>CM076245.1:3648541-3969981 GCA_038380765.1 Odontothrips loti | reverse complement strand
GGTACACGCAAAAACAGGTATTACACACATGAAGCTGCAAGGTCGCACTTACCACCTGATGTTCGATGGGGGCCGCGCACCGTCCAAAGGCCGACCTAACTACACAAACATGTACATAGATGACGGTGCAGAACGCAAACGGCTCGCGGACGGCCAGTCTCTGAAAGCAGATCTTATTCAGGAAATCAAGCAAGAACTACACCGCCTCAACCCCTTCGTCCATCTTTTCAAAAAGCTAGCGGAGGAGGAATCTGTCGACGCGAAACTCATATTTAGGCACGTAGAGAGACGAACAGGTACTAACAACTTCTTGGACCACGATCCTAACGCGGAAGTGGCAGCCCTCATCGCTACAGAGGATATTCCATACGAGAGACGCCAGCTCATAGTTAAGAAACACGGAGGGGGACAGCACTACATCGACACCATGAGCCCCTTTATGGAGAGCCTCCAGTACCCCTACTTTTCCCACACGGAAACTTAGGTTGGTCATATGATTTAAAATCACCCGATGGGAAAAAGATCTCCCAATTAAAATACATGCGTTTTTTGCTCCTCTCCGACGAAAGGTTCGGAAGTGACGGTAGGCTTTCAGACACTTGGCTCCTAGACGTGTACTGCCGCCACGAGGAGGAAAAATTGCGGTTCTTAGAGGAATCGCAAAAGCGAGGCAATTCTAACGGCCAGCGTGTAGCTCCAGCCAGCGAGCTCCGAGCAGTCCTCGGAGCTCCCTCCAACGCAGACATCAATCGTGACGAGACCATCCAGGGTGAGGGAGGACGTGATGCCGGCCGTATTTACCTACCGAACACCTACGTAGGATCAGACAGGTACTTCAAAACCAAGTACCTGGATGCCATGGCCATCGTATCAAAAAAGGCGGCCCCACGTACTTCCTCACCGTCACATCTAATGGCTCCTGGCCAGAACATAGACAATCCCGACGCGGCGCGAATACTGAGGCCCACGTGTTAGCAAGAGTTTTCAAAATTAAGCTCGACGAGCTTATGAGAGACCTACGGAGCGGTCGCTTTTTCGGTAAGCTCACATATATTGTCTGGGTCATAGAATGGCAGGCACGCGGGTTGCCCCACGCTCACATCTGCTTCCGCGTGGCAGACAACCACATTCCCACGCAGAGCCATGAGGTCGACGAGGTAATCAGGGCGGACATCCCCTCTCCTGAGGAGGCGGGAGGCCGCCTCAGAGAACTCGTCCTCAAGAACATGATTCATGGTCCATGTGGACCCGGCTCCAAACTACCATGCTGGGATGAGGAGAAAAAGCGTTGCAAGAAGTTCTTTCCGAAACCACCTACACCGGAGACTTATTGTGACGAGCGGGGGTTCTGGCACTATAAACGAGACCCAGACAATAAGGCAATCAAATTTAAGAACGGCAGAGCTATCGAAGTAAGTGACTGCGATGTGGTCTCCTATAACGCGGCGCTGCTTCTCAAGAACGATTGGCATAGTAATTTAGAACTTGCTGCAAAACGCGGCGTGGTAAAGTATCTCTTTAAATATATCACTAAAGGCAACACGAAGACTCAGATTCGCGTCGCAGTCTCTAACGAAGGACAGGAAAACCTCCCCATCAACGAGGTAGAGGAGTACCTGACACACAGGTACATGGGAGCCAGTGATGCCGCCTGGAGAGCACTGGAGTTTGACCTCACGGGCAGGGACCCTGCAGTGGAGTGCGTTCCCGTCCACCTGGAAGGACAGCGCATTGTGTCTTACCGCCGAGGCGAAGAACAAGCAGCTCTGGAGCGTGACGGAAAATTAGAATGGTACTTTAATCGTCCAGATATTTCGGAACTTGAGAATGTCACTTACGCTGACTTCTATCAAAATTACATTGTTCATCCCAAAAATCCTAACAGGAAACGGGGAGAGGAGGTATGGAAAAGTTTGGCAGGAGGTCGCTTTGTCACACGCAGGCAGCGTGGAGAGTGCGTCGTCCGTCTCTTTTGGGTGTCACCCCACAGAGGCGAACAATACTACCTGCGAATCCTCCTGGCAAACTTCCCCTGCCGCAGTTACGCTGACTTGTATCGTCTCGGTGGTCCAGACTGTAAAACTTTCCAGGAGGCAGCCTGTGCCAAAGGCCTCCTGGACAATGAGAAAGAGTACAGTGACGCTCTAGTTGAAGCTCACACTTTCTTGCTCGGCTACGCTTTCCGCCGCCTGTTCGTCCTCCTCTGTAACATCGGAGCGCCCGCGGCAGTTCTGTGGGAACAGCACAGAGACATCCTCAGCGAGGATCTCTACGAGGGCGAGGAGAACAGGGAAAGGGCTTATAATCGCGCCCTGGTCCAGATTGACAGGGGTCTCCGCCGCGCCGGCAGCAGCAATGTTCAGCACGGCCTTCCCGACGTTGTCGATGATAACACCGAACTCGGCAGGGAGAGAACCGCCTACAGCAAGGAGGCTCTCCAGCGGGAAGTGGACGAGTGGCTGCCTCGCCTGTCCGACGAGCAGCTTAATGTGTTCAACTACATTAAGATGCTCGTCGAACAGAGTCAATCTGCGATGCCGGTGAACAGCTGCCCAAATGCCGTATTTTTAGACGCACCAGGAGGTTGCGGGAAAACACTTCTCTGCAGGGTCATCACCGCCTATCTCAGATCTAAGAACATCATCGTGATCTGCGTCGCCAGCTCGGGTATCGCAGCCCTTAACTACGAAGGCGGCCGCACAGCGCATTCCATGTTTGGTTTTCCCCTAGAAATCGTAGACCCACGGGGTGTATGGAGCTACACCAACGGCACACAGCGAGCAGAACTCATTAAAGCCGGAGGTCTTATAATATATGACGAGGTGACGATGGCAAACCGCGGTCTCATAGAGATGCTAGACCGATCTCTCCGCGATTTGATGGGTAAAGATAAGATTTTTGGGGGAAAACCAATCATGCTATGCGGCGATTTCCGACAACTCGCCCCGATCGTAAAAGGATCTCACAACGCTGGCGACGTAATAAACGCTTCACTCATCTCCTCTCCACTCTGGGGTTTCATCAAAAAAATGCGTCTCACGGTCGGCCAGCGCTGCACGGACCCTGAGTACTCCAAGTTCTTGCTGGAAGTCGGAGAGGGACGGCTTCCAGAAGTCATGTTCAGAATGAGTGAGGCCGAAGGCGATGACCGGACTGAAGCTCTCATCGGGATAGACAAGCGGGTGAACCACGCCACCACCATCGAACAGCTCGTGTCGCATGTCTTTCCCGATGAGGTGCTCCAGAACCCGGATCAGTGTGCAGATCGGGCAATCCTCTGCACACACAACATCAACGTCGCCGCCACGAACAAACTCATTCTGGGCCGACTTGACACGGAGGAACAGGAGCTGCTCAGCGCAGACTCCATCGCCGCAGAGGATGGTGATCATGCGGATCTCTACGACATCGAAATGTTACACCACGCCGAGAGTAAAGGCGTTCCACCTCATGTACTCCGCCTTAAGAGGGGAGCCCTTTGTATGGTAATGAGGAATCTTAATTCAGACGACGGCTTAGTCAACGGGGCCAAGGTAATTATCGTAGAGATCCGCAAGAACATCATCCTCGTGAGACGTCCCGGCAGCCAGGACATCATGGCATTACCACGAATTAGTTTTAAATTTCCCATCTTTGAGAACAGCCACGTGAACATGATCCGTCGGCAATTTCCACTTCAAGTCGCCTACGCCATGTCCGTCCACAAATCTCAGGGCCAAACCATCCGCAAGTGCGCCCTGGATCTACGATCGGGTTGCTTTGCCCACGGGCAGCTCTACGTCGCTTTGAGCCGCGTGCCCAGCCCTGAGAGCCTTCTCATCTTGTCACAAGAGAGAAGAGTGGCGGACGGTCAAATTTTCGCCAAGAACATTGTCTACCGCGACCTAGTAAACCGAAGATCCGGTTAATTCACTTCAGTTATAGCACAAAGAGATCAAAATTAATGGGCGAAACGCAACAAATTGTAAATACTTAGAATTAAATTGTACATATCTATATATTTTGAGCATATCTAAACTGTTGTATATATCTCCAAGCACAATAATCTCTTCTCTCCTGACAGGTACTTTCATTCTTAAGAATGACAATCTTATAATACCATATGTAAATATGTAATATATCCCAACTAGTATATATATATCCTTTCCTCTCTATGCACATCACTGTAAATACTTGCACGCATATATTCTATATCACGCTTCTTGTTACAAAAAAAAAAAAAAAAAAAAAAAAAAAAAAAAAGGGTTTCAATACTGCCTGCCTCCACGTGGCGAAACCCGGGCAACGCAATTTAAATTGCGGCAGAACGGCAGATCATCACATCTCTTTCTCACACAGTACAAAGCCCAACAACAGTCGCTACCGCACGCGGGTGGGGAGGAAGAACGTTTGGGCGCAACAACGTCCAGTTAGCCGCACACTCCCTTGGCGGCGCGCGAATGACAGTTGACAGTTCGCTTGTGTTGGGCGGTCACAGGCGCTCAAGTCAACAACGCTTCCTCAGCTGCGCGGTCTCGCGCGGCGCTCAGCGTCCAGAGAGTAGCTGGTTCAAAAACTAGCGAGGCAGTTCGTATTTTTTTAGCGTTTACCCGGGCACCTGGCCCCACAGACACCAAGGGCGGGCGAAGCCCTACAGGGCGGCCGAAGGCCGCCCGGGGGTCTGGGGGCGGAGCCCCCAGCGAGCGCCGCAGGCGCGAGTCACCAGAACCCTCCCCTCCCAAACGACCACTCACTCACTCACTCACTCACTGACGGATCTCATAGACGAATGTTCCGGGAGAACCGGCGGGCCGATTTCATCGCGGTTTTCGCCATTCGACGCGGACGCTCAACAATTGGGGACCGAAAAACTGTCAAAAGTTCACATTTCCCCCTCCTTCCTACCTTAAATGCGATAAAATCGTCTAATTTCACGAGATCTCGTAGAAGGAGCGGAGCTGCACGAAAAATGACTTCTCTTGACCCCCTTAAATCATGGATGAGAACGACATCCCGTAAAAAAAAATTCGCCGACGCGGTAAAATCGGGGAGAAATCGGGGGACCAGAGACGTTTCGGACGCAGCCATTTTTGAACGGGGCGTCCGACAGAGTTCGGACAGGGTGGGTTTTCTGGGGTTTTTCAACACCTTTCCGGGGATGTATCGGTTTCGGTGTTTCAAATTTTCGGGTGCGAACGAGGACGAGTGGAAGATTTTGGCAAAGCGTGGGCTGCGTCTGGAGGTGCACCGGGCACGGGCATTGTCGACCACGTGTGGGTGGGGAATAGGCCCGGTGCGGCGCGCGCGGCGCCTGGCCGTCGTTCGCTTGTGTTGGGCGGCCGCGCGGGGTTCAGGTCAACAACGCCTAGCCAGCCGCGTGGTATCGCGCGGCGCTCGGGCATGGTGAAGGTCGGTGGTTCAAATACTAGTGGGGGGATTGCTTTTTTCGGTTTTCTTGGCGTTTCTGGCGTTTACCCGGGCACCTGGCCCCACAGACACCGTGGGCGGGCGGAGCCCGCCACACTGGGCGGCCGAAGGCCGCCTCGGGGGGTCTGGGGGGCGGAGCCCCCCAGCGAGCGCCGCAGGCGCGAGTCACCAGAACCCTCCCCTCCCAAACGACCACTCACTCACTCACTCACTCACTGACGGATCTCATAGACGAATGTTCCGGGAGAACCGGCGGGCCGATTTCATCGCGGTTTTCGCCATTCGACGCGGACGCTCAACAATTGGGGACCGAAAAACTGTCAAAAGTTCACATTTCCCCCTCCTTCCTACCTTAAATGCGATAAAATCGTCTAATTTCACGAGATCTCGTAGAAGGAGCGGAGCTGCACGAAAAATGACTTCTCTTGACCCCCCTTAAATCATGGATGAGAACGACATCCCGTAAAAAAAAATTCGCCGACGCGGTAAAATCGGGGAGAAATCGGGGGACCAGAGACGTTTCGGACGCAGCCATTTTTGAACGGGGCGTCCGACAGAGTTCGGACAGGGTGGGTTTTCTGGGGTTTTTCAACACCTTTCCGGGGATGTATCGGTTTCGGTGTTTCAAATTTTCGGGTGCGAACGAGGACGAGTGGAAGATTTTGGCAAAGCGTGGGCTGCGTCTGGAGGTGCACCGGGCACGGGCATTGTCGACCACGTGTGGCTGGGGAATAGGCCCGGTGCGGCGCGCGCGGCGCCTGGCCGTCGTTCGCTTGTGTTGGGCGGCCGCGCGGGGTTCAGGTCAACAACGCCTAGCCAGCCGCGTGGTATCGCGCGGCGCTCGGGCATGGTGAAGGTCGGTGGTTCAAATACTAGTGGGGGGGGGTTGCTTTTTTCGGTTTTCTTGGCGTTTCTGGCGTTTACCCGGGCACCTGGCCCCACAGACACCGTGGGCGGGCGGAGCCCGCCACACTGGGCGGCCGAAGGCCGCCTCGGGGGTCTGGGGGCGGAGCCCCCAGCGAGCGCCGCAGGCGCGAGTCACCAGAACCCTCCCCCCCTAAACTACCACTCACTGACTTCTCATGCAAATGTTCCGGGAGAACCAGCGGGCCGATTTCAGTGCGGTTTTCGCCATTCGACGCGGACGGTCGAGCAACCGGGAAGGTCGAAATTGTCAAAAGTCGATTTTTCCCACTCCTTCACCATGAAATCGATAAAATCGTCAAATTTCACGACGTTTCAAGGAAGGAGGCCAGCTAGCCGAAAAACGACTTCTCTTGACCCCCCTCATTTCGGGGAGGAGAACGATATCCCGTAAAAAAAATTGTGCCGATGCTGTAAAATCGGGGAGTATCAGGGAGAAATCGGGGCACCACAGACGTTTCGGACGCAGCCATTTCTGAACGGGGCGTCCGACAGATTTCGGACAGGGTGGGTTTTCTGGGGTTTTTCAACACCTTTGTGGGGATGTACTGGTTTAGTTGTTTCAAATTTTCGGGTGCGAACGAGGACGAGTGGAAGATTTTGGCAAAGCGTGGGCTGCGTCTGGAGGTGCACCGGGCACGGGCATTGTCGACCACGTGTGGCTGGGGGAATAGGCCCGGTGCGGCGCGCGCGGCGCCTGGCCGTCGTTCGCTTGTGTTGGGCGGCCGCGGGGGTTCAGGTCAACAACGCCTAGCCAGCCGCGCGGTCTCGCGCGGCGCGCGGGCATGGTAAAGGTCGGCGGTTCAAATACTGGTGGGGGGGGTTGCTTTTTTTTTGTTTTTCTTGGCGTTTCCGGCGTTTACCTGGGCACCTGGCCCCACAGACACCGTGGGCGGGCGAAGCCCGCCACACTGGGCGGCCGAAGGCCGCCTCGGGGGTCTGGGGGCGGAGCCCCCAGCGAGCGCCGCAGGCGCGAGTCACCATAACCCTCCCCCGCCAAACGCTGACCACTGACTGACGGATATCTCATATAAATGTTCCGGGAGAACCGGCCGGCCGATTTCATCGCGGTTTTCGCCATTCGACGCGGACGCTCAACAATTGGGGACCGAAAAACTGTCAAAAGTTCACATTTCCCCCTCCTTCCTACCTTAAATGCGATAAAATCGTCTAATTTCACGAGATCTCGTAGAAGGAGCGGAGCTGCGCGAAAAATGACTTCTTCGACCCCCTTAAATCGGGGAGGAGAACGACATCACGTTGAAAAAATTTCGCCGACGCGGTAAATCGGGGAGAAATCGAAGGACCAGAGACGTTTCGGACGCAGCCAGTTTTGAACGGGGCGTCCGACAGAGTTCGGACAGGGTGGGTTTTCTGGGGTTTTTCAACACCTTTTCGGGGATGTATCGGTTTCAGTGTTTCAAATTTTCGGGTGCGAACGAGGACGAGTGGAAGATTTTGGCAAAGCGTGGGCTGCGTCTGGAGGTGCACCGGGCACGGGCATTGTCGACCACGTGTGGCTGGGGGAATAGGCCCGGTGCGGCGCGCGCGGCGCCTGGCCGTCGTTCGGTTGTGTTGGGCGGCCGCGGGGGTTCAGGTCAACAACGCCTAGCCAGCCGCGCGGTCTCGCGCGGCGCTCGGGCATGGTGAAGGTCGGCGGTTCAAATACTGGTGGGGGGTTTGCTTTTTTTGTTTTTCTTGGCGTTTCTGGCGTTTACCCGGGCACCTGGCCCCACAGACACCGTGGGCGGGCGGAGCCCGCCACACTGGGCGGCCGAAGGCCGCCTCGGGGGTCTGGGGGGCGGAGCCCCCAGCGAGCGCCGCAGGCGCGAGTCACCATAACCCTCCCCCCCAAACTACCACTCACTGACTTCTCATGCAAATGTTCCGGGAGAACCAGCGGGCCGATTTCATGCGGTTTTCGCCATTCGACGCGGACGGTCGAGCAACCGGGAAGGTCGAAATTGTCAAAAGTCGATTTTTCCCCTCCTTCACCACCTTAAATGCGATAAAATCGTCAAATTTCACGACGATTCAAGGAAGGAGGCCAGCTGGACGAAAAACGACTTCTCTCGACCCCCCTCAATCGGGGAGGAGAACGACATCCCGTAAAAAAAATTGTGCCGATGCTGTAAAATCGGGGAGTATCAGGGAGAAATCGGGGGACCAGAGACGTTTCGGACGCAGCCATTTTTGAACGGGGCGTCCGACAGAGTTCGGACAGGGTGGGTTTTCTGGGGTTTTTCAACACCTTTGTGGGGATGTATCGGTTTAGTTGTTTCAAATTTTCGGGTGCGAACGAGGACGAGTGGAAGATTTTGGCAAAGCGTGGGCTGCGTCTGGAGGTGCACCGGGCACGGGCATTGTCGACCACGTGTGGCTGGGGGAATAGGCCCGGTGCGGCGCGCGCGGCGCCTGGCCGTCGTTCGCTTGTGTTGGGCGGCCGCGGGGGTTCAGGTCAACAACGCCTAGCCAGCCGCGCGGTCTCGCGCGGCGCTCGGGCATGGTGAAGGTCGGCGGTTCAAATACTGGTGGGGGGTGTTGCTTTTTTTTTGTTTTTCTTGGCGTTTCCGGCGTTTACCTGGGCACCTGGCCCCACAGACACCGTGGGCGGGCGAAGCCCGCCGCACTGGGCGGCCGAAGGCCGCCTCGGGGGTCTGGGGGCGGAGCCCCCAGCGAGCGCCGCAGGCGCGAGTCACCATAACCCTCCCCCGCCAAACGCTGACCACTGACTGACGGATATCTCATATAAATGTTCCGGGCGAACCGGCCGGCCGATTTCATCGCGGTTTTCGCCATTCGACGCGGACGCTCAACAATTGGGGACCGAAAAACTGTCAAAAGTTCACATTTCCCCCTCCTTCCTACCTTAAATGCGATAAAATCGTCTAATTTCACGAGATCTCGTAGAAGGAGCGGAGCTGCGCGAAAAATGACTTCTTTCGACCCCCTTAAATCGGGGAGGAGAACGACATCCCGTTGAAAAAATTTCGCCGACGCGGTAAAATCGGGGAGAAATCGAAGGGGACCAGAGACGTTTCGGACGCAGCCATTTTGAACGGGGCGTCCGACAGAGTTCGGACAGGGTGGGTTTTCTGGGGTTTTTCAACACCTTTTCGGTGATGTATCGGTTTCGGTGTTTCAAATTTTCGGGTGCGAACGAGGACGAGTGGAAGATTTTGGCAAAGCGTGGGCTGCGTCTGGAGGTGCACCGGGCACGGGCATTGTCGACCACGTGTGGCTGGGGGAATAGGCCCGGTGCGGCGCGCGCGGCGCCTGGCCGTCGTTCGGTTGTGTTGGGCGGCCGCGGGGTTCAGGTCAACAACGCCTAGCCAGCCGCGCGGTCTCGCGCGGCGCTCGGGCGTGGTGAAGGTCGGCGGTTCAAATACTGGTGGGGGGTTTGCTTTTTCTCGTTTTTCTTGGCGTTTCTGGCGTTTACCCGGGCACCTGGCTCCACAGACACCGTGGGCGGGCGGAGCCCGCCACACTGGGCGGCCGAAGGCCGCCTCGGGGGTCTGGGGGCGGAGCCCCCAGCGAGCGCCGCAGGCGCGAGTCACCAGAACCCTCCCCTCCCAAACGCTGACTGACGGATCTCTTACCTAAATGTTCCGGGCGAACCGGCCGGCCGATTTTATCGCGGTTTTCGCCATTCGACGCGGACGCTCAACAATTGGGGACCGAAAAACTGTCAAAAGTTCACATTTCCCCCTCCTTTCTACCTTAAATGCGATAAAATCGTCAAATTTTACGAGATCTCGTACAAGGAGGCGAGCTGGACGAAAAATGACTTCTCTCGACCCCCCTTAAATCGGGAAGGAGAACGACATCCCGTAAAAAAAATTCGCCGACGCGGTAAAATCAGGGTAAAATCGGGGGACCAGAGACGTTTCGGATGCAGCCATTTTTGAACGGGGCGTCCCACAGAGTTCGGACAGGGTGGGTTTTCTGGGGTTTTTCGACACCTTTCCGGGGATGTATCGGTTTTGGTGTTTCAAATTTTCGGGTGCGAACGAGGGCGAGTGGAAGATTTTGGCAAAGCGTGGGCTGCGTCTGGAGGTGCACCGGGCACGGGCATTGTCGACCACGTGTGGCTGGAGGGAATAGGCCCGGTGCGCCGCGCGCGGCGCCTGGCCGTCGTTCGCTTGTGTTGGGCGGCCGCGGGGGTTCAGGTCAACAACGCCGAGGCAGCCGCGCGGTCTCGCGCGGCGCTCGGGCGTGGTGAAGGTCGGCGGTTCAAATACTGGTGGGGGGTTTGCTTTTTCTCGTTTTTCTTGGCGTTTCTGGCGTTTACCCGGGCACCTGGCCCCACAGACGCCGTGGGCGGGCGGAGCCCGCCACACTGGGCGGCCGAAGGCCGCCTCGGGGGGTGTCTGGGGGCGGAGCCCCCAGCGAGCGCCGCAGGCGCGAGTCACCATAACCCTCCCGCGCCAAACGCTGACTGACTGACTGACTTCTCATATAAATGTTCCGGGAGAACCAGCGGGCCGATTTCATTGCGGTTTTCGCCATTCGACGCGGACCGTCAGATATTGGGGACCGAAAAACTGACAAAAGTTCACATTTCCCCCTCCTTCCTACCTTAAATGCGATAAAATCGTCTAATTTCACGAGATCTCGTATAAGGAGCGGAGCTGCACGAAAAATGACTTCTCTCGACCCCCGTTAAATCGACGAGGAGAACGACATCCCGTAAAAAAAATTTCGCCGACGCGGTAAAATCGGGGAGAAATCGGGGGACCAGAGACGTTTCGGACGCAGCCATTTTTGAACGGGGCGTCCGACAGAGTTCGGACAGGGTGGGTTTTCTGGGGTTTTTCAACACCTTTCCGGGGATGTATCGGTTTCGTTGTTTCAAATTTTCGGGTGCGAACGAGGACGAGTGGAAGATTTTGGCAAAGCGTGGGCTGCGTCTGGAGGGTCACCGGGCACGGGCATTGTCGACCACGTGTGGCTGGGGGAATAGGCCCGGTGCGGCGCGCGCGGCGCCTGGCCGTCGTTCGCTTGTGTTGGGCGGCCGCGGGGGTTCAGGTCAACAACGCCTAGCCAGCCGCGCGGTCTCGCGCGGCGCTCGGGCATGGTGAAGGTCGGCGGTTCAAATACTGGTGGGGGGGTTTGCTTTTTTTCGTTTTTCTTGGCGTTTCTGGCGTTTACCCGGGCACCTGGCCCCACAGACACCGTGGGCGGGCGAAGCCCGCCACACTGGGCGGCCGAAGGCCGCCTCGGGGGTCTGGGGGCGGAGCCCCCAGCGAGCGCCGCAGGCGCGAGTCACCATAACCCTCCTCCGCCAAACGCTGACTGACTGACTGACTTCTCATATAAATGTTCCGGGAGAACCAGTGGGCCGATTTCATTGCGGTTTTCGCCATTCGACGCGGACCGTCAACATATTGGGGGCCGAAAAACTGTCAAAAGTTCACATTTCCCCTCCTTCCTACCTTAAATGCGATAAAATCGTCAAATTTCACGAGATCTCGTAGAAGGAGCGGAGCTGGACGAAAAATGACTTCTCTCGACCCCCTTAAATCGGGAAGGAGAACGACATCCCGTAAAAAAAATTTCGCCGACGCGGTAAAATCGGGGTAAAATCGGGGGACCGGAGACGTTTCGGACGCAGCCATTTTTGAACGGGGCGTCCGACAGAGTTCGGACAGGGTGGGTTTTCTGGGGTTTTTCAACACCTTTCCGGGGATGTATCGGTTTCGGTGTTTCAAATTTTCGGGTGCGAACGAGGACGAGTGGAAGATTTTGGCAAAGCGTGGGCTGCGTCTGGAGGTGCACCGGGCACGGGCATTGTCGACCACGTGTGGCTGGGGGAATAGGCCCGGTGCGGCGCGCGCGGCGCCTGGCCGGTTCGTTCGCTTGTGTTGGGCGGCCGCGGGGGTTCAGGTCAACAACGCCTAGCCAGCCGCGCGGTCTCGCGCGGCGCTCGGGCATGGTGAAGGTCGGCGGTTCAAATACTGGTGGGGGGGTTTGCTTTTTTCGTTTTTCTTGGCGTTTCTGGCGTTTACCCGGGCACCTGGCCCCACAGACACCGTGGGCGGGCGAAGCCCGCCACACTGGGCGGCCGAAGGCCGCCTCGGGGGTCTGGGGGCGGAGCCCCCAGCGAGCGCCGCAGGCGCGAGTCACCATAACCCTCCCCTCCCAAACGCTCACTGACTGACTGACTGACTTCTCATATATATGTTCCGGGAGAACCAGCGGGCCGATTTCATTGCGGTTTTCGCCATTCGACGCGGACTCTCAACAATTGGGGACCGAAAAATCGTCAAAAGTTGACATTTCCCCCTCCTTCCCACCTTAAACGCGATAAAATCGTCCAATTTCACGAGATCTCGTAGAAGGAGCGGAGCTGGACGAAAAATGACTTCTCTCGACCCCCGTTAAATCGGAGGAGAACGACATCCCGTTAAAAAATTTCGCCGACGCGATAAAATCGGGGAGAAATCGGGGGACCAGAGACGTTTCGGACGCAGCCATTTTTGAACGGGTCGTCTGACAGAGTTCGGACAGGGTGGGTTTTCTGGGGTTTTTCAACCCTTTCTGGGGATGTATAGAATACGTCCTTTTAAATTTTCGGGTGCGAACGAGGACGAGTGGAAGATTTTGGCAAAGCGTGGGCTGCGTCTGGAGGGTCACCGGGCACGGGCATTGTCGACCACGTGTGGCTGGGGGAATAGGCCTGGTGCGCCGCGCGCGGCGCCTGGCCGTCGTTCGCTTGTGTTGGGCGGCCGCGGGGGTTCAGGTCAACAACGCCTAGGCAGCCGCGCGGTCTCGCGCGGCGCTCGGGCATGGTGAAGGTCGGCGGTTCAAATACTGGTGGAGGGGGTTTGCTTTTTTTTCGTTTTTCTTGGCGTTCCTGGCGTTTACCCGGGCACCTGGCCCCACAGACGCCGTGGGCGGGCGAAGCCCGCCACACTGGGCGGCCGAAGGCCGCCTCGGGGGTCTGGGGGCGGAGCCCCCAGCGAGCGCCGCAGGCGCGAGTCACCAGAACCCTCCGCCGCCAAACGCTGACTGACTGACTGACTTCTCATATAAATGTTCCGGGAGAACCAGTGGGCCGATTTCATTGCGGTTTTCGCCATTCGACGCGGACCGTCAGATATTGGAGGCCGAAAAACTGTCAAAAGTTCACATTTCCCCCTCCTTCCGACCTTAAATGCGATAAAATTGTCAAATTTCACGAGATCTCGTAGAAGGAGCGGAGCTGGACGAACAATGACTTCTCTCGAACCCCCTTAAATCGAGGAGGAGAACGACATCCCGTTAAAAAAATTTCGCCGACGCGGTAAAATCAGGGAGAAATCAGGGGACCAGAGACGTTTCGGACGCAGCCATTTTTGAACGGGGCGTCCGACAGAGTTCGGACAGGGTGGGTTTTCTGGGGTTTTTCAACACCTTTCCGGGGATGTATCGGTTTCGGTGTTTCAAATTTTCGGGTGCGAACGAGGACGAGTGGAAGATTTTGGCAAAGCGTGGGCTGCGTCTGGAGGTGCACCGGGCACGGGCATTGTCGACCACGTGTGGCTGGGGGAATAGGCCCGGTGCGGCGCGCGCGCGCCTGGCCGTCGTTCGCTTGTGTTGGGCGGCCGCGGGGTTCAGGTCAACAACGCCTAGCCAGCCGCGCGGTCTCGCGCGGCGCTCGAGCATGGTGAAGGTCGGCGGTTCAAATACTGGTGGGGGGTTTGCTTTTTTCGTTTTTCTTGGCGTTTCTGGCGTTTACCCGGGCACCTGGCCCCACAGACACCGTGGGCGGGCGGAGCCCGCCACACTGGGCGGCCGAAGGCCGCCTCGGGGGTCTGGGGGCGGAGCCCCCAGCGAGCGCCGCAGGCGCGAGTCACCATAACCCTCCCCTCCCAAACGCTCACTGACTGACGGATATCTCATATAAATGTTCCGGGAGAACCGGCCGGCCGATTTCATCGCGGTTTTCGCCATTCGACGCGGACGCTCAACAATTGGGGACCGAAAAACTGTCAAAAGTTCACATTTCCCCCTCCTTCCTACCTTAAATGCGATAAAATCGTCAAATTTCACGAGATCTCGTAGAAGGAGCGAAGCTGGACGAAAAATGACTTCTCTCGACCCCCTTAAATCGGGGAGGAGAACGACATCCCGTAAAAAAATTTCGCCGACGCGGTAAAATCGGGGAGAAATCGGGGGACCAGAGACGTTTCGGACGCAGCCATTTTTGAACGGGGCGTCCGACAGAGTTCGGACAGGGTGGGTTTTCTGGGGTTTTTCAACACCTTTCTGGGGATGTATCGGTTTCGGTGTTTCAAATTTTCGGGTGCGAACGAGGACGAGTGGAAGATTTTGGCAAAGCGTGGGCTGCGTCTGGAGGGGCACCGGGCACGGGCATTGTCGACCACGTGTGGCTGGGGGAATAGGCCCGGTGCGCCGCGCGCGGCGCCTGGCCGTCGTTCGCTTGTGTTGGGCGGCCGCGGGGGTTCAGGTCAACAACGCCTGGCCAGCCGCGCGGTCTCGCGCGGCGCTCGGGCATAGTGAAGGTCGGCGGTTCAAATACTGGTGGGGGGTTTGCTTTTTACCGTTTTTCTTGGCGTTTCTGGCGTTTACCCGGGCACCTGGCCCCACAGACACCGTGGGCGGGCGAAGCCCGCCACACTGGGCGGCCGAAGGCCGCCTCGGGGGTCTGGGGGCGGAGCCCCCAGCGAGCGCCGCAGGCGCGAGTCACCCGAACCCTCCCCTCCCAAACTACCACTCACTCACTGACGGATATCTCATATTAATGTTCCGGGAGAACCAGCGGGCCGATTTCATCGCGGTTTTCGCCATTCGACGCGGACGCTCAACAATTGGGGACCGAAATATCGTCAAAAGTTCACTTTTCCCCCTCCTTCCTACCTTAAATGCGATAAAATCGTCAAATTTTACGAGATCTCGTAGAAGGAGGCGACCTGGACTAAAAATGACTTCTCTCGACCCCCCTTAAATCGGGAAGGAGAACGACATCCTGTTAAAAAATTTCGCCGACGCGATAAAATCGGGGAGAAATCGGAGGGCCAGAGACGTTTCGGACGCAGCCATTTTTGAACGGGGCGTCCGACAGAGTTCGGACAGGGTGGGTTTTCTGGGGTTTTTCAACACCTTTCTGGGGATGTATCGGTTTCGGTGTTTCAAATTTTCGGGTGCGAACGAGGACGAGTGGAAGATTTTGGCAAAGCGTGGGCTGCGTCCGGAGGGGCACCGGGCACGGGCATTGTCGACCACGTGTGGCTGGGGGAATAGGCCCGGTGCGGCGCGCGCGGCGCCTGGCCGTCGTTCGCTTGTGTTGGGCGGCCGCGGGGATTCAGGTCAACAACGCCTAGCCAGCCGCGCGGTCTCGCGCGGCGCTCGGGCATGGTGAAGGTCGGCGGTTCAAATACTGGTGGGGGGGTTTGCTTTTTTTCGTTTTTCTTGGCGTTTCTGGCGTTTACCCGGGCACCTGGCCCCACAGACACCGTGGGCGGGCGGAGCCCGCCACACTGGGCGGCCGAAGGCCGCCTCGGGGGTCTGGGGGCGGAGCCCCCAGCGAGCGCCGCAGGCGCGAGTCACCAGAACCCTCCCCTCCCAAACTACCACTCACTGACGGATATCTCATATTAATGTTCCGGGAGAACCGGCGGGCCGATTTCATCGCGGTTTTCGCCATTCGACGCGGACGCTCAACAATTGGGGACCGAAAAACTGTCAAAAGTTCACATTTCCCCCTCCTTCCTACCTTAAATGCGATAAAATCGTCAAATTTCACGAGATCTCGTAGAAGGAGCGGAGCTGGACGAAAAATGACTTCTCTCGACCCCCTTAAATCGAGGAGGAGAACGACATCCCGTAAAAAAAATTTCGCCGACGCGGTAAAATCGGGGTGAAATCGGGGGACCAGAGACTTTTCGGACGCAGCCATTTTTGAACGGGGCGTCCGACAGAGTTCGGACAGGGTGGGTTTTCTGGGGTTTTTCAACACCTTTCCGGGGATGTATCGGTTTCGGTGTTTCAAATTTTCGGGAGCGAACGAGGACGAGTGGAAGATTTTGGCAAAGCGTGGGCTGCGTCTGGAGGTGCACCGGGCACGGGCATTGTCGACCACGTGTGGCTGGGGGAATGGGCCTGGTGCGGCGCGCGCGGCGCCTGGCCGTCGTTCGCTTGGGTTGGGCGGGCGCAGAGGTTCAGGTCAACAACGCCTAGCCAGCCGCGCGGTCTCGCGCGGCGCTCGGGCATAGTGAAGGTCGGCGGTTCAAAAACTAGTGGGGGGGGCTTTGCTTTTTTTCGTTTTTCTTGGCGTTTTTGGCGTTTACCCGGGCACTTGGCCCCACACACACTGTGAGCGGGCAAAGCCTGGCACACTGGGCGCCGCGGGCGCCACACTGGGCGCCACGGCGGCTCAGGTCAACAACGCCTACTCAGGTGCGCGGTCTCGCGCGGCGCTCAGGCACGTTGATGGTCGGAGGTTCAAATACTGGTGGGGGTTTTGCTTTTTCGTTTATTTTTGGTGCCTCTGGCAACTGCGGCCAGTGCGCGCGCGCGGTGCTGCAGCAGGCTGCCGGGACCACTACCTCCCCCGCCCGCTACTCATCAGCCGCGGGTCGCGCGAAGCGTTGGGCATAATAAGGCACTTGGCACTTGGTGATCTTCTAGGAGAGCAGGATCAACTTTGGCCAGTGCGCGTGCGCGGTGCTGCTGCAGGCCGCCGGGACCACTGCCCCCCCCCCTCCCTCGCGCGAAACGTCAGCTCTATTCATTGGCCGCGGGCCGCGCGAAGCGTTGGGCATAATAAAGCACTTGATGACCTTCTAGGAGAGCAGGATCAACTGGGGTCAGAGCGCGCGTGCGGTGCTGCTACAATCCGCCAGGACCACCAACTCCCACCGCTACTCGTCAGCCGCGGGCCGCGCGAAGCGTTGGGCATAATAAGGCACTTGGTGACCTTCTAGGAGACCAGGATCAACTTGGGCCGGTGCGCGCGCGTGGCTGCTGCAGGCCGTCGGGACCACCACCTCCCCCCCCCCCCCCTCGCGCGCCACGTCAGCTGCGGGCCGCGCGACGACAATGCAGCCGGCGGGCAGGTCCCGACACGCCCGGCCGACAACAATGCCCCAGCCACCCGCCTGCCCGCCTCCTGCCCGTTCGCTCGCTGCGGGAGCTTTGGCAGTGGAATAGTACAGACGTGTTTTTCGCGCTTGGCTATTTTTCGCTGTTATTTAATCCCAGAGAGTTGTGCGACGGCTCCTTTTGCTCGCAAAAGGATTCCCTAGCGTTCTCCGACTAGTGCCAGTGTGTCCGAGTGGTTTTACTAATTTTCTTTCCTTTTCAGCACTTTTTTCTCCCTCTCCAGTGGAGTCTGAGTCGTTAAGATTCTTGGGTTGGCCCCGGTGACAGTAGTTGAGATAACCAATCCTACTGGTTCTAACGGGTTGATTACCTTGTCTGTGGCTTAGACTTCCGTGAAAACGAAAGTTTTCTTGGAGGCAGTGGCCAGGAGTCCATACCGTCTAGAGTTGCCTGACACGGCGTTCTGGGCGTGACTGGGTCGCTCCGCGTCGCATACCTCTGGTTAACGAGTAGGAAGTAGTGGTGAGGCACAGGGACCCAATTGAAACCTAGTTTTAAGTTTAATTTAAGCATTTATTTAGTTTTCTTAGTTAAGCTTCCTAGTTGTAAGTTTCATTTACGCATTCATTTAGTTTTCTTTTTAATTTTTCAAGTTTATTTTCACTAGCTTTACGTTGCGATTTGCCCTTTTATTAATTTCTCTTGCGTTCTTTTACTGATTCTTGCGTAAATTACATCGCGACTGCGTAACGATTTTATTATATTTCTATCTGATAGCCGGCGTTTTATTTCTTAATAACGATGGACCCCCAGGCCATTGAGCGTTCGGGCCCATTCGCGGGCATTGCCTACTCGGTGATTAACGGGGACGGCAACTGCTTTTTTTCATCGGTCGCGCTCGCCGTGTACGGCTTAGCCGATCTGCACGGCGTGGTCAGGGAAGAAGCTGTGGATTATGCAGCTCTCAATTGGGATTTTTATGGGCTCATGGCTAATTACGCCACAGCCGATCACTACCGCGCCGAGATGTCCCGGCCCGGCGTGTGGGGCTCGCACTTGGAGGCCGCGGCACTGTCCTCACTTTACAACAGGAGGATCATCATTATCAACGCGGACGACGGGGACCTGCTGTCCATCAACGGGCCGCGCGACGACCCCAGCCCGGTGCTGCTTAGGTATAGCGGGAACAGTCATTACGACTTATACAGCGGTGCGCCCGAGGGCTACAACCTCCTCTCCGCCGAGGACCTCGAGGACGACATCCGGCGGATGGACATCGACGCCGAGAGTGACGGAGACTCAGTGCAGTCCGTGCACTCACACAGTTCCAGCGAGGACATCCCGCTAGGTCAGCGACTGGCTGGCATTACAATTTCTGACAAGAGCACAGCCTGCTGTTCATTGCCTACCTCCAAGGCGTCCAAACCAGAGAAGCGACAGAGATGCGACTCCACCGATTCTGATTCTGACGCGCCGCTCGCAGGCCGATTACCTGCGCCAAAACGCGTAAAAAATCGTGCGAGCGATTCCGAATCTGACTCCCCTATGTCAACGAAATTGCCTATTCCGGAGCCAAAGCGTGGGCCTGGCGGCCGACCCAAAAAGGTAAAACGAGGTAGGCCAAAGACTTCTACTCTCACTAAGCAGGAGGCAAACCGAATCGCTAGTAAGAAATACTACGAGAAAAATAAACAGGCGCAGATTGAAAAAGATAGGATATACCGAAATAATAATCCCGAAGTTCATCGCGAGGCGAGCAAGAACTACATGGAACGGCACCCTGAGGTAAATCGCGAGACAAGTCAGAAGTACGCGGAGCAACATCCGGAGGTAAATCGAGAGACAAGTCGTAGGTACACGGAGAAACACCCTGAAGTTCATCGAGAGGCCGTACAAAATTACAGTGCAAATAACCCCGACAAGAGAAAGGAAGCACAGTCGGCCCGCCATCTCCCAGCCAACCAGCGACGCGGGGTCCTCCTTGGACTACTCCGCGGCATCGAGCTGGACATCATCCAGCCTTTCAATCTAGAGACATGTCTCAACGACGAGGACTGCCCACACTGTCCTCACTGCAACGCGCGGTTGTTCAAGGAGGAACTCGGCAGACTTAAGTGGTGCTGCGATGAGGGCCGACTGTGCTGCCTCGCTCTACCACCACGTGACAGTGAATTCTACAACAACCCAGAGTACAAAAAACACCCGCGGGCCTACAATGATTTATTTGCTATGAGCGCTCTCTGCCTCAAAGGGGACTGGGTACACGCAAAAACAGGTATTACACACATGAAGCTGCAAGGTCGCACTTACCACCTGATGTTCGATGGGGGCCGCGCACCATCCAAAGGCCGACCTAACTACACAAACATGTACATAGATGACGGTGCTGAACGCAAACGGCTCGCGGACGGCCAGTCTCTGAAAGCAGATCTTATTCAGGAAATCAAGCAAGAACTACACCGCCTCAACCCCTTCGTCCATCTTTTCAAAAAGCTAGCGGAGGAGGAATCTGTCGACGCGAAACTCATATTTAGGCACGTAGAGAGACGAACAGGTACTAACAACTTCTTGGACCACGATCCTAACGCGGAAGTGGCAGCCCTCATCGCTACAGAGGATATTCCATACGAGAGACGCCAGCTCATAGTTAAGAAACACGGAGGGGGACAGCACTACATCGACACCATGAGCCCCTTTATGGAGAGCCTCCAGTACCCCCTACTTTTCCCACACGGAAACTTAGGTTGGTCATATGATTTAAAATCACCCGATGGGAAAAAGATCTCCCAATTAAAATACATGCGTTTTTTGCTCCTCTCCGACGAAAGGTTCGGAAGTGACGGTAGGCTTTCAGACACTTGGCTCCTAGACGTGTACTGCCGCCACGAGGAGGAAAAATTGCGGTTCTTAGAGGAATCGCAAAAGCGAGGCAATTCTAACGGCCAGCGTGTAGCTCCAGCCAGCGAGCTCCGAGCAGTCCTCGGAGCTCCCTCCAACGCAGACATCAATCGTGACGAGACCATCCAGGGTGAGGGAGGACGTGATGCCGGCCGTATTTACCTACCGAACACCTACGTAGGATCAGACAGGTACTTCAAAACCAAGTACCTGGATGCCATGGCCATCGTATCAAAAAAAGGCGGCCCCACGTACTTCCTCACCGTCACATCTAATGGCTCCTGGCCAGAACATAGACAATCCCGACGCGGCGCGAATACTGAGGCCCACGTGTTAGCAAGAGTTTTCAAAATTAAGCTCGACGAGCTTATGAGAGACCTACGGAGCGGTCGCTTTTTCGGTAAGCTCACATATATTGTCTGGGTCATAGAATGGCAGGCACGCGGGTTGCCCCACGCTCACATCTGCTTCCGCGTGGCAGACAACCACATTCCCACGCAGAGCCATGAGGTCGACGAGGTAATCAGGGCGGACATCCCCTCTCCTGAGGAGGCGGGAGGCCGCCTCAGAGAACTCGTCCTCAAGAACATGATTCATGGTCCATGTGGACCCGGCTCCAAACTACCATGCTGGGATGAGGAGAAAAAGCGTTGCAAGAAGTTCTTTCCGAAACCACCTACACCGGAGACTTATTGTGACGAGCGGGGGTTCTGGCACTATAAACGAGACCCAGACAATAAGGCAATCAAATTTAAGAACGGCAGAGCTATCGAAGTAAGTGACTGCGATGTGGTCTCCTATAACGCGGCGCTGCTTCTCAAGAACGATTGGCATAGTAATTTAGAACTTGCTGCAAAACGCGGCGTGGTAAAGTATCTCTTTAAATATATCACTAAAGGCAACACGAAGACTCAGATTCGCGTCGCAGTCTCTAACGAAGGACAGGAAAACCTCCCCATCAACGAGGTAGAGGAGTACCTGACACACAGGTACATGGGAGCCAGTGATGCCGCCTGGAGAGCACTGGAGTTTGACCTCACGGGCAGGGACCCTGCAGTGGAGTGCGTTCCCGTCCACCTGGAAGGACAGCGCATTGTGTCTTACCGCCGAGGCGAAGAACAAGCAGCTCTGGAGCGTGACGGAAAATTAGAATGGTACTTTAATCGTCCAGATATTTCGGAACTTGAGAATGTCACTTACGCTGACTTCTATCAAAATTACATTGTTCATCCCAAAAATCCTAACAGGAAACGGGGAGAGGAGGTATGGAAAAGTTTGGCAGGAGGTCGCTTTGTCACACGCAGGCAGCGTGGAGAGTGCGTCGTCCGTCTCTTTTGGGTGTCACCCCACAGAGGCGAACAATACTACCTGCGAATCCTCCTGGCAAACTTCCCCTGCCGCAGTTACGCTGACTTGTATCGTCTCGGTGGTCCAGACTGTAAAACTTTCCAGGAGGCAGCCTGTGCCAAAGGCCTCCTGGACAATGAGAAAGAGTACAGTGACGCTCTAGTTGAAGCTCACACTTTCTTGCTCGGCTACGCTTTCCGCCGCCTGTTCGTCCTCCTCTGTAACATCGGAGCGCCCGCGGCAGTTCTGTGGGAACAGCACAGAGACATCCTCAGCGAGGATCTCTACGAGGGCGAGGAGAACAGGGAAAGGGCTTATAATCGCGCCCTGGTCCAGATTGACAGGGGTCTCCGCCGCGCCGGCAGCAGCAATGTTCAGCACGGCCTTCCCGACGTTGTCGATGATAACACCGAACTCGGCAGGGAGAGAACCGCCTACAGCAAGGAGGCTCTCCAGCGGGAAGTGGACGAGTGGCTGCCTCGCCTGTCCGACGAGCAGCTTAATGTGTTCAACTACATTAAGATGCTCGTCGAACAGAGTCAATCTGCGATGCCGGTGAACAGCTGCCCAAATGCCGTATTTTTAGACGCACCAGGAGGTTGCGGGAAAACACTTCTCTGCAGGGTCATCACCGCCTATCTCAGATCTAAGAACATCATCGTGATCTGCGTCGCCAGCTCGGGTATCGCAGCCCTTAACTACGAAGGCGGCCGCACAGCGCATTCCATGTTTGGTTTTCCCCTAGAAATCGTAGACCCACGGGGTGTATGGAGCTACACCAACGGCACACAGCGAGCAGAACTCATTAAAGCCGGAGGTCTTATAATATATGACGAGGTGACGATGGCAAACCGCGGTCTCATAGAGATGCTAGACCGATCTCTCCGCGATTTGATGGGTAAAGATAAGATTTTTGGGGGAAAACCAATCATGCTATGCGGCGATTTCCGACAACTCGCCCCGATCGTAAAAGGATCTCACAACGCTGGCGACGTAATAAACGCTTCACTCATCTCCTCTCCACTCTGGGGTTTCATCAAAAAAATGCGTCTCACGGTCGGCCAGCGCTGCACGGACCCTGAGTACTCCAAGTTCTTGCTGGAAGTCGGAGAGGGACGGCTTCCAGAAGTCATGTTCAGAATGAGTGAGGCCGAAGGCGATGACCGGACTGAAGCTCTCATCGGGATAGACAAGCGGGTGAACCACGCCACCACCATCGAACAGCTCGTGTCGCATGTCTTTCCCGATGAGGTGCTCCAGAACCCGGATCAGTGTGCAGATCGGGCAATCCTCTGCACACACAACATCAACGTCGCCGCCACGAACAAACTCATTCTGGGCCGACTTGACACGGAGGAACAGGAGCTGCTCAGCGCAGACTCCATCGCCGCAGAGGATGGTGATCATGCGGATCTCTACGACATCGAAATGTTACACCACGCCGAGAGTAAAGGCGTTCCACCTCATGTACTCCGCCTTAAGAGGGGAGCCCTTTGTATGGTAATGAGGAATCTTAATTCAGACGACGGCTTAGTCAACGGGGCCAAGGTAATTATCGTAGAGATCCGCAAGAACATCATCCTCGTGAGACGTCCCGGCAGCCAGGACATCATGGCATTACCACGAATTAGTTTTAAATTTCCCATCTTTGAGAACAGCCACGTGAACATGATCCGTCGGCAATTTCCACTTCAAGTCGCCTACGCCATGTCCGTCCACAAATCTCAGGGCCAAACCATCCGCAAGTGCGCCCTGGATCTACGATCGGGTTGCTTTGCCCACGGGCAGCTCTACGTCGCTTTGAGCCGCGTGCCCAGCCCTGAGAGCCTTCTCATCTTGTCACAAGAGAGAAGAGTGGCGGACGGTCAAATTTTCGCCAAGAACATTGTCTACCGCGACCTAGTAAACCGAAGATCCGGTTAATTCACTTCAGTTATAGCACAAAGAGATCAAAATTAATGGGCGAAACGCAACAAATTGTAAATACTTAGAATTAAATTGTACATATCTATATATTTTGAGCATATCTAAACTGTTGTATATATCTCCAAGCACAATAATCTCTTCTCTCCTGACAGGTACTTTCATTCTTAAGAATGACAATCTTATAATACCATATGTAAATATGTAATATATCCCAACTAGTATATATATATCCTTTCCTCTCTATGCACATCACTGTAAATACTTGCACGCATATATTCTATATCACGCTTCTTGTTACAAAAAAAAAAAAAAAAAAAAAAAAAAAAAAAAAGGGTTTCAATACTGCCTGCCTCCACGTGGCGAAACCCGGGCAACGCAATTTAAATTGCGGCAGAACGGCAGATCATCACATCTCTTTCTTACACAGTACAAAGCCCAACAACAGTCGCTACCGCACGCGGGTGGGGGAGGAAGAACGTTTGGGCGCAACAACGTCCAGTTAGCCGCACACTCCCTTGGCGGCGCGCGAATGACAGTTGACAGTTCGCTTGTGTTAGGCGGTCACAGGCGCTCAAGTCAACAACGCTTCCTCAGCTGCGCGGTCTCGCGCGGCGCTCAGCGTCCAGAGAGTAGCTGGTTCAAAAACTAGCGAGGCAGTTCGTATTTTTAGCGTTTACCCGGGCACCTGGCCCCACAGACACCAAGGGCGGGCGAAGCCCTGCCACAGGGCGGCCGAAGGCCGCCCCGGGGGTCTGGGGGCGGAGCCCCCAGCGAGCGCCGCAGGCGCGAGTCACCATAACCCTCCCGCGCCAAACGCTCACTGACTGACTGACTTCTCATCTAAATGTTCCGGGAGAACCAGCGGGCCGATTTCATTGCGGTTTTCGCCATTCGACGCGGACGCTCAACTATTGGGAACCGAAAAACTGTCAAAAGTTCACATTTCCCACTCCTTCCTACCTTAAATGCGATAAAATCGTCAAATTTCACGAGATCTCGTACAAGGAGGCGAGCTGGACGAAAAATGACTTCTCTCGACCCCCCTTAAATCGGGGAGGAGAACGACATCCCGTAAAAAAAATTTCGCCGACGCGGTAAAATCGGGGAGAAATCGGGGGACCAGAGACGTTTCGGACGCAGCCATTTTTGAACGGGGCGTCCGACAGAGTTCGGACAGGGTGGGTTTTCTGGGGTTTTTCAACACCTTTTCGGGGATGTATCGGTTTCGGTGTTTCAAATTTTCGGGTGCGAACGAGGACGAGTGGAAGATTTTGGCAAAGCGTGGGCTGCGTCTGGAGGTGCACCGGGCACGGGCATTGTCGACCACGTGTGCCTGGGGAATAGGCCCGGTGCGGCGCGCGCGGCGCCTGGCCGTCGTTCGCTTGTGTTGGGCGGCCGCGGGGGTTCAGGTCAACAACGCCCAGCCAGCCGCGCGGTCTCGCGCGGCGCTCGAGCATGGTGAAGGTCGGCGGTTCAAATACTAGTGGGGGGGGGTTGTTTTTTTTCGTTTTCCTTGACGTTTCTGGCGTTTACCCGGGCACCTGGCCCCACAGACACCGTGGGCGGGCGCAGCCCGCCACACTGGGCGGCCGAAGGCCGCCTCGGGGGTCTGGGGGCGGAGCCCCCAGCGAGCGCCGCAGGCGCGAGTCACCATACCCTCCGCCGCCAAACGCTGACTGACTGACTGACTTCTCATATAAATGTTCCGGGAGAACCAGTGGGCCGATTTCATTGCGGTTTTCGCCATTCGACGCGGACCGTCAGATATTGGGGCCGAAAAACTGTCAAAAGTTCACATTTCCCCCTCCTTCCGACCTTAAATGCGATAAAATTGTCAAATTTCACGAGATCTCGTAGAAGGAGCGGAGCTGGACGAACAATGACTTCTCTCGAACCCCCTTAAATCGAGGAGGAGAACGACATACCGAAAAAAAATTTCGCCGACGCGGTAAAATCAGGGTGAAATCGGGGGACCAGAGACGTTTCGGACGCGGCCATTTTTGAACGGGGCGTCCGACAGAGTTCGGACAGGGTGGGTTTTCTGGGGTTTTTCAACACCTTTCCGGGGATGTATCGGTTTCGGTGTTTCAAATTTTCGGGTGCGAACGAGGACGAGTGGAAGATTTTGGCAAAGCGTGGGCTGCGTCTGGAGGTGCACCGGGCACGGGCATTGTCGACCACGTGTGGCTAGGGAATAGGACCGGTGCGGCGCGCGCGATGCCCGGCCGTCGTTCGCTTGTGTTGGGCGGCCACGGGGTTCAGGTCAACAACGCCTAGCCAGCCGCGCGGTCTCGCGCGGCGCTCGGGCATGGTGAAGGTCGGCGGTTCAAATACTGGTGGGGGGGGTTTGCTTTTTATCTTTTTCCTTGGCGTTTCTGGCGTTTACCCGGGCACCTGGCCCCACAGACACCGTGGGCGGGCGAAGCCCGCCACACTGGGCGGCCGAAGGCCGCCTCGGGGGTCTGGGGGCGGAGCCCCCAGCGAGCGCCGCAGGCGCGAGTCACCATACCCTCCGCCGCCAAACGCTGACTGACTGACTGACTTCTCATATAAATGTTCCGGGAGAACCAGTGGGCCGATTTCATTGCGGTTTTCGCCATTCGACGCGGACCGTCAGATATTGGAGGCCGAAAAACTGTCAAAAGTTCACATTTCCCCCTCCTTCCGACCTTAAATGCGATAAAATTGTCAAATTTCACGAGATCTCGTAGAAGGAGCGGAGCTGGACGAACAATGACTTCTCTCGAACCCCCTTAAATCGAGGAGGAGAACGACATACCGAAAAAAAAATTTCGCCGACGCGGTAAAATCAGGGTGAAATCGGGGGACCAGAGACGTTTCGGACGCGGCCATTTTTGAACGGGGCGTCCGACAGAGTTCGGACAGGGTGGGTTTTCTGGGGTTTTTCAACACCTTTCCGGGGATGTATCGGTTTCGGTGTTTCAAATTTTCGGGTGCGAACGAGGACGAGTGGAAGATTTTGGCAAAGCGTGGGCTGCGTCTGGAGGTGCACCGGGCACGGGCATTGTCGACCACGTGTGGCTAGGGAAATAGGACCGGTGCGGCGCGCGCGATGCCCGGCCGTCGTTCGCTTGTGTTGGGCGGCCACGGGGGTTCAGGTCAACAACGCCTAGCCAGCCGCGCGGTCTCGCGCGGCGCTCGGGCATGGTGAAGGTCGGCGGTTCAAATACTGGTGGGGGGGTTTGCTTTTTATCTTTTTCTTGGCGTTTCTGGCGTTTACCCGGGCACCTGGCCCCACAGACACCGTGGGCGGGCGAAGCCCGCCACACTGGGCGGCCGAAGGCCGCCTCGGGGGTCTGGGGGCGGAGCCCCCAGCGAGCGCCGCAGGCGCGAGTCACCATAACCCTCCCCTCCCAAACGCTCACTGACTGACTGACTGACTTCTCATATATATGTTCCGGGAGAACCAGCGGGCCGATTTTATCGCGGTTTTCGCCATTCGACGCGGACGCTCAACAATTGGGGAGCCAAAAATCGTCAAAAGTTCACAGTTTCCCCTCTTTCCTACCTTAAATGCGATAAAATCGTCAAATTTCACGAGATTTCGTACAAGGAGGTGAGCTGGACGAAAAATGACTTCTCTCGACCCCCTTAAATCGGGGAGGAGAACGACATACCGTAAAAAAAAAATTCGTCGACGCGTTAAAATCGGGGAGAAATCGTGGGGACAGGAGACGTTTCGGAAGCACCCATTTTGAACGGGGTGTCCGACGGAGTTCGGACAGGGTGGGTTTTCTGGGGTTTTACAACACCTTTCCGGGATGTATCGGTTTCGGTGTTTCAAATTTTCGGGGGCGAACGAGGACGAGTGGAAGATTTTCGTAAAGCGTGGGCTGCGTCTGGAGGTGCACCGGGCACGGGCATTGTCGACCACGTGTGGCTGGGGGAATAGGCCCGGTGCGCCGCGCGCGCGCGCCTGGCCGTCGTTCGGTTGTGTTGGGCGGCCGCGGGGTTCAGGTCAACAACGCCTAGCCAGCCGCGCGGTCTCGCGCGGCGCTCGAGCATGGTGAAGGTCGGCGGTTCAAATACTGGTGGGGGGTTTGCTTTTTTTCGTTTTTCTTGGCGTTTCTGGCGTTTACCCGGGCACCTGGCCCCACAGACACCGTGGGCGGGCGGAGCCCGCCACACTGGGCGGCCGAAGGCCGCCTCGGGGGTCTGGGGGCGGAGCCCCCCAGCGAGCGCCGCAGGCGCGAGTCACCATAACCCTCCCCTCCAAACGCTCACTGACGGACTATCTCATATAAATGTTCCGGGAGAACCAGCCGGCCGATTTCATCGCGGTTTTCGCCATTCGACGCGGACGCTCAACAATTGGGGACCGAAAGAGGGTCAAAAGTTCACATTTCCCCCTCCTTCCTTCCTTAAATGCGATAAAATCGTCAAATTTCACGAGATCTCGTAGAAGGAGCGAAGCTGGACGAAAAATGACTTCTCTCGACCCCCCTTAAATCGGGGAGGAGAACGACATCCCGTAAAAAAAATTTCGCCGACGCGGTAAAATCGGGGAGAAATCGGGGGACCAGAGACGTTTCGGACGCAGCCATTTTTGAACGGGGCGTCCGACAGAGTTCGGACAGGGTGGGTTTTCTGGGGTTTTTCAACACCTTTCTGGGGATGTATCGGTTTCGGTGTTTCAAATTTTCGGGTGCGAACGAGGACGAGTGGAAGATTTTGGCAAAGCGTGGGCTGCGTCTGGAGGGGCACCGGGCACGGGCATTGTCGACCACGTGTGGCTGGGGGAATAGGCCCGGTGCGCCGCGCGCGGCGCCTGGCCGTCGTTCGCTTGTGTTGGGCGGCCGCGAGGGTTCAGGTCAACAACGCCTGGCCAGCCGCGCGGTCTCGCGCGGCGCTCGGGCATGGTGAAGGTCGGCGGTTCAAATACTGGTGCGGGGGTTTGCTTTTTTTGTTTTTCTTGGCGTTTCTGGCGTTTACCCGGGCACCTGGCCCCACAGACACCGTGGGCGGGCGAAGCCCGCCACACTGGGCGGCCGAAGGCCGCCTCGGGGGTCTGGGGGCGGAGCCCCCAGCGAGCGCCGCAGGCGCGAGTCACCAGAACCCTCCCGCGCCAAACGCTGACTGACTGACTGACTTCTCATATAAATGTTCCGGGAGAACCAGTGGGCCGATTTCATTGCGGTTTTCGCCATTCGACGCGGACCGTCAGATATTGGGGGCCGAAAAACTGTCAAAAGTTCACATTTCCCCCTCCTTCCTACCTTAAATGCGATAAAATCGTCTAATTTTACGAGATCTCGTATAAGGAGCGGAGCTGCACGAAAAATGACTTCTCTTGACCCCCCTTAAATGATGAAGGAGAACGACATCCCGTAAAAAAAAATTCGCCGACGCGGTAAAATCGGGGAGAAATCGGGGGACCAGAGACGTTTCGGACGCAGCCATTTTTGAACGGGGCGTCCGACAGAGTTCGGACAGGGTGGGTTTTCTGGGGTTTTTCAACACCTTTCCGGGGATGTATCGGTTTCGGTGTTTCAAATTTTCGGGAGCGAACGAGGACGAGTGGAAGATTTTGGCAAAGCGTGGGCTGCGTCTGGAGGTGCACCGGGCACGGGCATTGTCGACCACGTGTGGCTGGGGGAATGGGCCTGGTGCGGCGCGCGCGGCGCCTGGCCGTCGTTCGCTTGGGTTGGGCGGGCGCAGAGGTTCAGGTCAACAACGCCTAGCCAGCCGCGCGGTCTCGCGCGGCGCTCGGGCATAGTGAAGGTCGGCGGTTCAAAAACTAGTGGGGGGGTTTGCTTTTTTTCGTTTTTCTTGGCGTTTTTGGCGTTTACCCGGGCACTTGGCCCCACACACACTGTGAGCGGGCAAAGCCTGGCACACTGGGCGCCGCGGGCGCCACACTGGGCGCCACGGCGGCTCAGGTCAACAACGCCTACTCAGGTGCGCGGTCTCGCGCGGCGCTCAGGCACGTTGATGGTCGGAGGTTCAAATACTGGTGGGGGTTTTGCTTTTTCGTTTATTTTTGGTGCCTCTGGCAACTGCGGCCAGTGCGCGCGCGCGGTGCTGCAGCAGGCTGCCGGGACCACTACCTCCCCCGCCCGCTACTCATCAGCCGCGGGTCGCGCGAAGCGTTGGGCATAATAAGGCACTTGGCACTTGGTGATCTTCTAGGAGAGCAGGATCAACTTTGGCCAGTGCGCGTGCGCGGTGCTGCTGCAGGCCGCCGGGACCACTGCCCCCCCCCCCCCCTCGCGCGAAACGTCAGCTCTATTCATTGGCCGCGGGCCGCGCGAAGCGTTGGGCATAATAAAGCACTTGATGACCTTCTAGGAGAGCAGGATCAACTGGGGTCAGAGCGCGCGTGCGGTGCTGCTACAATCCGCCAGGACCACCAACTCCCACCGCTACTCGTCAGCCGCGGGCCGCGCGAAGCGTTGGGCATAATAAGGCACTTGGTGACCTTCTAGGAGACCAGGATCAACTTGGGCCGGTGCGCGCGCGCGTGGCTGCTGCAGGCCGTCGGGACCACCACCTCCCCCCCCCCCCCCCCCTCGCGCGCCACGTCAGCTGCGGGCCGCGCGACGACAATGCAGCCGGCGGGCAGGTCCCGACACGCCCGGCCGACAACAATGCCCCAGCCACCCGCCTGCCCGCCTCCTGCCCGTTCGCTCGCTGCGGGAGCTTTGGCAGTGGAATAGTACAGACGTGTTTTTCGCGCTTGGCTATTTTTCGCTGTTATTTAATCCCAGAGAGTTGTGCGACGGCTCCTTTTGCTCGCAAAAGGATTCCCTAGCGTTCTCCGACTAGTGCCAGTGTGTCCGAGTGGTTTTACTAATTTTCTTTCCTTTTCAGCACTTTTTTCTCCCTCTCCAGTGGAGTCTGAGTCGTTAAGATTCTTGGGTTGGCCCCGGTGACAGTAGTTGAGATAACCAATCCTACTGGTTCTAACGGGTTGATTACCTTGTCTGTGGCTTAGACTTCCGTGAAAACGAAAGTTTTCTTGGAGGCAGTGGCCAGGAGTCCATACCGTCTAGAGTTGCCTGACACGGCGTTCTGGGCGTGACTGGGTCGCTCCGCGTCGCATACCTCTGGTTAACGAGTAGGAAGTAGTGGTGAGGCATAGGGACCCAATTGAAACCTAGTTTTAAGTTTAATTTAAGCATTTATTTAGTTTTCTTAGTTAAGCTTCCTAGTTGTAAGTTTCATTTACGCATTCATTTAGTTTTCTTTTTAATTTTTCAAGTTTATTTTCACTAGCTTTACGTTGCGATTTGCCCTTTTATTAATTTCTCTTGCGTTCTTTTACTGATTCTTGCGTAAATTACATCGCGACTGCGTAACGATTTTATTATATTTCTATCTGATAGCCGGCGTTTTATTTCTTAATAACGATGGACCCCCAGGCCATTGAGCGTTCGGGCCCATTCGCGGGCATTGCCTACTCGGTGATTAACGGGGACGGCAACTGCTTTTTTTCATCGGTCGCGCTCGCCGTGTACGGCTTAGCCGATCTGCACGGCGTGGTCAGGGAAGAAGCTGTGGATTATGCAGCTCTCAATTGGGATTTTTATGGGCTCATGGCTAATTACGCCACAGCCGATCACTACCGCGCCGAGATGTCCCGGCCCGGCGTGTGGGGCTCGCACTTGGAGGCCGCGGCACTGTCCTCACTTTACAACAGGAGGATCATCATTATCAACGCGGACGACGGGGACCTGCTGTCCATCAACGGGCCGCGCGACGACCCCAGCCCGGTGCTGCTTAGGTATAGCGGGAACAGTCATTACGACTTATACAGCGGTGCGCCCGAGGGCTACAACCTCCTCTCCGCCGAGGACCTCGAGGACGACATCCGGCGGATGGACATCGACGCCGAGAGTGACGGAGACTCAGTGCAGTCCGTGCACTCACACAGTTCCAGCGAGGACATCCCGCTAGGTCAGCGACTGGCTGGCATTACAATTTCTGACAAGAGCACAGCCTGCTGTTCATTGCCTACCTCCAAGGCGTCCAAACCAGAGAAGCGACAGAGATGCGACTCCACCGATTCTGATTCTGACGCGCCGCTCGCAGGCCGATTACCTGCGCCAAAACGCGTAAAAAATCGTGCGAGCGATTCCGAATCTGACTCCCCTATGTCAACGAAATTGCCTATTCCGGAGCCAAAGCGTGGGCCTGGCGGCCGACCCAAAAAGGTAAAACGAGGTAGGCCAAAGACTTCTACTCTCACTAAGCAGGAGGCAAACCGAATCGCTAGTAAGAAATACTACGAGAAAAATAAACAGGCGCAGATTGAAAAAGATAGGATATACCGAAATAATAATCCCGAAGTTCATCGCGAGGCAAGCAAGAACTACGTGGAACGGCACCCTGAGGTAAATCGCGAGACAAGTCAGAAGTACGCGGAGCAACATCCGGAGGTAAATCGAGAGACAAGTCGTAGGTACACGGAGAAACACCCTGAAGTTCATCGAGAGGCCGTACAAAATTACAGTGCAAATAACCCCGACAAGAGAAAGGAAGCACAGTCGGCCCGCCATCTCCCAGCCAACCAGCGACGCGGGGTCCTCCTTGGACTACTCCGCGGCATCGAGCTGGACATCATCCAGCCTTTCAATCTAGAGACATGTCTCAACGACGAGGACTGCCCACACTGTCCTCACTGCAACGCGCGGTTGTTCAAGGAGGAACTCGGCAGACTTAAGTGGTGCTGCGATGAGGGCCGACTGTGCTGCCTCGCTCTACCACCACGTGACAGTGAATTCTACAACAACCCAGAGTACAAAAAACACCCGCGGGCCTACAATGATTTATTTGCTATGAGCGCTCTCTGCCTCAAAGGGGACTGGGTACACGCAAAAACAGGTATTACACACATGAAGCTGCAAGGTCGCACTTACCACCTGATGTTCGATGGGGGCCGCGCACCGTCCAAAGGCCGACCTAACTACACAAACATGTACATAGATGACGGTGCAGAACGCAAACGGCTCGCGGACGGCCAGTCTCTGAAAGCAGATCTTATTCAGGAAATCAAGCAAGAACTACACCGCCTCAACCCCTTCGTCCATCTTTTCAAAAAGCTAGCGGAGGAGGAATCTGTCGACGCGAAACTCATATTTAGGCACGTAGAGAGACGAACAGGTACTAACAACTTCTTGGACCACGATCCTAACGCGGAAGTGGCAGCCCTCATCGCTACAGAGGATATTCCATACGAGAGACGCCAGCTCATAGTTAAGAAACACGGAGGGGGACAGCACTACATCGACACCATGAGCCCCTTTATGGAGAGCCTCCAGTACCCCTACTTTTCCCACACGGAAACTTAGGTTGGTCATATGATTTAAAATCACCCGATGGGAAAAAGATCTCCCAATTAAAATACATGCGTTTTTTGCTCCTCTCCGACGAAAGGTTCGGAAGTGACGGTAGGCTTTCAGACACTTGGCTCCTAGACGTGTACTGCCGCCACGAGGAGGAAAAATTGCGGTTCTTAGAGGAATCGCAAAAGCGAGGCAATTCTAACGGCCAGCGTGTAGCTCCAGCCAGCGAGCTCCGAGCAGTCCTCGGAGCTCCCTCCAACGCAGACATCAATCGTGACGAGACCATCCAGGGTGAGGGAGGACGTGATGCCGGCCGTATTTACCTACCGAACACCTACGTAGGATCAGACAGGTACTTCAAAACCAAGTACCTGGATGCCATGGCCATCGTATCAAAAAAAGGCGGCCCCACGTACTTCCTCACCGTCACATCTAATGGCTCCTGGCCAGAACATAGACAATCCCGACGCGGCGCGAATACTGAGGCCCACGTGTTAGCAAGAGTTTTCAAAATTAAGCTCGACGAGCTTATGAGAGACCTACGGAGCGGTCGCTTTTTCGGTAAGCTCACATATATTGTCTGGGTCATAGAATGGCAGGCACGCGGGTTGCCCCACGCTCACATCTGCTTCCGCGTGGCAGACAACCACATTCCCACGCAGAGCCATGAGGTCGACGAGGTAATCAGGGCGGACATCCCCTCTCCTGAGGAGGCGGGAGGCCGCCTCAGAGAACTCGTCCTCAAGAACATGATTCATGGTCCATGTGGACCCGGCTCCAAACTACCATGCTGGGATGAGGAGAAAAAGCGTTGCAAGAAGTTCTTTCCGAAACCACCTACACCGGAGACTTATTGTGACGAGCGGGGGTTCTGGCACTATAAACGAGACCCAGACAATAAGGCAATCAAATTTAAGAACGGCAGAGCTATCGAAGTAAGTGACTGCGATGTGGTCTCCTATAACGCGGCGCTGCTTCTCAAGAACGATTGGCATAGTAATTTAGAACTTGCTGCAAAACGCGGCGTGGTAAAGTATCTCTTTAAATATATCACTAAAGGCAACACGAAGACTCAGATTCGCGTCGCAGTCTCTAACGAAGGACAGGAAAACCTCCCCATCAACGAGGTAGAGGAGTACCTGACACACAGGTACATGGGAGCCAGTGATGCCGCCTGGAGAGCACTGGAGTTTGACCTCACGGGCAGGGACCCTGCAGTGGAGTGCGTTCCCGTCCACCTGGAAGGACAGCGCATTGTGTCTTACCGCCGAGGCGAAGAACAAGCAGCTCTGGAGCGTGACGGAAAATTAGAATGGTACTTTAATCGTCCAGATATTTCGGAACTTGAGAATGTCACTTACGCTGACTTCTATCAAAATTACATTGTTCATCCCAAAAATCCTAACAGGAAACGGGGAGAGGAGGTATGGAAAAGTTTGGCAGGAGGTCGCTTTGTCACACGCAGGCAGCGTGGAGAGTGCGTCGTCCGTCTCTTTTGGGTGTCACCCCACAGAGGCGAACAATACTACCTGCGAATCCTCCTGGCAAACTTCCCCTGCCGCAGTTACGCTGACTTGTATCGTCTCGGTGGTCCAGACTGTAAAACTTTCCAGGAGGCAGCCTGTGCCAAAGGCCTCCTGGACAATGAGAAAGAGTACAGTGACGCTCTAGTTGAAGCTCACACTTTCTTGCTCGGCTACGCTTTCCGCCGCCTGTTCGTCCTCCTCTGTAACATCGGAGCGCCCGCGGCAGTTCTGTGGGAACAGCACAGAGACATCCTCAGCGAGGATCTCTACGAGGGCGAGGAGAACAGGGAAAGGGCTTATAATCGCGCCCTGGTCCAGATTGACAGGGGTCTCCGCCGCGCCGGCAGCAGCAATGTTCAGCACGGCCTTCCCGACGTTGTCGATGATAACACCGAACTCGGCAGGGAGAGAACCGCCTACAGCAAGGAGGCTCTCCAGCGGGAAGTGGACGAGTGGCTGCCTCGCCTGTCCGACGAGCAGCTTAATGTGTTCAACTACATTAAGATGCTCGTCGAACAGAGTCAATCTGCGATGCCGGTGAACAGCTGCCCAAATGCCGTATTTTTAGACGCACCAGGAGGTTGCGGGAAAACACTTCTCTGCAGGGTCATCACCGCCTATCTCAGATCTAAGAACATCATCGTGATCTGCGTCGCCAGCTCGGGTATCGCAGCCCTTAACTACGAAGGCGGCCGCACAGCGCATTCCATGTTTGGTTTTCCCCTAGAAATCGTAGACCCACGGGGTGTATGGAGCTACACCAACGGCACACAGCGAGCAGAACTCATTAAAGCCGGAGGTCTTATAATATATGACGAGGTGACGATGGCAAACCGCGGTCTCATAGAGATGCTAGACCGATCTCTCCGCGATTTGATGGGTAAAGATAAGATTTTTGGGGGAAAACCAATCATGCTATGCGGCGATTTCCGACAACTCGCCCCGATCGTAAAAGGATCTCACAACGCTGGCGACGTAATAAACGCTTCACTCATCTCCTCTCCACTCTGGGGTTTCATCAAAAAAATGCGTCTCACGGTCGGCCAGCGCTGCACGGACCCTGAGTACTCCAAGTTCTTGCTGGAAGTCGGAGAGGGACGGCTTCCAGAAGTCATGTTCAGAATGAGTGAGGCCGAAGGCGATGACCGGACTGAAGCTCTCATCGGGATAGACAAGCGGGTGAACCACGCCACCACCATCGAACAGCTCGTGTCGCATGTCTTTCCCGATGAGGTGCTCCAGAACCCGGATCAGTGTGCAGATCGGGCAATCCTCTGCACACACAACATCAACGTCGCCGCCACGAACAAACTCATTCTGGGCCGACTTGACACGGAGGAACAGGAGCTGCTCAGCGCAGACTCCATCGCCGCAGAGGATGGTGATCATGCGGATCTCTACGACATCGAAATGTTACACCACGCCGAGAGTAAAGGCGTTCCACCTCATGTACTCCGCCTTAAGAGGGGAGCCCTTTGTATGGTAATGAGGAATCTTAATTCAGACGACGGCTTAGTCAACGGGGCCAAGGTAATTATCGTAGAGATCCGCAAGAACATCATCCTCGTGAGACGTCCCGGCAGCCAGGACATCATGGCATTACCACGAATTAGTTTTAAATTTCCCATCTTTGAGAACAGCCACGTGAACATGATCCGTCGGCAATTTCCACTTCAAGTCGCCTACGCCATGTCCGTCCACAAATCTCAGGGCCAAACCATCCGCAAGTGCGCCCTGGATCTACGATCGGGTTGCTTTGCCCACGGGCAGCTCTACGTCGCTTTGAGCCGCGTGCCCAGCCCTGAGAGCCTTCTCATCTTGTCACAAGAGAGAAGAGTGGCGGACGGTCAAATTTTCGCCAAGAACATTGTCTACCGCGACCTAGTAAACCGAAGATCCGGTTAATTCACTTCAGTTATAGCACAAAGAGATCAAAATTAATGGGCGAAACGCAACAAATTGTAAATACTTAGAATTAAATTGTACATATCTATATATTTTGAGCATATCTAAACTGTTGTATATATCTCCAAGCACAATAATCTCTTCTCTCCTGACAGGTACTTTCATTCTTAAGAATGACAATCTTATAATACCATATGTAAATATGTAATATATCCCAACTAGTATATATATATCCTTTCCTCTCTATGCACATCACTGTAAATACTTGCACGCATATATTCTATATCACGCTTCTTGTTACAAAAAAAAAAAAAAAAAAAAAAAAAAAAAAAAAAGGGTTTCAATACTGCCTGCCTCCACGTGGCGAAACCCGGGCAACGCAATTTAAATTGCGGCAGAACGGCAGATCATCACATCTCTTTCTCACACACAGTACAAAGCCCAACAACAGTCGCTACCGCACGCGGGTGGGGGAGGAAGAACGTTTGGGCGCAACAACGTCCAGTTAGCCGCACACTCCCTTGGCGGCGCGCGAATGACAGTTGACAGTTCGCTTGTGTTAGGCGGTCACAGGCGCTCAAGTCAACAACGCTTCCTCAGCTGCGCGGTCTCGCGCGGCGCTCAGCGTCCAGAGAGTAGCTGGTTCAAATACTAGCGAGGCAGTTCGTATTTTTTTAGCGTTTACCCGGGCACCTGGCCCCACAGACACCAAGGGCGGGCGAAGCCCTGCCACAGGGCGGCCGAAGGCCGCCCCGGGGGTCTGGGGGCGGAGCCCCCAGCGAGCGCCGCAGGCGCGAGTCATCACCAGAACCCTCCCCTCCCAAACGCTGACTGACGGATCTCTTACCTAAATGTTCCGGGCGAACCGGCCGGCCGATTTTATCGCGGTTTTCGCCATTCGACGCAGACGCTCTACAATTGGGGACCGAAAAACTGTCAAAAGTTCACATTTCCCTCTCCTTCCTACCTTAAATGCGATAAAATCGTCAAATTTCACGAGATCTCGTAGAAGGAGCGGAGCTGCGCGAAAAATGACTTCTTTCGACCCCCTTAAATCGGGGAGGAGAACGACATCCCGTTGAAAAAATTTCGCCGACGCGGTAAAATCGGGGTGAAATCGGGAGACCAGAGACGTTTCGGACGCAGCCATTTTTGAACGGGGCGTCCGACAGAGTTCGGAGAGGGTGGGTTTTCTGGGGTTTTTCAACACCTTTCCGGGGATGTATCGGTTTCGGTGTTTCAAATTTTCGGGTGCGAACGAGGACGAGTGGAAGATTTTGGCAAAGCGTGGGCTGCGTCTGAAGGTGCACCGGGCACGGGCATTGTCGACCACGTGTGGCTGGGGGAATAGGCCCGGTGCGGCGCGCGCGGCGCCTGGCCGTCGTTCGCTTGTGTTGGGCGTCCGCGGGAGTTCAGGTCAACAACGCCTGGCCAGCCGCGCGGTCTCGCGCGGCGCTAGGGCATGTTGAAGGTCGGCGGTTCAAATACTGGTGGGGGGGTTTGCTTTTTTTTGTTTTTCTTGGCGTTTCTGGCGTTTACCCGGGCACCTGGCTCCACAGACACCGTGGGCGGGCGGAGCCCGCCACACTGGGCGGCCGAAGGCCGCCTCGGGGGGTCTGGGGGCGGAGCCCCCAGCGAGCGCCGCAGGCGCGAGTCACCAGAACCCTCCCCTTCCAAACGCTGACTGACGGATATCTCATATAAATGTTCCGGGCGAACCGGCCGGCCGATTTCATCGCGGTTTTCGCCATTCGACGCGGACGCTCAACAATTGGGGACCGATAAAGGGTCAAAAGTTCACATTTCCCCCTCCTTCCTACCCTAAATGCGATAAAATCGTCAAATTTCACGAGATCTCGCAGAAGGAGCGGAGCTGGACGAAAAATGACTTCACTCGACCCCCTTAATTTGGGAAGGAGAACGAAATCCCGTAAAAAAAAATTCGCCGACGCGGTAAAATCGGGGAGAAATCGGGGGACCAGAGACGTTTCGGACGCAGCCATTTTTGAACGGGGCGTCCGACAGAGTTCGGACAGGGTGGGTTTCCTGGGGTTTTTCAACACCTTTCCGGGGATGTATCGGTTTCGTTGTTTCCAATTTTCGGGTGCGAACGAGGACGAGTGGAAGATTTTGGCAAAGCGTGGGCTGCGTCTGGAGGTGCACCGGGCACGGGCATTGTCGACCACGTGTGGCTGGGGAATAGGCCCGGTGCGGCGCGCTCGGCGCCTGGCCGTCGTTCGCTTGTGTTGGGCGGCCGCGGGGGTTCAGGTCAACAACGCCTAGCCAGCCGCGCGGTCTCGCGCGGCGCTCGGGCATGCTGAAGGTCGGCGGTTCAAATACTAGTGGGGGGGGGGTTGTTTTTTTTCGTTTTCCTTGGCGCTTCTAGCGTTTACCCGGGCACCTGGCCCCACAGACACCGTGGGCGGGCGGAGCCTGCCACACTGGGCGGCCGAAGGCCGCCTCGGGGGGTCTGGGGGCGGAGCCCCCAGCGAGCGCCGCAGGCGCGAGTCACCAGAACCCTCCCCTCCCAAACTACCACTCACTCACTCACTCACTGACGGATCTCATAGACGAATGTTCCGGGAGAACCGGCGGGCCGATTTCATCGCGGTTTTCGCCATTCGACGCGGACGCTCAACAATTGGGGACCGAAAAACTGTCAAAAGTTCACATTACCCCCTCCTTCCTACCTTAAATGCGATAAAATCGTCAAATTTCACGAGATCTCGTAGAAGGAGCGAAGCTGGACGAAAAATGACTTCTCTCGACCCCCCTTAAATCGGGGAGGAGAACGACATCCCGTAAAAAAAATTTCGCCGACGCGGTAAAATCGGGGAGAAATCGGAGGGCCAGAGACGTTTCGGACGCAGCCATTTTTGAACGGGGCGTCCGACAGAGTTCGGACAGGGTGGGTTTTCTGGGGTTTTTCAACACCTTTCTGGGGATGTATCGGTTTCGGTGTTTCAAATTTTCGGCGTCGAACGAGGACGAGTGGAAGATTTTTGCAAAGCGTGGGCTGCGTCTGGAGGTGCACCGGGCACGGGCATTGTCGACCACGTGTGGCTAGGGGGAATAGACCCGGTGCGGCGCGCGGCGCCTGGCCGTCGTTCGCTTGTGTTGGGCGGCCGCGGGGGTTAAGGTCAACAACGCCTAGCCAGCCGCGCGGTCTCGCGCGGCGGTCGGGCATGGTGAAGGTCTGCGGTTCAAATACTGGTGGTGGGGTTTGCTTTTTTTCGTTTTTCTTGGCGTTTCTGGCGTTTACCCGGGCACCTGGCCCCACAGACACCGTGGGCGGGCGAAGCCCGCCACACTGGGCGGCCGAAGGCCGCCTCGGGGGGTCTGGGGGCGGAGCCCCCAGCGAGCGCCGCAGGCGCGAGTCACCAGAACCCTCCCCTCCCAAACTACCACTCACTCACTCACTGACGGATCTCATAGACGAATGTTCTAGGAGAACTACAAGTCCCAGCGAGCTGCGGTTTGCGCCATTCGACGCGGACGCTCAACAATTGGGGACCGAAAAACTGTCAAAAGTTCACATTTCCCCCTCCTTCCTACCTTAAATGCGATAAAATCGTCAAATTTCACGAGATCTAGTAGAAGGAACGGAGCTGGACGAAAAATGATATCTATCGACCCCCCTTAAATTAGGGAGGAGAACGACATCCCGTAAAAAAAAATTCGCCGACGCGGTAAAATCGGGGAGAAATCGGAGGGCCAGAGACGTTTCGGACGCAGCCATTTTTGAACGGGGCGTCCGACAGAGTTCGGACAGGGTGGGTTTTCTGGGGTTTTTCAACACCTTTCCGGGGATGTATTGGTTAGCTGTTTCAAATTTTCGGGTGCGAACGAGGACGAGTGGAAGATTTTGGCAAAGCGTGGGCTGCGTCCGGAGGGGCACCGGGCACGGGCATTGTCGACCACGTGTGGCTGGAGGACTAGGCCCGGTGCGGCGCGCGCGGCGCCTGGCCGTCGTTCGCTTGTGTTGGGCGGCCGCAGGAGTTAAGGTCAACAACGCCTAGCCAGCCGCGCGGTCTCGCGCGGCGCTCGGGCATAGTGAAGGTCGGTGGTTCAAATACTGGTGGGGGGTTTCCTTTTTTCGTTTTTCTTGGCGTTTCTGGCGTTTACCTGGGCACCTGGCCCCACAGTCACCGTGGGCGGGCGAAGCCCGCCACACTGGGCGGCCGAAGGCCGCCTCGGGGGTCTGGGGGCGGAGCCCCCAGCGAGCGCCGCAGGCGCGAGTCACCAGAACCCTCCCCTCCCAAACGCTCACTGACTGACTGACTGACTTCTCATATAAATGTTCCGGGAGAACCAGTGGGCCAAATTCATTGCGGTTTTCGCCATTCGACGCGGACCGTCAGATATTGGGGGCCGAAAAACTGTCAAAAGTTCACATTTCGCCCTCCTTCCTACCTTAAATGCGATAAAATCGTCAAATTTCACGAGATCTCGTAGAAGGAGCGGAGCTGGACGAAAAATGACTTCTCTCGACCCCCCTTAAATCATGGTGGAGAACGACATCCCGTAAAAAAAAATTCGCCGACGCGGTAAAATCGGGGAGAAATCGGGGGACCAGAGACGGTTCGGACGCAGCCATTTTTGAACGGGGCGTCCGACAGAGTTCGGACAGGGTGGGTTTTCTGGGGTTTTTCAACACCTCTCCGGGGATGTATCGATTTCGGGTTTTCAAATTTTCGGGTGCGAACGAGGACGAGTGGAAGATTTTGGCAAAGCGTGGGCTGCGTCCGGAGGTGCACCGGGCACCGGCATTGTCGACCACGTGTGGCTGGGGAATAGGCCCGGTGCGGCGCGCGCGGCGCCTGGCCGGTTCGTTCGCTTGTGTTGGGCGGCCGCGGGCGTTCAGGTCAACAACGCCTAGTCAGCCGCGCGGTCTCGCGCGGCGCTCGGGCACGGTGAAGGTCGGCGGTTCAAATACTGGTGGGGGGGTTTGCAATTTTTCGTTTTTCTTGGCGTTTCTGGCGTTTACCCGGGCACCTGGCCCCACAAACACCGTGGGCGGGCGGAGCCCGCCACACTGGGCGGCCGAAGGCCGCCTCGGGGGGTCTGGGGGGCGGAGCCCCCCAGCGAGCGCCGCAGGCGCGAGTCACCAGAACCCTCCCCTCCCAAACGCTGACTGACGGATATCTCATATAAATGTTCCGGGCGAACCGGCCGGCCGATTTCATCGCGGTTTTCGCCATTCGACGCGGACGCTCAACAATTGGGGACCGAAAAAGGGTCAAAAGTTCACATTTCCCCCTCCTTCCTACCCTAAATGCGATAAAATCGTCAAATTTCACGAGATCTCGTAGAAGGAGCGGAGCTGGACGAAAAATGACTTCACTCGACCCCCCTTAATTTGGGAAGGAGAACGAAATCCCGTAAAAAAAAATTCGCCGACGCGGTAAAATCGGGGAGAAATCGGGGGACCAGAGACGTTTCGGACGCAGCCATTTTTGAACGGGGCGTCCGACAGAGTTCGGACAGGGTGGGTTTTCTGGGGTTTTTCAACACCTTTCCGGGGATGTATCGGTTTCGTTGTTTCAAATTTTCGGGTGCGAACGAGGACGAGTGGAAGATTTTGGCAAAGCGTGGGCTGCGTCTGGAGGTGCACCGGGCACGGGCATTGTCGACCACGTGTGGCTGGGGGAATAGGCCCGGTGCGGCGCGCGCGGCGCCTGGCCGGTTCGTTCGCTTGTGTTGGGCGGCCGCGGGGGTTCAGGTCAACAACGCCTAGCCAGCCGCGCGGTCCCGCGGCGGCGCTCGGGCATGGTGAAGGTCGGTGGTTCAAATACTAGTGGGGGTTTCCATTTTTTCGTTTTTCTTGTCGTTTCTGGCGTTTACCCGGGCTCCTGGCCCCACAGACACCGTGGGCGGGCGGAGCCCGCCACACTGGGCGGCCGAAGGCCGCCTCGGGGTCTGGGGGCGGAGCCCCCCAGCGAGCGCCGCAGGCGCGAGTCACCAGAACCCTCTCCTCCCAAACGCTGACTGACGGATCTCTTACCTAAATGTTCCGGGCGAACCGGCCGGCCGATTTTATCGCGGTTTTCGCCATTCGACGCGGACGCTCAACAATTGGGGACCGAAAAACTGTCAAAAGTTCACATTTCCCCCTCCTTTCTACCTTAAATGCGATAAAATCGTCAAATTTTACGAGATCTCGTACAAGGAGGCGAGCTGGACGAAAAATGACTTCTCTCGACCCCCCTTAAATCATGGAGGAGAACGACATCCCGTTGAAAAAATTTCGCCGACGCGGTAAATTTGGGGTGAAATCGGGGGACCAGAGACGTTTCGGACGCAGCCATTTTTGAACGGGGCGTCCGACAGAGTTCGGACAGGGTGGGTTTTCTGGGGTTTTTCAACACCTTTTCGGGGATGTATCGGTTTCGGTGTTTCAAATTTTCGGGTGCGAACGAGGACGAGTGGAAGATTTTGGCAAAGCGTGGGCTGCGTCCAGAGGGCACCGGGCACGGGCATTGTCGACCACGTGTGGCTGGGGGAATAGGCCCGGTGCGGCGCGCGCGGCGCCTGGCCGTCGTTCGCTTGTGTTGGGCGGCCGCGGGGGTTCAGGGCAACAACGCCTGGCCAGCCGCGCGGTCTCGCGCGGCGCTCGGGCATGCTGAAGGTCGGCGGTTCAAATACTGGTGGGGGGGTTTGCTTTTTTTCTTTTTTCTTGGCGTTTCTGGCGTTTACCCGGGCACCTGGCCCCACAGACACCGTGGGCGGGCGGAGCCCGCCACACTGGGCGGCCGAAGGCCGCCTCGGGGGGTCTGGGGGGCGGAGCCCCCCAGCGAGCGCCGCAGGCGCGAGTCACCAGAACCCTCCCCTCCCAAACGCTGACTGACACACTCACTGCTCATGCAAATGTTCCGGGAGAACCAGCGGGCCGATTTCATCGCGGTTTTCGCCATTCGACGCGGACGGTCGAGCAACCGGGAAGGACGAAATTGTCAAAATATGAATTTTCCTTCTCCTTCACCCCCAAAATGCGATAAAATCGTCAAATTTCACGAGATCTCGTAGAAGGAGCGGAGCTGGACGTAAAATGACTTCTCTCGACCCCCCTTAAATCGAGGAGGAGAACGACATCCCGTTAAAAAAATTTCGCCGACGCGGTAAAATCGGGGTGAAATCGGGGGACCAGCGACGTTTCGGACGCAGCCATTTTTGAACGGGGTGTCCGACAGAGTTCGGACAGGGTGGGTTTTCTGGGGTTTTTAAACACCTTTCTAGGGATGTGTAGGTTTTGTTGTTTCAAATTTTCGGGTGCAAACGAGGACGAGTGGAAGATTTTGGCAAAGCGTGGGCTGCGTCTGGAGGTGCACGGGGCACAGGCATTGTCGACCACGTGTGGCTAGAGGAATAGGCCCGGTGCGGCGCGCGCGGCGCCTGGCCGTCGTTCGCTTGTGTTGGGCGGCCGCGGGGTTCAGGTCAACAACGCCTGGCCAGCCGCGCGGGCTCGCGCGGCACTCGGGAATGGTGGAGGTCGGCGGTTCAAATACTGGTGGGGAAGTTTGCTTTTTATCGTTTTTCTTAGCGTTTCTGGCGTTTACCAGGGCACCTGGCCCCACAGACACCGTGGGCGGGCGGAGCCCGCCACACTAGGGCGGCCGAAGGCCGCCTCGGGGGTCTGGGGGCGGAGCCCCCAGCGAGCGCCGCAGGCGCGAGTCACCAGAACCCTCCCCTCCCAAACGCTGACTGACACACTCACTGCTCATGCAAATGTTCCGGGAGAACCAGCGGGCCGATTCGATCGCGGTTTTCGCCATTCGACGCGGACGGTCGAGCAACCGGGAAGGTCGAAATTGTCAAAATTTGAATTTTCCCCCTCCTTCACTCAAAAAATGCGATAAAATCGTCAAATTTCACGAGATCTCGTACAAGGAGACGAGCTGGATGAAAATTGACTTCTCTCGACCCCCCTTAAATCGGGAGGGAGAACGACATCCCAAAAAAAAAATTTCGCCGACGCCGTAAAATCGGGGAGAAATCGAAGGACCACAGACGTTTCGGACGCAGCCATTTTTGAACGGGGCGTCCGACAGAGTTCGGACAGGGTGGGTTTTCTGGGGTTTTTCAACACCTTTCTAGGGATGTATCGGTTTCGGTGTTTCAAATTTTCGGGTGCAAACGAGGACGAGTAGAAGATTTTGGCAAAGCGTGGGCTGCGTCTGGAGGTGCACCGGGCACGGGCATTGTCGACCACCTGTGGCTGGGGGAAGAGGCCCGGTGCGGCGCGCGCGGCGCCTGGCCGTCGTTCGCTTGTGTTGGGCGGCCGCGGGGGTTCAGGTCAACAACGCCTAGCCAGCCGCGCGGTCTCGCGCGGCGCTCGGGCATGGTGAAGGTCGGCGGTTCAAATACTAGTGGGGGGGTTTGCCTTTTATCGATTTTCTTGGCGTTTCTGGCGTTTACCCGGGCACCTGGCCCCACAGACACCGTGGGCGGGCGAAGCCCGCCACACTGGGCGGCCGAAGGCCGCCTCGGGGGTCTGGGGGGCGAAGCCCCCCAGCGAGCGCCGCAGGCGCGAGTCAAACCCCTCTATAACGCCATCCCGATAATAACTGACTCATGTAAATGTTTGGGTAGAACGGACCCAGATACGATTTTTTTCATGAGAATGGACCCCCCCTTAAATGACCCCAAAGCCCCGGGAAAACTGCCAAAAATGACCCCAGGTGCTGCTGCAGGTGCCAGTGGGCACAACAGGGCCTTCTTGGCCAGGAAGTGGAACGGGACGGCAAAATGCCTAAGGGTGCGGTATTTCGAATTTAACATAAGAACCGACCCCTACTAAACTTAAACCAGGACGTCCGTTACGAGGCCAAAATCGACCCCAGGTGATGCTGCAAGTGCCGGTGGGCTTAACAGGGCCTTCTTGGCCAGGAAGTGGAACGGGACGGCAAACTGCCTGAGGGTGCGGTATTTCGAACTTGAACATGAGAACCGACCCCTACTAAACTTAAACCAGGACCTCCGTTACGATGCCAAAATCGACCCCAGGTGCTGCTGCAGGTGCCAGTGGGCACAACAGGGCCTTCTTGGCCAGAAAGTGGAACGAGACGGAAAACTGCCTGAGGGTGCGGTATTTCAAACTTGAACATAGGAACCAACCCCACCTTAAATGACCCAGGGAACAAAGTGAGAATGCTTAAAACGACCCCAGGTGCTGCTGCAGGTGCCGGTGGGCGAAACAGTGCCTTCTTGGACAGGAACTGGAACAGGAGGCCAAACTCCTAGACGATGCGAGATACAAACTGTTTCCCGAGAATGGATCCCCTCTCAAATGATTCACAGCCCCAGGAAAACTGCCAAAAACGACCTCAGGTGCTGCTAAAGGCGGCGGTGAGCACAACAGGACCTTCTTGGGCAGGAACTGGAACAGGAGGCCGAACTCCTAGACGGTGTGAGACACGAACTTTTTCCCGAGAATGAACCCCCTCTCAAATGACTCCAAAGCCCCAGGAAAACTACCAAAACCGACCTCATGTGCTGCTGCACGTGCCGGTGAGCAAAACAGGGCCTTAATGGACAGGAAGTGGAACGGGACGGAAAACTGCCTGAGAGTACACTATTTCAAACTTGGGCATATGAACCAACCCTACCTTAAATGACCCTAGGAACCTGGTAAAAATGCTGGAAACGACCCCAGTTGCTGCTGCAGGTGCTGGCAGGTCAATCAGTGCCTTCTTAAGTAGGAAGTGGAACGGGAGGGCAAACTGCTAAAATGTGCGGAATTTTCAACTTGAACATATGAACCGAGCCCTGCTCAAACAACCCAATGACCTAAATTATAGTGTCAAAATCAACCCGAAGTGCTGCTGCAGGTGCCAGTGGGCAAACCATGGCCTTCTTACACAGTGACTAGAACGGGATGGTTCCTGCGAAGATGTGCTGTATTTCAAACTTGAACATGAGAACCGACCCTGCTAAAACAATCCCAGAAACCTAGTCGACCTTCGGTGCTGTTGCAGGTGCCGGTGGGCAAAACAGGCCCGTCTTGGGCTCCAACTAGAATGGGACCAACTAGTAAGAGATACGTACTTATATAACAGAATGAATCCCGTTAACAACGGGTCCAGGAACGCGGAGACAATTCCAAAATCGAATCCACGTGCTGCTGCAGGTGACGGTGGGCACAACAGTTTTTTTTTTTTTTTTCGTTCCTTGCCCTAGCACTGGACTGCTTGAAATCATAAAACCTACCAAATATGGTACCAAAGGGAGAAACAGCAGGGCGCAGCCCTGCACGGGGTCTGGGGGCGGAGCCCCCAGCGAGCAAAGCGAGTTGCTAGATTTTCAGAATTTTCAAACCGTTCCTGCTTATACGTGCCAACGAGCGAGATATGGCAAGTGAAATAGCGGCTCGGTTTGGCCTTCCCTCCCGCTCCGGTCGTCAACCCGAGCCAGCGGTGGATAAGTCTTTGCTGACTATTTCATTTTTTGAAAATAAAATAAATAGTTTATTATTTGGTTTTCTATAATTTCTTTTATTTTGCTGTTTTCTGTTGTTTTTTGTTTTGTTCTGCTGTTTTCTGGCACGCTTAAGAAATCAACGACCATCCCTCAATGAAAAAGTTGCTTTTCAAAAAAATTAACTGTATTATAATTTGCGCTGTATTTGTTCACCTCCCATGTTCAATAGAGAGTCAACTTATAAATTTTCCAAGACTTAGGGAGCGTTCACATTTTTTTAAAATAGAAAATTAACAGTGTATGTAAAGACATAGAAGAGCAAGGAGAAATTTGTTGACAGCAACGAAATCCCTGACCCCTTAAACCCCCTCGCTGCAGCGCTTACAGGCACTATCCATAGCAGTGCCTACAAATTTTGGGGCAAGCATGGCTTCCGTGTCTGACTTTTGTGAAGAGCAGGGCTTCCGGCAGCAACTCTTGCCCCTCCTCACATTTGCACAAGGCCTGCCTTATCAACACGTTTGCCTGCGAAATGAAGGGCCGTTTGAGGCGACCCTTCTGAGAGAGGCAGCTTTAGAGCGGTACACTCTGAGGTTAATGGCACTGATTGGAGCGGACAGTCCCAACTTCTGGACGCTGTACAGTGCGTCTACTTTCTAAAGTTTTTGACCATTCTTTTAAACTAAAGAGGATGTGAAGCTTACAATGATTTCTGATTCTTTGTGTTAGGAGCTCTCCGAAGGCATGATGTGGCAGCTCCAGAGGGGAATGACCTTCACCTTCCCGCTGGACTCATGCGTCGGAACACCCAGTTGGCTTCGCTTAGACCAGCCTCAGCTGAAGTTCCTCCAAAGGAGTGGCTTCGAAGAACTGGGCATTGCTTTTGTGACTCGCAGGCTGTTGGTTCTTGTTCGGCGAGCACTGCCTGTCCCTCGCTGGAATGAAGGTAAAGTAGTTCTGTGTAGACTGTGTAATTGTGAGTCAAGTTCTCAAACTAGTTTAAAATACAATACCTCCTCGTGAAGTTTTTATTGGAATGGCAATCTTTCCTTGCCTCTCAGATAAAAAGGCTCACATAATTAGTTAATATACTTAAACAGTACTGTCCTTGAAAGATGGCTAAAATGCCCTGCGACTGGGGATGGCACAAGATTATTGAAATTTATTACGAGTTGCAATGAATTTTTTTTTTCAGCAAATGAGATTCCAACTAAGTACCAGCACAGAGACATTTGACTTTACCAAAGTACAAAACAGCAACAGTAAAAGTCATGGGAACGTCTCTAAATGTAATAAGGCATTTAATTGTGATTTAGGTAAAAAGAAAGAAATTGAATAACTATAAAGATAAAAACATAACCTGTTCATGACGAGAAATTAGTTACCTTAAACTGGGTAGAAATTGAGATGACGAGAAATTAGTTGCTTTAAACTGGGTAAAAATTGAGATTCAGACGCTGACAAGACGCAAAAATGCTTACAGCGTTTTAATCTTCGGTAGTATAAAAAATATCCATGTAGAAATTTGAAAAGAATCTATGACCATGACCCCCATTCATGGTTGTAATTGTGAGGTGCCCATTGAATTGTTGTGCCTGTTTTGCATGCTAAAACAAATGTTTTCATGCTAGTGGTGTTACCATGGGGCCAGACCTGTCCCCAATGGGTCCAGTCCTGCTCCCATGGTCACACCCCATGGTCACAGATGATGGGAACCCCAATTGTGACCATGGGTGCCCCCCCATTTGGTTGTACCCATGGGAACATTTCCAGCAGGGGTGTTGTCTCATCACTTTCTTCCTCTACTTTTAGCTGTTAATGAAAATGCTGATGCGGATGATCCGCTACCAGTGGCTGGCCCAGTGGCTGAAGATGAAGAGCAGGTGGCAGAAGAAGCAGTGGCTGCAGTGCCGGAGCCGGATCAGAATGAACAGGCGGAGCAGCCAGAACCGATTGCATTGCAAGTAGTTCCTCGGCTGGAGCCTAATGCTCCTAATGCTGACGAGAATGAACAGGCTGAGCAGCCAGGACCGATTACACTGCAAGCAGTTCCTCTGCCGGAGCCTAATGCTATGAGAATGAACTGGCTGAGCAGCCAGGACCGATTACACTGCAAGCAGTTCCTCTGCCGGAGCCTAATGCTCTTAATGCTCATGAGAATGAACAGGCTCCATTTGGAGTTCCTTCATTTGGAGTTACTCCAGAGTTAGCTGGTGAGTTGACTTCCACAAATATTCCATTTAAATCTGAGAGATATAGAGGAACGACCTTTATGTATGCTTCAATTATGTGTGTTTTTCCAGGGCTCATAAATTTACTGGGGCCTGGCCAACAGGCAGCTGTGTGCATCCTTCTGGAAGCACTGCTTGGGCCGCAGCTGCCCTTTGCTGGCCACCAATGTAAGTTAATTGAGTTCTGTGATATTTGTGTTACACTTGTCATAGGGGGCTGGGCAGTTTTGTCATTTATATAGTTCAATTTTCTGTATACTCATTTGTTTTTATTTTGATCCTGTCTTTAGGAAATGACAACTGTGTCATATGTATGGACCAGCCCAGGGAGATTCTTTTCTATCCGTGTGGGCATAGGGCCTACTGCCGTGCGTGCAGTGCACGTATTGAAGTGTGCTCATTGTGCCGGGTGGGTGTAATTTTAAAAGTAGGAGTGCTGCATCCTTAAGTCTACAGTTCAGTTCTATTACTGTACCAAATTTTTTATTTTGTTCTTGTTTTTGAAAATTTAATTGCTAAATATTTGGGTTTTCATGTGCTAATTTGTATTGATCTTGTTTTTAGAATCACGTGTTCATTTGTAGATCTTGTTTTTTTAAAATCATGTGCTTATTTGCATTCAATACAAGAACAATCATTGCTCTTATTTTGTAGAGACAATATTTTCTTAAATTGTGTGAAAACTGGACTTATATACAAAGATTGAAAATACAAATAATTGTTTGTACCCTCACTGAGGTCCTTAGTTTTGTACCATTTTGAAATATAAAATATAAATAACTTGACTCTGGAAACTTCTTTTCATTACACATGTTTTATTTATTGGAAGAAGAAAATAAAAACAGTGGAAAGTCCAATTTACAACAAAGGAGCAAAACACAAGCCAGCAAATTACTGGCCAATCTCTATCCCACTTTCCTATTTCTAATATTATTGAAATGGCACTGAGGGACAGGGTGATACACTTCTTCAGATACAGAAGCCTCATTTATCTCTGGCATATTAAATAAGAAATTACTAAAAGCCATACTTTAAAGGTTTAGATCAGGGTGATACCATAATTTTAAAAAAAAATTTCACTGTGCCCCACGCCTTCGCCTGCCACGGCCTCGACCGCGTCCTTGGCCAACAGTTCTTCTCTGAACTCCAGCAAGAAAGAAACCAGCTCTGTGAATAAACCTTTGAGCATTAATGACTCCATTACTGACATCTCTCCAAAGATCTTTGATGTGGGCATTTAACCTCCTGTACTCGAGTCTCATAAGTGGCCTTATTCTCTCACCACCACCAATCTGAAGTCTTTTCAAGACATGGGCCAATGAACCTTTCCTGAGAGCATCTGAAAGATAACGTGTCATGATGATACGTATGACACACCAGATGCATTCAAAACTGGACACTCACATAAGACACACACTTACCATGAAAATGCCAGAAAGAAGGATGAACTACACCTACTGCTTGCAGAAATTCCAGATGGAATCTCTCAACATTGTTGGTAGTTCGGATGTCCTGTCCAAATACAGAGTACTACTCAGGCAGGAAATTGCGAAACCACTGTGTTTCCATGTACAAAATGAATCCTTCAAAACGTCTCCTCAGGGGGACGTCACTTCTTATATAGGCAACGGTATCATTGAAAGCATCTCTGACATGGTCATCTTGCCAGAGGTAAAGCCATCATCCTTTGAAGGGCTGTCAAAGCATTCTCATTGGTGTTTAAGAGGTTGCGGAGGTGATCGACATTGATCGCATGCCGTTGAACAGCATGTAAGCACAAAGCAAAAAGTCACACATATTTCATAGATTCACGACCTGACAGCGACCAATACGAATTTCATGAAAGCAATCACCTGGCTGAAATGAAACCAGCAGCTAGCAATTTCAACACCATAGAAGCATTGCCGTACTGCTTCTCTCAGAGTTACATCAAAATCACACATGACTCTAATGGGACTCATTCCTCCAACTTCACTACTAATTGTACTCAATGCTGTCACATAAGCTGGAAGTGTCTTGTGGCTCATGATGGCAAAGGCAGGAGCAAATACCTGAAAATGAAAAATGGAGGAACAGTTTAACAGTTTGGAAAACAGAACTACGAAAACCACAACAGTGAAATGCAGTTTACTTGCTAATATTACCTCAGCATTTTCCCCATCAAATTCAACCGCATGAACTGGAAGCATTTGATATGCTCCTGGTACTTCTGGCACAGTTTTGTGTCATCAATGAGTAGAGTTACACCATCTCTACGCAGCATTAGCATCAAGTCTTCTGGCATGAATAATGCTATTGATGAGTCATCTGCAGCTCTAACACATTTTCGGAAAAATGGTGTTCCATTTAGGAGGTCCTTTCTAACGTGCTCATTTGCAGGATCATTGAGGATTGTTTCTATGTCCATTATGGAGACAGGGCATCTAGGGAATTTCTTCTTCCTAAAGTATTTCATCCCTCTTAGGGCCTCAGGGTATGCCAGACGAGTAGCACCTGAGAGAAACCTGTAAAATAAGAAACAAGCTGGCCCCGTCCCTCCCGTCAAACCTCGGTGCCAGTTCCGCTGCGCTCCACCGGCACCTCGGTTCGACAGGGGGCCTGGGCCAGCTTGGCCTGCCGGCGGCCTTTGCGGGGGGCCTACGGCCCCCCGCAAATTAATCTGTGGGGCAAGGGCGTAAGGTTTTGTACAATATCGAACTGGCTGAATGTCTTAGCACCATCAGTGATCAAGCGCGGATCCAGGGGGGGGGGGGGGGGGCAAGGGGTCAATTGCCCCCTTCCCCTCCCCTCCCACTTCCCCCTTCTCCCCCCCCCCCCCCCCCCAAAGGCGCCCTTCGGGCGCCGGAAATGTAGGCAACCGGCATAACTTTTCCGCCTGTAAGTAGGCAAAAAACGTGACTTTGCCGCTCCTGGATCCGCCACTGTCAGTGATGATGTCAGAAGACATTATGCTATTGCGCATTCTGGAGGCCATGTCCAAGGCAGAGTTCAATAACACCAACATTTCTTATACTTCTGCCTGAAAGCGACATCGATTGGAAGTGTGAGATCAGAGGGTGACGACGCATATAGGTGTGACGATTAAAATCGTTAACCTGAGCCCGTCCCGACACGTTATGTTCGTAAATGACTATTGAGGGCTGGCTGCAAACGCTAATATAACTGCGGGCTTCAGACCGACTGATAAGAAGGCATGCATTTCAGCTTATTCTCTTGAACCTGTGTGGGTTCGAATACCGGTCTGAGAACAGAGGGCGCCTGCCGGGTAGGCAACGACGACGTCTGCGTGCACACGTGTCGTGCGGGCTGGCCTACCCTGTCACTCGCAGGCGCTCAGCTCAGCTGGGCTCAAATGGCGCCGGTTGGGTAGGCAACCGCGACTTGTGCATGCAGACGTCTCATGCGGGCTGGCCTACCCTACCACATGACACACGGGGCGTTCACAAATTACATAACACCTCCAAGAGGTTCGTCCGCATTCCGGAGTTCCTGCCGTGGGTCGTTCCAGCGCACGGCCAACCACACCGGATGCTTTTGCAAACGTCAGTGCTGCTTTAAGTATGGAAAACTATAAAACGCATGTCAACAATAAAAAATCCTTGTACTTTGCACGGTGCCAACCACTTCTGCATCACATTATGTTATTGAAACTTTTGCGCAGATTAAAAATTTTATTGTGGCTGATTTTTTCTCCTTCATGAAAAACTTAATGACCATTACAACAGTCTTTGGAATGATCTGGGAGCTCCTTAAGAAATGTACTTGTGTGCTTCAGCTCAGTCAAATAGTTTCAAAACTTCTTATTGAAACACAGATGTCTTTAACTTTGTCCTAAATGTATCACTATTTGTTTATGGATACACTTTGTGTAAATGTTCCCTAGGATGGTCAATAATTTTCAAGGTAGTTATCTGTCACATGCTCCAGCCGTTAACGTGTAATAATTGTTGTGGCACTTCTTCACTAGTCCTCGGAACTCTGAATAAATTGCACTTATGCTGAAATGCTATTGGTCACCATACTGACATTCTATTTTGATAATTATAAAAATATTGAGTTTTGGAGTGTTCATGCTGTATTGTAACAGCACTGCAAATATTTTCAACAACTAAAATTATTTAAAAAATTGGACTGGGCCAGAAAAGTCAAAATTAATCATCAGAGTAGTAGTTATCTTTCTCGTGGCATTAGTCTGTGGCCACAAGACTACATTTTAGACTGTTTACGAAGTTTCCAAGATTTTTTTAAAGGAGTAGTAATAATCAATAAACAAATACTTCAGTATAAATAAAATTAGTATTTTTATTTATTCATATTCAAGGCAACAACAAAAAAATCATTGCAAATAATAACTGATTCGTAAAAGTGTGATTAGTTTAACCCTGCCGTCTCGATGCAACCTTTGAGAGAACACTCTTTATTGTGCACTGAGATAGGCTTACAATTTTAACTTACAAATGCAGCTCTTAGCCAGTTCACAGAATCTGTGAACTGCCCAGGACTCACGGCGCGGACGTGGCTGCAATTCGAGTCCCACCCGAGCCCACTGCTGGGTCTCGGGGGCAGTCAGTACAACACAGTTGCACGATTGCTCTTTCGTGATGCGATGCAGTCTACAGCAAAAGCTGCATAGATTGCACGCCTTGCAACTCGAGATGCATCGCGCAAAAGCGCAGAAGCGTAACGAGAGCAACGAAAATCTAGCAACTCGAGATGCCGCGCGCACAAGCGCAGGGGCGTAACGAGAGCCACGAAAATTTAGCAACTCGAGATGCATCGCGCAGAAGCGCAGAAGCGTAACGAGAGCTACGAAAATCTAGCAACTCGAGATGCCACACGCAAAAGCGCAGCGGCGTAACGAGAGCTTATCGGACGAATGCTGCCGTTTCAAACTTCACATTTGAAACCAGAGCGGCTTGTGGTCGCTGAACATGGACTCCGTTATGAAGCACTTCAAATCAGGGACGCTGGAGTAGCACAGATCGATCAGGGTGTCATTGTCTGTGGAAACAGCTCTTTTTTCAACACACAGCCTCAGAGAGTTCATAGCCATGAATTCTGAAAGTGCACGTGCGGCCTGGTCATCTTGCACATTGATGTTGAAGTCACCAACGACAGTCACTGTCGCTACTCCGTGTGCACGCAGACACTCCAGGCACTCTTGCAGACGTGCAGCAAGTGGTGCAAAGCCGCACTTAGGTGACTTGTGCAGAAAAATGATCCCCGATGAGCAGCCCTCGTTCATCACTTCGAATCCCACGATGTCCACAAAGCGGTGCAGATGTGAACCTCGGAATTCGGTGAACGTTTCCTGTCCGAACAAGACGGTCACGTTTCCGGCCAGCGCGCTACGAACATACAGAGCAGTACCGTAGGCGTGCCTCTCTTCTTTCGGACAGTCTCTTCGATGCAGCAGTGTGAAGCCGTCGATGTCGACGTCGTCCTCTGGGCGAGTTCGTGTCTCGCACAGCATGATGACGTCACAGCTCGTATAGCTCTTGATCTTGGAGATGTTGCTGTGGTGCTTGTTGAGGGACCTGATGTTGTGGAACAGCGCGACAGATCCCCCGCCGGCGGCACACTCGTCCGGGAAGTTGATGACCAGCTGCACAAGGTTTTCGGGCTCGGCCAGCCGCTTCTGCTCCAGCACACCGACGTCGTCGGCGGCGGGTGGGTTGGGACGCATGTAGCGGCCGTCGATGAAGAGCCCGGACAGACTCGTGACCCTCGTGAAGGAAACGTACATGGGCCGCCGTGACATCCGTCTCCCAGGCATCATGTGCACCATCACGCCGTTTGGGAACGTACCGCCCTGGGACTTGTACACGGTGACGGCCTTGGCGGGGACCAACGGAAACTGTTTCCGCACGATGGTGAAAAGGGAGCCCTTGGACGGAATGTAGGACCTCTTGACCTTCATGAGGGGCGTCCATGCTGGGTCGGCGCCATCCCTGATTATGGCGCCCCTCTCTGTTGCCCGGGTTTGTCGACCGATCTTCTCAGTCTCAAACTCGAGGTAGAGGCGCAGGGGCACCAGGACACCGGCCGCCGTCCTCCCCATGACGATTTTGCGCAAAGTGCCGATGGCGCCGTTTGTGAGTCCATCGGGCGTGTTGAGGTTGACGGTGACCATGTAGGGGGCACCCACCTTGGCCAAGAGGAAGAAAGGCAAGTTTTGCGTTTCTCTCAGTGTCAGAGTGCGGGCCTTGTCAAGCTGCTTGCGTTTGTTGGCGGCGGTGCCCTCTCCCTCGCACTTGTCGATGGCTTCGGACTCGCAGAACTCGGCGTTCGTCAAGCTGTTGAGATACGCCGAGTTGTAATTCTCGACGTTTGCGTTCCACTCGTACAGGTGCAGCAGCACGTCTTCAGGTGGAACTACTCCCTGCCGGCGGAGTACGTCCACCTGCCTGCTGGTGAACAGGGCGTCGTCCTCTGGCGTGGTGGCTCCGACGGCCAGCCTGCCGAAGGCCTCTGCCAAGCGCGCGTCGTCCCTCTGCCTCATGATCTCCGTCAGCGGGTAGTGCTTGAAGAGCCGCCATGTGACCGGCCCCGCCAGCTGGCTGAGGGGGTCGTTCGGCGCCTCGAAGATCCACGAGTCTCCGATAGGACGAAGCTGGTTGAGATCTCCGAAGAAGACGATGGACTTCCCGCCAAACTGCTCTTGGCTGGCGAAGATTTGCTTCAGCCTGCCGTTCACTTTGGACAGCGTTCTCCCACCAACCATGGACACTTCGTCTATGAGAAAAACGATGGCGTGCCGCAGCGCAGCCCTCAGTGTGTTGAGCATGTCGGCGCCGAGCTGGTTCTCCTCGTTCTGGCCGAAGATGAACAGCCCGGAAGCTAACGTGACGCCACTGATTATAAAGGCGCACCTGCCCGTGGGCCCCATCAAGACCACCGTCAGGTCGTCAGGGCTGCCGCCCCGCATGACGTGGATGCGGATGACAGACTGCGTGATCACCTTGATGAGCATGCTCTTCCCCACGCCGGCGCCCCCACTCACAAAGTGCAGAACTTGTGTGTCGGGCTGCGTCTTGAGGATGTGCACCAGGTTGTCGTGGTAGCGACGCTGGCGGTCATTGAGACGGGCGAGGTTGGCTAGGTACTCCTCCTGCGGGTCATGGTTGGGCAGCAGGAAGCGCTCCGAGGGCCCGCAGTGCCGCATGACATCGGGGCACACGTCCTGTGCGACGTCTGCCTGCCCGTCGGGCCGCAGCTCGAACACGGCGAGGTCGGGGTCCGGGAGCTCGTCACTCTCGGGGTCGTTGACCTCGTCTTCATAACTCTCCCGGAGCACCTCCTGTAGTACTTCATCCAGGTCGATGCTGAGCTTGACGTACACGTCGCGTTTCGCCCGGATAGTGTCCACCTGGCTGTCGTACTGGGCTCGCACATTGGTAGCAATGGCCTCCTCGCTGCGCCATGCTGTGAACAGCATCAGCTGCTCCCGCATGAAGTTATCGGGGTCCTTCGTCGCACTGTAGTTACGATACCTTATGATTTTAGGTTTAGTGCGTCGGCGGATGTAGCCAGATTTGTCGGTCAGAGGCACGAAGGAGTCGGGGACAACTTCTTCTGCGGCCTCTTCACGGACATCGTCACCCTGACCGTCGTCGGCGTCGACGTCGTCGATGTGGACGTCGTCGTGCACGTCGTCGGGGTTCCCCTCTTCGTCACGTACTTGCGGGCTGCGCCTCTTGTTGGTTGTGAACTCGAACCACGCAGCAAAGTCCGCAAGACAAAGGTTCTCGAAAGCTTCCGTTGTCGGTCTCTTCACGTAGTGCTCCAGGAGCCCGGCGACAAAGATGTCAGTGCTGTCCGGGTCCTGCCGCTGAATACGGCCAAGCTCGCGGGCGCTTTTAAGCATGCGAGTACGCTCCTCTGCCGGGGACGTGCTTATGTAGACGTCCTTCTCGGAGCACATAGACAACGGCATGCAGAGGATGTGGTACGCAACCTCCCGCGCCGAGACTTCCGACTTGTTGATGAACACGTTGGCGATGGCGCGGAGCTGCTGGATGACCGTCGTGTTGCCTTCCCGGGCCTGCTCAGCTGTCTGCATGATGAGATCGGACAGGCCACGCTGAGACTTGGCCACGTAGTCGACGATGTAGGCGATGCACGCGTACGCATCCAATATCATCTGCATGTCCATATTGCCATTCAGCAAGTCCAGGAGCTCCTTGTTGTAGGCGTTTAACTTGATTTCACACAAGTTACGCCGCAGGAACACCTTGGGCCGCTTCAGCTGGGACCGCACGGAGAGGATGTATTCTTCCTCGGTGCAGTCCAGTACTCTGAGAAGGTCATCAAAGGACAGTGAAGGAGAGTCCTTGTTGAGCTGGACAAGCTTGGCCTGGTTGTCGTTGAACAAATCGATTAGTCGTTTCTTCTCAAACGGATCCATTTCAGACTCGAGTGGGAACAAAATCTGAGTGTGTCTCATAGGCGAGAACGGCACGCCAAACCTGCAGAATGGTTTGCCGCGGACCTCCTTGCGGCATGTCCTGGAGTGCTTGTGGAACTGGACATTGATGAGCTCGCCCAGCTCCGGGTCCTGGAAGCACGTGATAAATTCGTCAATGAATTCCACGCACCGCTGCCAGCTCTCAGGGTCATCCTGGTCGAAAACAGGGGCGCCTTCCAGCCAGATGAGGGAGTGACGGTGTTCCGAGCCCCGGTGTTGGAACTCGACTCTGGTGTACGAGTGCGTGATCTTGTACTGCTTCAGCGGACCTCCCTTTGTCGCCAGCAATTTCCACAATTCTTCCAGTTTTTCATGACAGTAACGAGAAACTGTGATTGGGTCAGATTGGACGAGGCGAGTTTTTTGCTCCCAGGTCAGGGCCTCGACGAACTCCCTCGTGACCGTCTCGCCATCCACGGTCTGCTTCAGGACGACGAGGAGCTCCCACCATCGGTACTCGGCGCAAGACCACGTTAAGAAGATGTTTGCAGTGCCGAATTGGCGTACCATAGCCATTAGCTTCTTCTTCTCCTTCTGCCAGAAGGCTGGGCTGGACCTGTCCTGCTGGAGCACGCGGTACCCGTCGTTGTGCTGCACCAGGTTGCCAAGAGCCTCGGGGTTGAGGGCGTCTCGCACAGTGACACCTCGTTCGGACCTCTTCTTGCGGATGACAGTCGAAATATGACGTGCCAACTTGTGCCTGCGAAGCCGACAGAAGGTCAGGAAAAGCTTAGGAATATTTTTCGCACAGCGCCTGTCGTACATGCGGGCCTCCGACTTGCCAATCTCCACCATGCTGGGGTTACTCGTGAAGTTGCGAATTTGTCCAGCGTACACGGTGGGGAACGATAGTTCTTCCACGTCCTCGTCGAAGAGAAGAGAAATAGGTACCTGCCCCTCGCCAGGGGCGATGCGGATGCCGGTGTCCTGTTCGGGAACGAAGATCTCGTCCAGCAGGGTCTCCTGCTGCGCTGCCTCCCGTAACTCCTCTTCCGACAGCTCGTTCCAGTCGGCGTCCTCGCCGTCCTCGGCGTCCTCCGCGGCCGGGTCGGCTTCTACAGGGAGCTGGCGGTCACGCTCCAGCAGCTCGGCGAACCTCTCCAGCCAGGCCTCGCTGAGCGCGATGCCGTGCTTCTCGTACAGCGGCGTCCCCAGCAGGCGGCGCGCCGCGGCGTGGACGACGTTGGGGCGCACCGCTTCGAACGCGAACGGGCGCTGGTCCTGCATCCTTCGCATGAGCTGGAGCTGGACGACATGCGAGTCATCGGGCATCCGTGGCAGGGCCGTGACGCTCGTGTTGATGTCGACGGGCACGTTCACGCAACTGCCCCTCAGGCCGTACTGACGGTCCACGCCGAGGGTGCGAATCATCATGAAGGGGATGCGAGCACTAACCAGGCGCTCTTCAAGTGCAGAAAGGTCTGCCAGCTCGGCGGGGATGTCGGGGAACTGGAAGCCGTTGATGAGAGCCACGGTGGGTACCTTCTTGTTCTTTACCAGGTGCTTGAGGCACGTGCGGCAGAGAATATACTCATCGGATGTCTCGTCTCTGCGGATAAATGAGTATCTCCACTGGGCCAGGTTTTTAGATGCAAGAGTAGCTTCGGTGAGAACGACAACAGACTTCCGGTACCAGAGCTGTCCGCAGCAGCAGCAAATCCAGGTTGCCCCTTTCTGGATTATTTCCCAGTACTTTTCCCTCTTGGCTTCGTACAGTCGTCGTTCTTCTCGATAAATTGCCTGCTGCTCCCGCTCCCGAACACGGAATTCTTCATCAGTCCGTAGTTCTCGCATCCGTTCGGCAGTGTTGTCGGCTTCACGGCGCCTGTACTCCTCTTCTTGGCGAAGAGCGCGCATGCGTTCTACACTGCTGTCAGCGTCACGAATGCTGAAATCCGGGTCCTGGCGGAGATGTCGCATGCGTCGGGCACGACTTTCGGCATCACGGTGACTATACTCTTCAGCCTTGCGGAGAGCGCGCTTCCGCTCTGCGCCACGCTGCAGATCATCGTGTCTGTACTCTTCGTTTTGACGCCGATGGCGTATGCGTTCAGCGTTGAGTTCAAGTTCACGTTTGCTGTACTCTTCGTCAAGACGCAGTCGCTTCATCCTCTCACGGGCTTGCTGCTTCTTGAGGCGCTTCTTGTCTTTGGCAGTCATGCGCCGGCCGCTGCTGGAACAGGAGCTGTTCGACAAGGTCGAGTCCACCGTTGAATTGAGAGGCGAGGACTCGGCGGTGTTGTCTAAGTTTTCCTCTCCGACTGAGAAGGTGCTGGAGTCGAGCTGACCGCTCGTCTCGGAGTCCATGTCGGCGCAGGAGAGGTGAGCGTCGTCTAAAAACTCAGACTCCCCTCAATGATCGGCTCGGCCTTGACCTCCACGGGCACGTCTTCCATGTCAGCAAGGTTAAGGCGCGCCGCTGTGAGGAAGGATGGATGTTGGTCCCTCGTGGTGTTCCGGCTGCTCCACGAGTTGTCCACGTCGTCCCGCCAGAGGCTCATTGGGGGAGAGGACGGTGGCGAGGGCACCGGCGTGGACGTCCGCCCGAACGGCGTAATGCTCTTGGGGCCACGCAACGCGGCCCAGTCCTCGAGCTGATGCAGTGCTGGCGGCGTAGCTGGTTCTACGACAGACCTTGGGAACGGCGACGGCCACGACGACGAGGAAGATGTGGCCACCCGCGCGAACGGCAGGATGCTCTTGGGCTCGGGCAGGGCAGGCCAGTCCTCGGGCTGTGGACGTGGCGACGAAGCCGGGATGTTCCGCTCCTGGCGCACGACGTCGATGTAGAGGCGGCTGGCGCTGGCAGGGCAGGCCATCTCTAGCATGTGCGGGGGCACGGGGAGCGAAGGCTCGAGCTCGGGCCCGGACAGGGCACGGCCTGCATCACCCCAGTACACGTCGCTGGGCGGGAAAGGCGATGAGCAGGAACTCCTTGACCAGGACGTGTTTACCTCGACGCTGAGGTCACGGGTTTCCATGACGGCGGCCTCGTCCTGCTCTGGGTCCTCCACCAAAAGGACAGCCGCTGCCTCGAACTCTGCGCGCAGTCCCCTCACCGTGGGGAACAGGTGCTGGACGTGCACAGCCAGCTGCTGCAGTCCTGCGAACTTGAGCAGCACAGCGGTACCATTCTCCTGGTGGAACCCGTGCGGGCCGCGCGCATGGGAGTCCAGCAGCCACACCTGTAAACCAAGAATGCTGTCAGAAAGGGCTCAAACATATTAAGGCAGGGAGAAGTGAAGCCGTCTCTCTTTCGGCCTCACCCCAAATAATTTCAGACGCCCTCAGGGAGGCAGACAAGTGCGCTCCCCTCTAGAGCCAGTATTTGCACCCGTGCCCAGCACAACTAGAGTGGCTATTTGATTCAGAAGGCGACGCCACTGAATTTGGATGAACCATGTTCAAATACTTGCTTTTGGCCGAGCTTTATCAGCGTGATTTCCTTCACGAACCCTTTCACATTTAGACTCTTCCCCCCCCCCCCCCCTTCCGCACACCCACCTCCAAGCGACTATAGCAAAGGTAAGAAAAATTACACGGTCTTAGAGTCGGTCCTTGAACCCGTGCCTGATGGATATAAACTGGCAACTTACCCTCTCCTCTGTCTGTACTACATTTGGAAGAACCGGGTTCGAATACCAGCTCTTGATGTCTGATTTTTATCTGTGGCTATTTTACAATAATTTCATACCTCTCTCTCCCTCTCCCCCCCCCCCTCTGCTTACGCCCCTTCCCCTCCGTCTACACCGCCGCCTACCGACGTTGAAACCAATGAAACGACCACTGTACCAATGGTGGCACAAACCTCTGATGTGGACTCTTGGAAGACAGCGAGGGAGAATCCGTTGACGATGAGGATGGCTGCCTTGTGTCCGTCATCTCCGAAAATGCGAGACAAGGCTGTAGGCAGATCCGGAAGCTCTGCCGAAGTACTCCGGAGGTTACCATACTGCTCCATGCCAATACGGTAATGGAACTGAAATTGGAAAAGAAGAGATAATGAAGTCAATGAGGTAAAATTAGAGTACTCCAAAAACAAACAAAAACGGAAATCGGTCCAGTATTGCATGTATTTTAACGTCCGTTTAAGGCGTCTTTGGGGTACCCTATGCTAGACGGATGCACCTGCTGCTCTTGTGCCCCAGAAATTAATGATTGGAGCCCCCCCCCCCCTGCTACTCTCTATCCAAAATCCCCGAACATACTAGCCAAATACAAACACCACTACAACACCTCACCTCCTCGTCCGGGAACCGAACCCGCACCGTGCTGGCGGCACGACGCATGTCGTTCACAGACAGATAGTCAACGGTCCCAAATACAGGAACATTAGCCGGACGGGCGGCGATGGCGTCGGGGTACATGGCAGCCCCAGCGACCACGCACTCGTCGATGTCGGCGCCGGTCCAGTTTCCAGGGCCGCGGGTAGCCAGGCCGCTGGAGGTGCGCACCCTACCGCAGGCCAGCAACCTGCAGCACGCCGCCGTGGCGATAGCCGTGCACTGCGCCCCCCGCTGCTTCGCAGGGAAGCTCGAGTGGAACTGGCTCATGGAGCCACAGAGGACGGCGACGGGCCTCGGCCGCTCATCGCGCCTGTTGATCTGCGCCACGATCTCGAACATCGTGACCTGAAACAGAGCAACAGCGAGCAGCACAAACGCAGAAAGAAAATGCAAACGGGTAGACGATTACGAAAGTTAACTGACACGGTAACCAACGTAGAGCTATGCGTGCAGCAGCCACTTCGCCGTGTAAGACGACAAGCCTGGCAAAACAAAACAACAAAAAACAATAGAAAAATTAACAAAGAAATAGAAAAACTGTACAACATTTCCAGTGAAAAAAAAAAGCTGAGTATGGTGGATTGTTTTTCCTCCCCCCCCCCCCCCCCCCTTATTCAAAGCTGGTTTTTGCGGTTCAGATACGAAGAAGGTTGTGACATTTCACTAGCGGTAATTGACACTACCAGCCGTATATTCTACCGCGGTCATTTTCACAGGTCCCACCCCTACCCCGTCTAGCCCCTTCCCAGGCAACGGAAAAGAATCGCGAAATACAGAGCACACGAGAAGTTTTTCAAGGCGAGGTTACATCAGAAGCGTCTTTGGGCTTACCTGGTGTTGCACGCACCGCCGGAATGGAAAAGAACTTCTTGAATAACGAGGAAACGAGATAAATAGTTATGAGCGTTTGCAACGAAAAGGTTCGCTGAAACTCAACCCGAAAACGGGGAAGAGGGGGCGTTCGCGAGGACGCACTTAAATTCATACCACGACCGGTGGCGGTCACTCACACACCATTACACTATTTTACCACTGAATTTTATGTCAAGCTTCAAACAAAATGGAACAAATAAAAATGAATGCTAAAAAAGGGGAGGAAGAAATGCGACATATTGGAATGGGGAAGAAGTCTCAGGAGAAATTGACCGACCATTTTCGGGCGCCTCAGAGGAACGAACTCTGGCTGTCGTACTGGCGTCCAATTCAAATTTGGTCGTTAAACTTGTGAGCTTGATTCAGAGCACGTAGCACGTTCGCAGGGACGCAGCACGATTCGTGTTGGTTTTTTGCTGTTTTTCTAATTTTGGCTTTTTGAAGTGCAATGGCAAATGTATGTATGAATTCTCATATAACGGATTCCGTTTTAGTGAAATATAAAAAATAAGCTTTTTCTTGGTAAGCATTGTTCTAAAAATTTGATGTTTCACAGAAAAGAGTGATGTCATGGTCATTTGACAATCCTGAAACCGCAGCAGAGTTTTACGTGGCTGTAACAAATTTAGAGAAAAGGAGAAAGCTAAGTGATGAGGAAGAAGTGATGAAGAAGCCTGAAGAAAAAAATGATGATAAAAAGAGAGTAAGTGTGTTTGATCGGCTTGGAAGCAGGGCAAGTGGAAGTGGAGGCAAACCAAGAACCCAAGGAAGACGAGGAAAAAAACAGGGAAGAGGGAAGAAAGTTGCTTTGGCAACGGTGAGCTTGAATAATATAAAATGAGGTAAACTTATAATGGATATTTGCATGAAAACTATAGTTCTCTGTTATTCATTTGAAAGGTCCCAGTTTGGAAAGGCTACCATTTGATGGGCGACTCAAATATGGCTCGTCTCTGCAAGGCACTGAATGTGCCTACACAAAGTAAGTAAAAGCCAACAGCAATGAAACTGTTTGGGTGGTAAATTAAATGGCTCTTTGAGTTATAAAGAAGGGGGAAAGGGAAAGGAAAATTTAAAAAAAAAAAAAAAAAATTGTTGCAGATTCATCACTGTGTCGTGGAGGACTGACAACGACCACCCTGAAAAAGACCCTCGCAAACTTACAACCTTTCCCTGAAAGAGTCATTTTTATGTGTGGCATTAATGATATCACACAGGTATGGTAGTGCAGTTATGATATGCTAACACTCAAAGTACTTGGTAGTAATCAGTCTAACATGAGCATTTGCAACAACAGGGATCTTCCAAGTATGCAACTACGCAGAATTTGAGGGAAATTGTAAGTCTCCTCAGTGATAATGGTACTGAAGAAATTATCCTGATGGAATTGTTGCCCATTGCAAACCATATTAGCAAGGAGATGGTTAAGAGTGTGGGCTTTGTTAATTCATCCCTAAATGAGATTGCTAGTGGTAAGTTGACACACAACTATGTTTGCTGTGATGACAAATAAGTTATACCTTCTATCTATTACAAAAGCAACTCAATTTCAGAACATGATGAAAATGTCAAAATTTTTCCAACGCATGGAATGTTCATGAGGACTGCAAATGACAAGCTCATACCAGATATGACGCTGTTTGAATGGTATGTTCACTTTTGTCATCATTATCATTATCATTAATTTGACCTGCAACCCATTTTAATTCCATTGAACTTCTTTCAGCTCTGGTAGAGATAATAAAAAGAAAAACATCATTCATCCAAGTGAAAAGGGGCTCTACAAAATAATTGAAGAGCTTGAACCCCTCTTAATTAAAGAAACAGTAGTTTAAATTTATTTTGTAGTTCTGCTTTTATTGTAGTTCTGCTTTTAATATTAATATGTTTAAATATGTTTGCTCTTTTTTTTTTTAGTACCTGGAGTACTATGAATGTTTCATAACAATAATAATAATAATAACTAATTTATATTGCTTGCCATGTCAATAGCATTTTCTATTTATTTTAAGATTCATGTTCATTATAAATTTGAAGCTGGTATCAGTTTGGTTACGTATTTGCTCACAGCAATTTCAGATGCTGTAAAGATTTCTCTTAGATCTTAAAATTAAAAGTAAAAGAAAAAAAGAATAAGAGCAAAATTTTAACAAAATAAGAAAATAAAATATGATGAAAATTTTTGAGAACTGTTGTGTTCTTTTATCTGCAATACAGAACAAGTTACAATGAATGGAAAGCATGAGCAGAGGGAGGACAAGGAAAGCAAGAAGACGCAAGACTTACCACATGAACCATACAAAATCCACTGGGAACAGTCCCCAGACACTAGAACAGCATCCCTCTCAAGGTGGAAGTCTCATTGGTGATCCTTTTCTCTTCTTCTTTGAATTGACGGTTGTCTCAGAGATATTACCAGGTGCTATTACTGGGAGCAAACAAAAAATTAGTACAAATTAGTGAAGTAATATTTTATTAAAGAAAATCAACATGCAGTACAAATCCATACCTACATTACTACATGTCAAAGACTGGTCAGAGAACCATTTGGAAGTTCTTGTGTTCATTTGTTTGAATTCAGTTAAGAGTTAATCATTTTCAAGTCTTCTTTAGCAACTGCAAACGAAACAAAGAACAGAGAATGTAAAAAAAAAAAAAAGAGGAAAGAAACTTAAAATGGGAGAAGCTTAACAAGAAAGAGTAACATTTATAAGCAGTAGGGTTTGAGGAGGGGGGGGGGGGCAAATTATAATTTAAAAAAAAAAAAAAAAAAAGAAGAGAGGTGTGGATGTGAAGAGAATGAAGAGAATGTTACTTGTTCACAAAAATTGAACTTTTTGAAGTTAATTCAAAACAAATGAGGGCTGTGAGCAAAGCTTTCAACTAGAAAATCTTTTAAGATCATAAATGAACAGGGCCATTCACCAAGACACCTTCTGCTCAGTCAAGTGACCTGTAATAATATACAGGGAATATCTGGAAAAGCGATGATGTAATATGTGACACGTGACACACTGAAAACAAACTCACATTATTCCGCATTTTGCAGCAAAGAGATCTGAGAGCTGTCAGTGTATACGAGATTTGATTCCATCCTGGTCTGGGCACGAGCGTTCTGAGATCTTGCTCTGCATCTGCACACAAAGAAACAAAAGGGAAAACAAAAACAAAAAAACACAGCCAATGCACAAATAAACTAATTATGTACCTTTGTAAAATGACACCACGACTTTGCACAGCAAACCAACACTTAATGAAAGCCTTGAATAGAAACAACAATAAACATTAATTTTTTGATAAGAAATATACCTCCATAATATCTGGAAAAGCTATGATGTGACATGCTCCATGATAAAGAAGTATTCTTATATTCATTTTCACACTCTCTCAATGCTACTGAAGCTTCATAAATACAAATGGGAGTATGCATGGCATAAGCACTCATAAGGTTTGCACTTTTCACATCATACCAACCAAAACATAGAAGACAAAATGGTTGCTTCTGAGCAACATAATCACTGAATTGTACTGTTTGCAATCTACATGGGATAGCGTAATAGAGTACGATAGAACTCTTTGGAAAGAAAGTCATGATATTAGAAATCAATAAGCACACTCACATCATTCCACATTGTGCAGCAATTAGATCCGAGAACTGTCAGTGTATACGAGATTTGATTCCTTCCTAGTCTCGGCATGAGCGTTCTGAGGTCTTGCTTTGATGCTGCCAAACAAAAGGAAAAAAAAAAAACAATCAAAGGATGTATTTTAAAATGTAAGAGAAGAGAAATCAAGAAAGATAAATTTAAAAAATAAGGAAAGTAAGCTTTAGCAAAAATCAACAACAACAAACAGAAAAAAAATTACTTACAAGATGTACACAATCACACTTAAGGCAGGAAAATTTGAAGTTAGCGTCGCAACTTTACAAGTCTCTTGACATCAACTTGACAGCTGAAAACCAACGCCACATACTTGATGACCTGAAATGTAAAAAAACACAAGTTAAGTTGGGAGCAGAGATGCCATGTAAAATTATTAATTAAAATAAAGAAATGGAAAGGACATGAAAATACTGAACATTATCGATTCTGGTTCTAAAATACAAGATTTTAAACAAAATATAATCTGTATCTAATCCAGCAGCAGGACAAGCCAGAATTTGAAGCATGCATGCGCACCAGAGCAAAATCGAGACATGCTTTCGTCAAAGTTCGATAAATGTTACTTGTTCACAAAAATGGACCTTTTTGAAGTAAATTCAAAACAAATGAGGGCTGCGAGCAAAGCTTTCAACCAGAAAATCTTATAAGATCATAAATGAACACAGCCATTTACAAATAAACTGATCATATGAACTTGTTGCATGACACCTTATGCTCTGTGAAGTGACCTGGAATGTAAACACTGAAAACGAACTCACATTATTCCGCATTGTGCAGCAAAGAGATCTGAGAGCTGTCAGTGTATACGAGATTTGATTCCTTCCTGGTCTGGGCACGAGCGTTCTGAGATCTTGCTCTGCAGTTGCACACACAGAAACTAGAGGGGGGGAAAAAAAAAAAAAAAAACACAGCCAATGCAAAAATAAACTAAACCTTTGTAAAATGACATCACACACGACTTTGCACACCTAACCAACACAAGATGGAAGACTTGAATAGAATCAAATATAAACATTAATATATGTGATGAAAAAAATACCTCCATAATTCCTCGTTGTGCTAGTCAGCCAGGATCAACTGAAAGGCATAGACTGGAACTGATGGCGATCATTATGAATACTTCTTGAGTTAGAATTAACTTAGATATTGGATTCATTCACAAGTGTCCGGATTAATTGAGATTTCAGATAATGCCTCAATCATGTTATGATGCCATTCATCATAGACTCCATCTAATTCTGTGATAAAATAAAATAACCTGAAAAGATAGTGACTTTCACAAAACCAATACATAACACAAACCAAATCATGGCAATTGAAGCCACCTAACCTAAACACACCACATACTTACGAAATTAGAAGTATTCCTTGCGACGATGATTTATACTATGTCAGGTAATTCCAAATAATGATATCAGTCAAACAAAGTCGAGATTATAAACCAGTGCTTGGCTTGAGGAAACCACTTGTTGTATTCTTCGCCGCCAGTAGCACCTAAACGAGGCATCTGCAGACGTTGGTTCAGTAATCAAATGTTCGTAGATTGAGAGCGACGTCGAGTATACAAAAATCCGTAAATCAGTTACACGAAACAAATCTTCACTGTTCAACAAAATGTCAACAACGTCAATAATTTACACAACACCCACTTGCCACTCCCCCGCTGCCCACTCCGACTCCGAACCCGAACCGACTACCGAGAGCCGAGAGCCGAACCGAGCCGAGCCGAGCCGAGCCGAGCCCAACCAATCACAGCCACGCGCCGCCTCCCCTCCGCCCTCCCCTCCCCCTCTCACCCAGAGGGCGTTAGTTTTATGTTAATTACTCGTAATTGCGACCAAAATTCAAAATTGTTGCCACCGAACGTGTATCTACGTTAAAAATGGAGTTTATCCTGAAAATTTGAAGTTAATCTGTGAACGATAAGTCGGCGAACATACGTCCGCCCGAACGAACATGCAGCATCAGACTATAAGCCCGGCTCCTTTCCGTTTCTAAAGAAACGTGTCGGGACGGGCTAAAAAGGAAGTTTTCAATGGAAAAATGTATCTAACACATCCTCTGCTAAGAAATTTTCTGGTGTACGAAAAACTAAGAAAATATGAGAACGGCCTTCTCGTATTGCAGCGAACGTGTTAAGAAGCACATTAGATCAATTTACAAAACTTTCTTATTCCATCGAGATAGATGAGGCGGAATTTAGTTACTTCCGAGCCGGCCCTCTGGATGAGATATGACTTTAACCTTAATTTATCGAGCGAAACAGGGTCAGGCAAATGGCTGTGAAATGTTGTTTCAATCGGTTCGCTGCCCTCAGCAAAATGTATTCTTCCATTGCAGTTCATATCAGTACATACTAAATAGGTCACTCCATTCGTTACTTTATTCCTTTTGTAAATATATTCTCTGAAAACATAGCGCTTCAAGCTTGGATTCGTACCTTCATACATTTCCATTCTGTTGATACTAGAACAATGAAATGTTACGAAAAATATGAAATAGAGCGAAATAAGGGTCATCCAAAACAAACTAATCACAAGTACCCACGCGTGACGAAAAACTAGCAGTAGCAACAACACGATACCAATCAAACACGGCAGAATTTTGAAGAGACATTCCCCTCCAAAATGTGACCTGTGACCAAGCGCAGAGACAGCCGGGCTCTCTAGGCTGGGCCGGGGATACTTCACTCGCCACGCAGGTACCTTTCCGCAGAGACTTTGTGTGTAAAATCAGGGTGTGTGCAGTGCTTTACTGCACTGCACAACACACTGAGATCATTAAGTTGTGTTTGGTGGGCCATTCCGGAGCGGTACATTAGATAGCGCCGCAGCAGCTCTTCGTCTCCCAGCATCCATATCTCAGGCTCGTTGGCTTGAGCAAACACCGTTAGTGTCCCAAGTACCCGACGGAACGGACGGCGTGACACTTCAGGCATGTCCAAGAAGTGCTGCATTAATGGGTCATCGGCCTTGATGGTGACAGGTTGCAGTTTTGCAGGCACGGCTTGTGCCTCTACCACTGCTTGCAAGTCAGGCTGCTGAACGTTTTCCGACAGTAAGTTCGACGGCTCTAGTGACGGCTCTGGTGATGGCTTTGGCGACGGCTCTGGGTCCGGCGCGGCGTTGACCCAGCCGTCGGGTTGAAGGGCCAACCCAGACACCACGCTGATAGACAGCGCACCCAGTCCTTGCAAGATTTCCTCTGCGTAGCGCGCGAACCCGCTTACTGACGTCGCGAGACACTTCATCGTAAGGTAGCGGCCACGGACTCGCCGTAGTCTTTTTGTCATCTTGGAAGCAGATATACCGAACGAAATGAGCTGTTCGCGATGGCAGTCCTTGAGGTGAGGGGTCATCCTTTTAGGCGCCACCCAGCCAGAACACTCTGGGCACAGCAGTCTACAACATGTAAATGCGGAAAAGTGTTACTGAAAGTGGGGTCTTGGCCTCTCTCTCGGCCACAGAGCACTATTAAATCATTTAATCACTGAACATAAATATATGTCGGACTTTCAACCGTCCACCTCTCTCTCTCTCTCTCTCTCTCTCTCTCTCTCTCTCTCTCTCTCTCTCTCTCTCTCTCTCTCTCCCTCTCTCTCGCTCTCTCTCTCTCTCTCGCTCTCTCTCTCTCTCGCTCTCTCTCTCCCTCCCTCCCTCTCTCTCTCGCTCTGTCTCTCTCTCTCTCTCGCTCTCTCTCCCTCCCTCCCTCTCTCTCTCTCTCTCTCTCTCTCTCTCTCTCTCTCTCTCTCTCTCTCTCTCGCGTGCGCGCGCTGTGTTTCTCATGTATGGCCTTACTCGGCGACGGACCGCCGTGTAGGTAGGCAGCCCCAATGAATCCCAGTGATGCGGGCCTGCCTATCCGCCAGGGGTCTATTCGGACATTGAATTTATTTCCAACAGTGTAAACCAATTCCACGGTTTCGTGACAGCGTCAGGTTTCTACCGCTCGCAAAAGGGGGGAGTACGGGATTTCAATCACGGTCACCAAACCGAGGAGTTGTCGTTACTATGTCACGGTTTCCGGGATTTTCGCGTGCCGAACAAGCCCAGAAACCGTGACTTTCATTCTTTCTTTCGGTTTGAATCGATCTGGCGGGTGGGCGGGCTGGCTGCCAGTGGTCGGTTTCACGTCACCAAACCATCCCTTTCAGAGTTTTCAAACTTCGTTTTATGAAATTTCTTTGCGGTTAATTTATGAGTTCGTAGTCTGAGATCAACAACTGATTTATTGTGACACCAAAAGACACACAATCTTTGAATTAGACAAAATTATCTTACCTATCTACCGTTAAGTAGAAAAAAGAACTGTCCAAAATTATTCATTCACAAACGAATAACAGCATCAGAAATAGGATTGATATGATTTACAACTGACGGTCTAGAATAGATCTTTAAAACTTCTAGTGTCAGGAAAACTTAAAAAAAAATAACAATAACACTTCTATTGTCAGAAGAAGTCAAACAAAAAAAATAACAAATAAAAAAATACAGCTTTAAAAAAAGATACACAGTCTACACACTGTACAAACATAACTAAAAAAATCATTGGATTTCTTTCCAACAGTGTAAACAAATTGCACTACGAATTTAACCAATTGCGATTACATCAACAAACGTCAACGTCCTGTTCAGGATCAAAGATCGCTTTCACAATTGAACGCCGCATGCGGCGCAGAGTTGGCACTTGCTTCAGTATGTCCATAATGCTTTCCCTTGTTGCATCTTTTTCCTTTGCCATTGTAGTGTAGGCCAATATGGCCTTGTTCTTTAGGCGCCTGTAATACTCCTCCTTAAGAGTCGCGTACCATCTCTCCGACATGCGATACTGATCCACGTACTGAGAATGTGTGGTCTTCTCTAGCACTTTGTCCTCGACGTCTTCGAGATTAGGAAAGTCACGTTTCCAGCTCACACTGAAGTAGTCATCGAAATTCTGTAGGGCCTCCCTTCCCAAGGCCTCATATACTTTTGACGATATCGAGTTATAATTTGGTTTGAGGCATCTTGGAGTGATTTTAGTAGGCTGTTTTAAATACTTTTGGTTTTGGGCTATATCTAAACATATTCCAGACGCATTGAGAGATAGGTCAGTTTTGACCCCCGGAAGTCGAATTTGAGGACAGCACATCGTCCAACTTAAGTAGAAATAACAACTGTATGTCAGAAGAGTTATCAGAAACACAGACATCAGAACTACAGGCATCAGAACACGTCTATAAGAAAGAGAGGGTTATCAGGAAAAACAAAAATATCAGAGGTGCACCAAAAAGTGTCAGAAATGACTCTGACAATGTTTTTCTGATACCAACTTCTGATAACATTTACACCAGTGTTGGCAATCACATTTACATTGGCTTCGTAATCTTGTTCACTGCGGGCCTCAGTACGCATCACGTAGTCTCTGTCCGCTACCTTTACAGTATGTCGCTGCCTTCTAGCTACCGATTCAAACACTGACCTATCATGTTTGTCATGGGCGGCCGTCTGCACGGTCCGACGAAATTTCTGTGAGGAAAATTGTCCCTTGATGTTATGTGTGGCCGCCCAATCATTAATATGCTCATACAATTTAGTAGCTGGGTCCCCTGACAAGTTGACCAACAGAACAAGCTCATCATTTGGGTTCGGCAAGACATTTTCGAGGCGCCGACGGATACTTGCAAACTGATTCAACCATTTGAGCTCACACTTTGAGACAAAGACGTCGGCGTCGCCGTACTGGCTAGCAGTCTTGTGGCGGCCTACACAAATTTTGTAAAGGCCAGTCTGAGGCATCTGCTTAGCCGCCTCCAGCTCAGGCACCGTCCTGTTCACGGGCACTCCGCCGCGTTCAGTTTTGAAAACTAGTAGGCATGAGAGATACTTGACGGCGATGCCCCAGCATCTGGAAGCTTCTTCGCCGTAGCGCTTGTTGTCAGCCTTCTTGAAGACTTCAGGACTAGTTTTGCTGAGTTCGTCCAGCTTGCGAAGAGCCTTCGCCACCTCCAAGGCAATAGACTTGTCTTCAAAGTAGGGTGAGAACCTGTGCAAAGGGAAAAGAGAGTTGTATATGAGATGTATGTGGGTTGGTGACGGGAAACCGACCACTGGCAGCCAACCCGCCCGCCCGCCAGATCGATTCAAACCGAAAGAAAGAATGAAAGTCACGGTTTCTGGGCTTGTTCGGCACGCGAAAATCCCGGAAACCGTGACATAGTAACGACAACTCGGTTTAGTGACCGTGATTGACATCCCGTACTCCCCCCTTTTGTGAACGGTAGAAACCTGACGCTGTCATGAAACCGTGACGCCGGACCGAATGAGCCCCTGGCGGCTAGGCAGGCCCGCATTACTTGGCTGCATTAGGGCTACACGGCTTTCCGTCGCCAAGTAAGGCCATACAGAAGACACACAGCGCGCGCGAGAGAGAGAAAGAGAGAGAGAGACAGAGAGAGGGAGAGAGAGAAACAGAGCGAGAGATAGAGAGAGAGAGAAAGAGAGAGAGAGAGAGGGAGAGAGAGAGAGAGAGAGAGAGAGAGAGAGAGAGAGAGAGAGAGAGAGAGAGAGAGAGAGAGAGAGAGTGAGAAGCTGTGCAAAGGGAAAAGAGAGTTGTATATGAGAAGTATGTGGGTTGGTGACGGGAAACCGACCACTGGCAGCCAGCCCGCCCGCCCGCCAGATCGATTCAAACCGAAAGAAAGAATGAAAGTCACGGTTTCTGGGCTTGTTCGGCACGTGAAAATCCCAGAAACCGTGACATAGTAACGACAACTCCTCGGTTTGGTGACCGTGATTGACATCCCGTACTCCCCCCTTTTGCGAACGGTAGAAACCTGACGCTGTCACGAAACCGTGGAATTGGTTTACACTGTTGGAAATAAATTCAATGTCCGAATGGACACCTGGCGGATAGGCAGGCCCGCATGACTGGGCTGCATTGGGGCCGCCTACCTATACGGCGGTCCGTCGCCAAGAAAGGCCATACAGGAGACACACAGCGCGCGCGCGCGCGCGAGAGAGAGAGAGAGAGAGAGAGAGAGAGAGAGAGAGAGAGAGAGAGAGAGAGAGAGAGAGAGAGAGAGAGGTGGACGTTTGAAGTCCGATAAACACTCCAGGCCAAATTAAAGCCCACCACTGGCAGCCGGCCTGCTCACCAGCCAGATCGATTCAAACCGAAATAAAGTATCGAAGGCACGGTTTCTGGGCTTGTTCGGAACGCGAAAAAGGCCGGAAACCGTGACATAGTGACGACAATTCCTCGGTTTGGTGCAGTGATTCACATCCCGTACTCTCCTCTTTTGTGATCGATAAAAACCTCGCAATTGATTTAATGAAAAACTAAATTAACTTACACGTTGATGTCAACCGTGTCTGCTTCATCACCTCGGGCCACGACCCGCTGACCTTTCTTCCCCTTCGTTTCCCAATTATTCCAGCATAAGCGTGCTGTTTTCTCAAAGTCTGGTTCATCTTCTGCTTTTGGATAGGAAGCTGAAAAAAAAATGATGATGCCATTAATTAATCACAAAAAACAAAAAACTTCGGCGCAACCCAGCCACGAAGAACGCGCAGCTTACCGTCAGCAATAAAGCGGCCATTGCCAGGTTTTGGCCCAGGCAGAGTCCAATTCATGATCGAATTAACGGCCTTGCAGTAGTTTTTGAAACCTTCTACACCGTAGTGTTTGCTGAGTTGGATGTTCTGTACTAGTTTAGCGTGGGCAGCTGGCCACCGGAACAGATCCCATCCATCATTTTTCTTCTTGTGGCTCGGTACTAAGTCTTGGAGATTACCAATCAATTTCATTACTATTCCCTTAGCATTCATGAGCGCCTTTTTCTTATCTTGCGCTGACGTGGTCTCTGCCTTGGCAGCCATGTAGAGCTCAGTTAGTTTGTGCGTGGGGAGATCAAATGGCTTCAGTTTCCAATCCGCCCTTTCGTCCACAACTTGCTCCACTTCTGCAGGGGCAACGGCAGCAGGCTGGGGCACAAATTTGGTCTGGAAGATAAAAATTCGACTTACATTCGGTGTCATATTTGTCGGTACTGCGATTAACACGCGCAAGTTTTACTTACATCATCGATGACCGTGAACCGGTTACGCCTCGTGTTTAGCTCAGCGTAGAAAGTGTGCGATTTCATCGCATTTGGAAATGATTCGATGATTGTCGACAGGCCGATTACTGCCCTGATGTCTGTCTCGTGCAGTGGCCCCTGCATGGCCAAGACCTCCTTTTCCGACAATTCAGGGTGGACAGCTGCATAATGTCGGTCGATCCTCTGCGTAGTGACAAGCTTCTTGCTTGCAAGGCAGGATGGATGCATACACTTGAACGATGGCCGCTTACCGAATCTGTACATGTTGACGAAATTCTGTTTTGCCTTTTCCGACAGGGTTTCATCAACGCCATCAATCTGCAACAAATCGTAAAATCAGAGAATGTTCGAGACGCAATGCGTCCTCAGCAGGATTTCACCTCATACTTACGGGCACAGTCACAAGCTTGTAAGCTTTGCCGCTGCCCTCTTCTTTCCTCTCCCGTTTGAATTTAGGGAGAGACCTGGCCGCTGACGGTGCACGACGCTTGGCAGGACGCTTCACATACTGGCCATCTGTACTGCAGCTCTGCTCCGCTGGAGGGGCCAGCGGCACCGACTTCTTGGTGGTTGAATTATCGTCGGAGCTGGAGTCAATGGGACGATAATTGCAGTCAAACGTGGTGTCATCGCAATCCTCCATTTCGTCCTCAGAATCGCTCTCCTGGGTGAAATACTGAACAAGCGGACGAACTCTCTTTCCTGTGTTAAATGAAGAAAATTTAGAAATTAGAATAAGCTTTTACCTGTCTTATTAGAAATGGGAAGTAATTTACTAATCAATTTTCTCTCTTTTCGCAGTCGGACCTTGCAGACTTGGAGAACCACCGTCGTCTTTGCCAGTTGCTGAGGCGTCCATATGGCCGTCACCGGCTGCTGAGGCATCCTTATGGCCGTCACCGGCTGCTGAGGCATCCTTATGGCCGTCACCGGCTGCTGAGTCATCCTGAAGGCCGTCGCTGGATGCTGAGGCAATCTGATGGCCGTCGCCGCTCTCCACCTCAGCTTGGACAGAGCCGTTGTCTGAAATGCCTTCATGCAGCTTGTCTACGACATTTGGGACTGGCTGCTCCCCCAACGGCTTCTGATCGCTCACGGTTTCAGGCAGACGGTTGACAAGACTTTCAGTCTTGATCTGAACTGTCTTATCCATCACGGTTTCAGCCAGAGGGTTGACAAGACTTTCAGTCTTGACCAGAGCTGTAAACAAAATATAGAAATTAATTGATTTGTGTTTATACGGGTAGCTGATGATAATTATTATAAATTACGTACCCCGTGGCGCCTTCCATCTACATTTTCGCTTTTTAGACAAAGCAATATGGGACATTGATCCTGGCTTGACAGGCAGGGGCGTGATTCCCTTTGGACGGGTCTGAAATGTAAACGAGAGTTGTTGTTACTGCAAGAGGGCAACTGCAGGCTCCCCCTGGGCGGGTCACTGGTTGGTGACTGGAAACCGACAAAGACACCGGTTTCCTATGGCACCGTAAGACAGCCCGAAAACCTCCATTTCGTGCCGGGCACCAAACCGGGGTTGACCACTTTTTTTGGCCATTGTACCCAGTCCCATGACTTAATTTCACTTTTTGCATCGAAAATTTGCCGCAATGATAGTTATACGAAATTTAAATTACATAGGGAAATCCATGGGGAGTTCCCATAGGAGAAACCGAGACCTGTGACTTGAAGGTTTCCGGTCGCAGTCACCAAACCGTGACACCCGGTGCGGGTTTCCTGTCCCGAAGTTCATACTCAACAGTTTGATCCTTGTCACGAAAATGTGATTGTCACGGAAACCGGTCCGCAACAATCACATTCTTGTGACACAAACCGACGGCCGACTTGAAGTCTGGTTTCTGGTATGCAAACGCGGGGCACGGAAACCGTGACGCGAATGAGAACGTTAGTTTACTAGCCCAGCTACAACAATGCATGCACACACTGCCATAAATCGATTCTCCAGTTGTTTCCGTTTAAAAATTCAGTTAAAATGAAAGTTTTAAAAAAATTGTCGAAGGAAATAAGCTGATGAGATACTCAGGCTTCACACAGATATTTAAAAAAAACAACAGGAATGGACATCAAATGGAAAATCGATACATGTTCAAGCAAATACAACAGTCACAGTAACACACTAACAAATACACTTCCTAGAAACACACGCGAAACTTGAAAATTATGCATCCTACCTCTGAAAACAATTTGTAATATCTGTGTGGTGTCTCCTCTTTCAGTGCGCATTTATTTCGACAGGGAAAAATTTAGTCTTTGTTGAGAAACTCTTTCTGTTGTTTTTGCACATTCAGAGGGTGTTTTGCAATGTGAGAGGGCAACAAAAGCATGATTAGACAAACAAACAATCAGCAATTCACATCCCAGGACCAACACCGTGTTAAAACAACTGTACGTATTCCATTCACACTTGGGGCTCGGAAAAGAAATTTGTATACGGTACACATCGCGTGATTACAAACAGAGAACCGTTCGCGATAAATTGTCGAACCGTTGGGGGCAGGCGCACTCACACATAATGAATGTAACACTCACCTTCTGCCGTCTCTGCACCGGCGCCATCGTCGCGTCGTTCAGTTCCCAGAGTGAAATCGAAGCACAAAGTCCAAGTGGACAGGTCGGAACTCGTTAGCGTAATGACGGAGGGGGCGGATGGCACTGCTATTTATAGAATACTGGTGTACCGGGTGCGCAGCCAACCGGAGCGTGCCACGCGCTTCCGGAGATTGGTGTACCAGGTGCGCAGCCAATCAGCACTTGCCACGCGCTTCTGGAGATGAGTGGGCGTAACGGATTTGTATTCAAATAATATAGAAGACGCTAGGTAACCAATCAACGAGCCGTCATCTCGAAGCCGGTAGTCCCAGCGCCGGTTTATAGAAAAACCGGCCTAGGTTCGGGTGGAAAAGGAAAGGGTAAGGCACAGGTTCCGGACAGGGAGATCGTGAGAGTAATTGGTCTTTGCGTGAGTAAACCTCTCGGGGAGTATTCTGTGGCCCTTAAAAGGGCCGAGGGGGTACAGCCGCAAACTTGCGCTGTCCAAACGATACTAAATTAAAAAAAAATCAAACGAAAAATATGCAGAGTCCTTCTATTGAGCCCGGGCTGGTCCTTGAGGTGGCTTCGGCGGCCGCGGTGACCGTGGTGCAGCGGCCGGCGCATTCTCTGCTGCCATGTCCCGTTCCTGCTCGCGAGTGGCCGTCTCCGCCATGAGCTGGAACAGCCGAGAAAGCATCATGAACGTCCGCGGCTCCTCGTTGAGGTGTTGCAGGATGTGCAGCGGCAGCCGCTGCGTCGTAACAGAGCAATACGGGCAGTTAAGATATATGTGTTTGTCCGCCACCCACAAGACGAAACTCTCTTCATCATCCATGTCGAAGCAGTGCTCCAGCGCCAGTAACTCAAGACGAACCGATGCTGTGCGAGGCGAACCCTGCGCTATTTATACTGTTCTGGTGTACCCAGTGCGAGCCAATCAGAAGCCAGCACGCCTGCGCACAACATCCCAGGGGAAACCTAAAAGTCACAATAAAGTGACTAAACCTGTTCAGCGAATCACAGTTTGGTGACCGGAAGTGACGTCAGGAGGGTTGGGAAACCGACGTCACTTCCGGAACCATGTCACGTGAGTGTGGTTTCAGAAAAAAGTTTGATGTCACGAAAGTGTGGAAACCACACTTTTGTGACAATGGACAAACAGCGTGGTTTGGGACCCAGAGAGCAAGTGCGTAGTTTATTGGGCCTGCTAGACTATCGTCTCCGAAGGGTGCCCTGGCGCTGTCGACAATAGCGCCCGCGAGAGGGGGGAAAGGCCAGAGCTGGTAACAGTAGCACACTGGCTCAATTGCTAATACTGCAATAATAAGTAATACGTACTAAACTTAAGAAAGAAAGAATGCGCCCCCGCCGCACTCTAATTTTGAAACTTAGCGCTGAGCGGAATACAGTATCAAATCAGCAATTTTCGGCTGCCCTGATGATGCAATGCATGATGCCCACAATGATTTACGACTTGCGTTGCGACGTCGCACGTCGCTCGACTCCACCTTACCTTCGCTCGCGCTCACCCTCATCCGCCGCCAGCCCAGCCTCGCATCCCCAGCCCGGCCCCCTACAGACACAGACAACACACACACACACTCACCGACAGACGGAGAACGGAGATACTCCTTGCCGCAGCGCAGGTGCGTGATTCGATTCGCGATTTCTCATACATCTCACAACTCGATTGATCCCCATTCCAGGATTTATTTGTTCATTTCCCTTTAATTCCCGTTATAGCCCCTGCTTGCCTGCCCATACCCATTTATAAGACATAATATTTAATTTCAACCTTAACCGACACGCTAGAAAAGGCGGCTGGCGCTGGCGGGGCGGGTGAGCGGCCTCGGCCCTCTAGTACGGCGGTTAGCGGGCTAGGCCAGGACCAACCTTGCATTTTGACGTAGAGAGTTGCCACTTGGTATGGTGGATCTACATACCCATAGCTATCTTTTAAAAAGTGGTGCCCACGCGGCACCACTTGCAGAGGCCCTGTAGGGCGGGTTGCATACATTCCAGGGGCAAACTCCCAGTTTTCCCTAAATCATGCGTATTGGTACGTTGTGTGCACGATTTACATCCAGATTTGAATCGGGGAATCATGAAGGAGTCCCAGAGGGACGTAGTGCACCATGCGCGCCGTCTGGCACCTCGCATCCTGTTCTCCTAGAAGCTCCAGAAGTGCCAAATCATGTACAAAACTTGACTATTTTCTGCATTTAAGCCTCAAATACGATCGGATTGCACTCAGGCACCTGTATGGACGATAAAGCTGTCGGCGCGGACCAGAGCACGCCGCATCCTGCTCTCCTAGAAGGTCGAGAAGTGCCCAATCATGTACAAATCACGACTATTTCCTGAGTTTTGACCGCGGATATGGGAGGATTCGTATCGGATACCGAAATGAACACTCGGACAGGCGGCGCGCACCATGGCACGCCGCCTCCTGCTCTCCTAGAAGGTCGAGAAGTGCCCAATCATGTACAAATCACGACTATTTTCTGAATTTGAGCCGCGGACATGGTGGGATTCGTATCGGATACCCAAATGAACACTCGGACAGGCTGCGCGCACCATGGCACGCCGCCTCCTGCTCTCCTAGAAGGTCGAGAAGTGCCCAATCATGTACAAGTCACGACTATTTCCTGAATTTGAGCCGCGGACATGGTGGGATTCGTATCGGATACCCAAATGAACACTCGGACAGGCGGCGCACCGCACCTTCTGCTCCTAGGCGACAGGTACTTCCCCTGGTGCGCGCAAGTCAGCCGTCGTAGGCGGGCAGGGTGCAGCGAGCCGGGTATCACCGGGTATCCCTTTCCCCCACTCCTCACCCTAGCCACAACAATGCCCGCGCTGTTGGCTGTGAGCGGGGCGTTCGCAGCGGGCGCAGGGAAGTCAGCCGACAGCCGTTGAGTTTTTATTTCGCGAAGAACCTGTTGAGTTTTTATTTCGCGAAGAACTTGTTGAGTTTGTGCAAAGTGTTTGTGTGTGAATATCTGAGAGTGTCTACGATCAAATGTGTGGTGCAATAGTTCGCAGTGGAAGGTGTTCAGCATAATGTAAGTAATGCCAATATTTTCTCGTTTTTAGTGGGTGTCGTGAATAACCTAACCGTATCTGTGCGTTGGGCGGGTGAACAGTGTTACTATTGGTTGACGTGCGTTGTGTTGACGTTGGGTGTATGTTGTCCACATATTACGTTACGATGGCGGCCTGCGAAGGATCTCGTATTTTTTGGTTTCGTTTTCTACGGGTGAAATCGGGACAGCAAATTGGACGAAATGGTTTTGAAGGCCACCACCGTAACGTAGGATGAGGACAGTTTTGTCGACTGGGTTTGAGTAGTTAAATTCATATAGCGAATCCAGTTTATTATTTCGCGATTTTATTTTTTACAGGGCGTCAAAACAGAAGCGTTGCTTTAGATTAATTGACGTAAACGTCCCCTTAGAGGAAAAGCAAAAGAAGAGGGTGGACTGGTCCTTATGTGTCTTATGTCAGGAAGACAAAAATGAGGATTTGTTGGACCCGAACAGCAACCTCCGGGCCAACAAAGGTGATGGGATCAGCACGTTGAGTCGGAATTTGATTAAATTCTTACATCTTGGGAAAGTGCCTTGCAACGCAAATGTTGAAGCACTGAATGCAGGTGATGGAATTGAAATGAACCTGAAATCAAATGCAGCCAAATGGCACAAGAGCTGTTACTTGCAATGCACCGACAGTAAGCTCAAGAAGGCAACGCAAAAATTGTCAGGAGAGAATGCACCACCAACCTCACCTGCTGTACTTACCCGTAATAGTTCCGGACTGTTCGAGAGCCCTCAGGTTGAAGAAAAGCGCTGCGTGTTCTGTGATGATGTTGGTACTCGTGGTTCGCCACTGGCAAGGCTCTGTGAGCAAGGTGAAAAGAAGTTGCGTGAGTGTGCTCTGCTCTTGAGTGACTCGAAAGTGCTTGTGCTGCTAGAGGGATGGCAAGGTCGAAAAGGTGTTTGGTATCATGCCCATCACTACGCTGCCTACTTACGGATGAAGCCCGAGGTCTCCGCGAGGGAAGTCCATCTAGATCTCCAACAGATCCACGCCGAAGCTCTGAATTCAGTTGTCACGCACATAATCTCTGTCAAAGAAAATAGCGAGACTGAGTCCCCCGTGTTCGTAATGGCGCAGCTTGCTCGCATGTACGCCACTAAGCTAGAGGAGCGAGGACTGGCAACCTCTGTGCACTCCAGTAGATTAAAAGACAAACTACTAAATGTGTGTCCTTATCTACAATCTTGTGGAACCCCTGGCCAAAATTCTCTGATTACTTTTAAGAAGGACATAAACAACGCTTTAAGGGATGATTGCTCCAAATCCAGTGGCGACTTTGTGGAATTGGACAGAGCAGCGGATATTCTGCGAAGAAATATTCTTACTTGTGAGCATGTTGGTTCAGAGAAGCACTTGCTGGGGCACTTCGTAAGGAGGCTTTTGGACGGTCCGTCGGCTGCAGTGGATGACGACCAGGTGGTGACCACTCTGACCGACCTTGTGATTTTTCACACAAGGAAGATTAGGAGGGGCAGCGTGCGTCGTCATGATGCTCAGCGTGAGACGGCCACGCCTGTGTATCTGGCCAGCAAGCTGTACGGTGCCACCAGAAAAAGGGAGCTGGTGGACGTCGCATTCCGTATGGGTCTGAGCATATCCTATGACAGGCTGAAAAGTATCCTGACAGAGAGAGCAAACAGGGCATGTCTAAGATATCGCCAGGACGGAGTTGTGTGTCCTGCCAAACTGCAGCGGGGTGTGTTCACCACAGCCAGTGTGGATAACCTGGATCACAACACGTCCTCCACAACGGTCAAGGAGGCGTTTCATGGCACCGCTATTTCCCTCATGCAACACGGTCCATCAGGTGAGGCGTGGTTTATTATTTTTTAAGTTTTACCTTGTGAGTAGTGCGTAAAAACTAATCACTTGTTGCAGGTGAAGACAGATGTGTGACCGCAGCGGCTGCTGCTGATACCAGAAAAGTCATTGGGCTACCTGCAGAGTACAGCATAGTGCCGGTCTCATTTCTTAATGGCAAATTGGCCGCGTGTCCCATATCTGCATCCGCAAGGGTCGAGGTGTTGACTGCAGACCCCTACCGGGAGGAGTTGCAGTGGCTGGATTCCTGTAGACAGAGCACAACAACAAACACTTGGCCAGGATTTCATTCGAGACGGTTGCAGGGGGTGCCCCAAGACTTAATGCGGCCTGCTGTGCTCCCTCTTTTCCACGAGCCTGCAAACACAATGAGCATGATGGTGCACAGCATGGATGTTGCCTACAAAAGCATCACGCACCTGAATCCAGGACAAGTGCCCGTTCTTGTTGCGGATCAGCCTCTCTACACGCTGTGTAAAGAGATTCAGTGGATGTGTCCTGACAAGTTTGGAGAGCAAAAAATGTTTATTATGATGGGCGGAATGCACATTGAGAAGGCTGCAATGGACGTACTTGGAGACTGGCTGCAGGGGTGTGGATGGACCAGCGCCCTGGTGCAGGCTGGAGTGACCACCAAAGGCCGCGCCGAGGGGATGGTTTCAGCTTCTCACATCACCAGGACCAGATATGCTCATCAGGTATTTACAAATTAACACTCGCGCCCAGATTGCGGAAGACACTGATGAAGCGTGTTTATACACAACGGTTTATTAGCGAACGGAACCATGTATGGTTCGGAAACATTGCCTTTCTGAGTCAGTCGCGAAATTCTTAAGCGTTGTAAATATGTCGATATTTGTATGGTTTTTCAGGTGTCTGCTGCCGTTCTCCATGACCTCAGGAAGAAGGCATACGAGAGCTATGCTGGTGACGATCCTCTGTCTTTCGATGAATGGTGTTATCAGCGGAGATCCAATCCCCAATACAGATTTTGGGAAATTGCTTTGAGCTTGGAGCTAAACATTCTTCAGCTTGTGCGGGCGACGCGCACGGCCGACGTAGAGCTGTACATTCAAGCTCTTTGCCGACTCATGCCTTTTTTTTTTTGCGCTGGACCACCAAAACTATGCGAGATGGCTGTCTGTGCATATTCGAGATCTTCTGGCTCTGGCTCGTGTACATCCATCACTGTGGGAAAAATTCAAGGCTGGATTTTTCGTTGCGGCTAAGTCACACCGACGATTTTCCCACATTGCCCTGGATCAGGCACATGAACAGCTGAACGCTATTCTAAAAGGGAAAGGAGGTGGGTCACATTACAATTGTTTTTCTTGAAAAAAGAAAAAAAAAGGGTTCCTTGTTCACTCTGTCCTGTATAATTTGTTTTTTTGAAGGTATGATTGGCATTACTCAGAAAACAGCAGCACTCCTGAAATTGATCTTGTTCTCGCCTGAGCTCATTGATATCATTGAAAACTATGAACAGAGCATGCCTTTAAGAGATGATTTAACAGATGCCCACCACTTCGACTCTGAGTCAGCAAGGACTTTGTTCATCAAGGACAAAGAGGCACTAGCTGACTATTTTGAAAGTGCAGGTAAAAACCATATTCGCAAGTGTTACACTGATTTTTTTTATGGCGCACTGATTTATAAAAAAAAATGTTTTCAACAGGTAATCCATTTTCAGAAGAAAGTTACATACTTTACAATATCGACACGCGGCGTTGTTGCTCTCAAAGTATTGTTGACACTGTGATGACCATCGAAGATCTCGGAAAGGAGCAGTATACCAGATTCTGTGAGGATAGACTAGTTTTGGGCAAAGTTTCAATACACGAGCCAATCAAAAAGAACCGCCTGCCTACCTTCGGCCATTCCCTCAGACCAGCTGAGAAAAGCAAAACACAGGGCGTGATAAAGGGATTAAAGAGTGAAAATTGGCTTTTTAGCCGCCTGTACGTGGCTGTCAGCAACAACAGGCCGGGTGACTTAGACCTCTTCTTCACTCATGAAAGTCACGAATTTCCTCTTGCTTTGTTCACCCATGATGGAAAAATGAGAACAGCTACCAAATCTGATCTTGTGAGCAGTTGTTTGGTTCCTCTCATGAACACTACACCTGAGAGATGTCCAAGTGTTTCGGTTAAATTGCTGGATGGAGGAGCTGTAATTCACATGTTGAAACCGTCTACCAGCGTAGTTTTTGGAGACTTCATCAGAAATGTCTTCATCCCCTTCATCTCTCGAGAGTGCAGATCTGTAACTAGATTAGACATCGTGTGGGACAGGTACGTAACGTGAAAGAAAAAAAAAAGAAACTCGAAAATATAATCACTTTCATAAAAATATAAATCTGATTGACTACGCGTCTTTAACCAATAGGTACATTGAAAAAAGCCTCAAGGCCTCCACAAGGGAGAAGCGCGGCAGTGGCGTACGCACCAAAGTGGCCGCCGACACCAAGATCCCGTCAAACTGGATGGATTTCTTGAGAAATGCAGACAACAAAACAGAGTTGTTTGCTCTGCTTTCTGAGTGCATTCGAGGGTTCACACTAGAGGACAAGGACTGTGTGGTGTACTCGACTCTAGACCAGTCTGTAGTAGTGAACAAGGAGAGTATAGACTTGTCTGCCTTATCCCCGTGCAACCACGAGGAGGCTGATACACGTCTCTTCGTGCACTTGGCTGACGCCGTTCGGCAAGGACACACATCAGCTCTCATCAGGACGTGCGACACGGACGTCGTGGTTTTGGCGGTGTCCTGCTTGCTCACTCTACCAGATCTGGAGGAGCTGTGGGTGCATGTGGGAACAGGGAAAAACCACCGTTATATTGCAGCCCACGAAATCAACGCAGCACTCGGTAAGAAAACAGATCATTACTTTTTCTTGCTCGGGTTACTACCGTGAAACTACGGGCGTTATTTTGCACTCTGGCAGGCCCAGAGATGTCCGGCGTGCTTCCAGCGTTCCATGCTCTGACAGGGAGTGATAACGTGTCTGCCACGCACGGAATAGGCAAGAAGACATGGTGGAAAGCGCTACGTCTCCGCCCGCAAGCTGTTCCTGCCCTAGCAATGTTGGCGCAAGGGAACCTGAAAGAAAGTAAAACAGAATTGTTAGCATTGGTTATGGCTGCTTATAGCCCGTAAGTACGACAATGACACGTGGAAATATACAAATTAAATCACACCAACTTACCTTAACTTTTTCACAGGGCCAAACTGCATGAGAACATCACGGCTTGCAGAAAAGCTATGTTTGCGCGGTCGAGTCGGCCTTTAGACGCGATACCAGCCACCGAAGACGCACTCTGTCTGCACTTTTTGAGAGCGTCCATCCAGGCCCAAGTGTGGCAAGAGCTAACGGCACCTATACAGAGGACATTACGCCCGTCTGACTGGGGCTGGAAGGAAAGTCCAGATGGTTGGACCCCAATCCCTCGAACATTGCCACTTGCATCCGAGGTGTGCAAAAAAATTATTGTTCACTGCAACTGTGAGGTAGCGTGTGTAGGAAACTGTAGCTGTAAAATCAAAGGTAGTTCGTGCTGTGATCTGTGTGGCTGCGTATGCCAAAAATGAATTAGTCGTGTGACCTTCACTGTGATTAGGCCTTCTATGAGCTGTAGTGTGATATTCCTAGTTTGAAATTTGTTTTATTTTTTCTTCATAAATGCGTTTTTAATACGCTGTATGCATCTAGTGTGAATTTCTTTAAAAATAAACGGACAGTTTGTTTCAATTGTTAAAATATATTACGTATTTTAAAAATGTACAGATACTTGTCTCTATACCTAAAAGATTGTCATCAGTACAATGACCCAGGTTTTTCTCCGCTTACAACACCCCTGTCATTGGCTCGATTTAACACGATACCGAGCTACCTACACCTAATCCAGTTGAACGTCGTATACACATCTAGTCTACTTCTAAACGTTCTAGGAGAGCAGGATGCAGCGTGCCATGGTGGGCTCCGACCGCCCTAGTGTTCTTCGGTATCCGATACGAATCCCACCATGTCCGCGACTCAAATTCAGAAAACAGTCGTGATTTGTACATGATTGGGCACTTCTCGACCTTCTAGGAGAGCAGGAGGCGGCGTGCCATGATGCGCGCCGCCTGTCCGAGTGTTCATTTCGGTACCCGATACGAATCCTCCCATATCCGCGGTCAAAACTCAGGAAATAGTCGTGATTTGTACATGATTGGGCACTTCTCGACCTTCTAGGAGAGCAGGATGCGGCGTGCTCTGGTCCGCGCCGACAGCTTTATCGTCCATACAGGTGCCTGAGTGCAATCCGATCGTATTTGAGGCTTAAATGCAGAAAATAGTCAAGTTTTGAACATGATTTGGCACTTCTGGAGCTTCTAGGAGAACAGGATGCGAGGTGCCAGACGGCGCGCATGGTGCACTACGTCCCTCTGGGACTCCTTCATGATTCCCCGATTCAAATCTGGATGTAAATCGTGCACACAACGTACCAATACGCATGATTTAGGGAAAACTGGGAGTTTGCCCCTGGAATGTATGCAACCCGCCCTACAGGGCCTCTGCAAGTGGTGCCGCGTGGGCACCACTTTTTAAAAGATAGCTATGGGTATGTAGATCCACCATACCAAGTGGCAACTCTCTACGTCAAAATGCAAGGTTGGTTCCACTGACAGCCGTACTACTCGGCCCGGCCTAGGCTTCGGCTCGGGCTCCGCTTCGGTGGCGGCGGCTTCCTCCTTTCGTCGGCGAGGCTTTGTAAGAGAAATTCGACCCGCCAGTTGCCTACTTCCGACTACCTTATCACGAGCAGAGATAAGCGATTAGCGGCTAGGGAATGGAATCAGCATAGCATCGGTGGTCTTTGTGAATGCCGGCCAGTATCGCGTACAATTTAAAACCTCGGTTGGAAATACTGATACTGTTGGCGGAAATCGTGCGGGAGCTAGGGGCTTCCCAAGGGGTCCGTCACTACGTTAGAAAGTGTACACCGCATTTACATTTAACCCATTTACCACTATTTCCTGCATTTACCGCTTTTACCACCATTTATCACTATTTACCACCATTTACCACCATTTACCACCATTTAACACCATTTACCGCATTTACCACCATTTATCACCATTTACCACCATTTACCGCATTTACCACAATTTACCGCATTTACCATTTACCACAATTTACCACCATTTACCACACCACACTTCCCACCATTTACCGCATTTACCAATGTGGCGGTAAGGCTGAGCCGACTCGCCCTTTCCCAAGCCCCTTTCCCCTTTCCCCACGTTTGCTGCTGCTGCCGCCAGCAAGTGCGTAGCTGGCGGCAGCCGCCGGCGTCGCAACAATAGGAACGAGTGCGGGTGCGGACCGTCGCAGCGCGGCGCGCCAGCCGGGGGGGGGGGGGGGGGGGGGGGGGAGAGGGAGAGCCGAAGGAAGCGCGTCGCGAGGGCGGCGAGTGACAGGAACCGACACGTTTGTGCTGGCCGTTCGCAATCCTGCCAACCAAGGCGCTCTCGTTAGTTCACATCGGTTTTTCGATCGCTTTTTATTATCTCCTACTGCCATTTACCGCCATTTACCACCATTTACTGCATTTACTGCATTTACTGCATTTACTGCCATTTACCGCCATTTACCGCCATTTACCCCATTTACTGCATTTAATGCATTTTCCGCATTTACAACCATTTACCACCATTTACCACCATTTACCACCATTTACCACCATTTACCACCATTTACCCCATTTACCACCATTTTCCAGCATTTATCCGCCAGGTGTACACCATTTACCAGAGTGACAGACCCCTTGGGGCTTCCACCCCGGCCCTGCGCCTGTCCTCACCCAGCCCGACGCCAGCGCCTAACAATAATACCTCATTCCCCTTTTCTTCTCATTTTTGTGGCGGATGTCATCTCTACCCTGCGGTACTTGTTCGGGACGGGGGGAGTCTTGGTAGTTCGGCAAGGGTTCCATTATCTACCAGAAGTCAGTGGTCAGTGCTCGTGATCGGTAATCGTGAACGCTTGGCGTTTGGCTGAAACAATGCCTCCTCGTGGTCGTGGGCGAAAGCGCACACATGAAGAGCGTGGCCGTGGTGATAAAGAAGAGACTGAAACTGAAAACTCGGCATCGGAGGACACACCCGCACCCGCGCCGGCGTCGACCAACGAGACCGCACCACCGTCAACATCGGCGCGTCGTCCTGGTGCTCCGAAGAAGGGGAGAACGCATCCAGTCCACAGTCTGTTTATCTACGATGAGAAGGACCATGGCAGCTGCACGGTGTCCGGATGTACACATCAGATTCCTGTAAGTAGAAACAAGTATTGTAGCTGTATTGTAGCGAGTTTACAGTGGGTTCAGAGCCACTGCCGTATGCTTTGAGGCGCTTGAGCTTGAGCGAGCGTGGACGTGGACTCAGATGCGGGTGGGCTAGGGAAGGCAGGCAGGAGGGCAAGCGCAGGTCGGGGTCGTGTACGTCATGTACGTACTTGACTTGCCATGCGGCGCGCGGGGGCAGTGTCCGTTGCGTGGCAGTGGCCTGCTAGGACCGCGAGTGGGATGCGGGGACGGATGAGCCCGGGCCGGCGGAGGCCGAGCCGGTGGAGGCCGTCGTCGAGGTCGAGAGCATGCCGCAGCGCCATGTGCTTGGCTAGCAGGAGCGGGCAAGCCGGCAGCCGCCATTGGCGTGGCGAGTGCTTGTCTGGCTGTGCGGCTACAGCACAAGCGTGGGGGCAGGGCGGGCCGGCAAATGCCGCTGGCCGGGGACGCGGGCCGGGCCGGCGGAAGCCGTCGTGGTCGACAGCAAGCCGCCATCAGCATGTGCTTGTTTGTTGTTCGGCTACAACCGCGGGGGCAGGGGACACGGGACACTGGACGGGGTACGGGCCTCGGGCGCGCTGGACAGGCGGGGACGGGACGGAGCTAGGCTGGGGACAGAAGCGTGGAGCGCGCGGTCGCGGACAAGATAGCTGGCTGACCAGACCAGATGGTTACCCGAACCCGAACGCCGGGCAGGGTGAGGAGGCCTGGGCAGGCCTGGGCAGGCCTGGGCCGGACCGGAGGCCAGGATAGCACAGCGCGCGCTTTACCGGCGCCGACCGGATGGTGGGAGGCCACCGGCCAGGTACGCGCAATTCAGGTTCAGCCCAACCTCATCCTGCGCGGCCCGGCGCCTGGGTTTGCTCGATTGGACGGCGAGAGTAGAGCATGTTGCCCCGTGTTCGGAACATGCGGGTCAGGATCTGGACGGGACGGGACGCGATCTGGTCTGGGTCGGCGTCTAACTCAGAGCAGGGCACGGGCAAGGATGGGTGTCTTGGTTGGCGTGGCGTTCGCTCGCTGGAATCTGGACTGAGAATGGAAGTGGAACGTGACTGCGAACGCTGCCTAGTATTTGGTTTGGTGGCGGTCGGACAGGGCGGGGGCGGGGACAGGGCCTTCGCATGCAGTTGCCGTGCTGTAAATCGAATTGCGTGCAGAATTATTCATACGTGCTTAAACTGAAACCAATCAAGTAATCCTACTATACTCACAACCAAAGTTTTTTTTGTTTTTTTTTGTAAATCAAGACCTCAGACCTAGGCAGGGAATATTTTAAACTGTAAAGTTTAACTCATTGAAAACTCTTTTCCTTCCCCTTCTCTATTTTATAAAATAAAATTTAACACTGGGAAACTATATCAATTCATTCAAAACTTGCGTAATTGTTAGTTATCTGTGAGTTTTTCCCATAGTAATCTGATTGACTTCACTTACCCTAAAATACTGGCTGAACTATAAAATTACGTGCTCTACTCAACTATCTGGTATTTTGTGCTTACAGGGCAAAGGCAAAACTGGGTGTCATGCTGGGAATCTAATGCACCACTTGAAAACCCACTATAAAGAAGTGTACGCCACGGTGCAGGCTGAATGGCGCAAGTTGAACGAAGAGAAACCATCTTCAGCCGGGGTCAAGGAAGGAAAGCCAGTGGTCCTCTATGGTGTTGAAATGTCAGGCCCAGCTCTCCAGCTGCACAGCCTCCGTCTGATCACGGAGAGTGGCCTGTCGTTCGCTGCCCTCGACTATTCAGCATTTCAGGACATCATCCAACCGATGATCAAGGCGATGCCTGCAAGACAAAGGTAAGATCCAATGTTACAATTTTCTCGTGCAGATGTGTGTATGTGTGTGTGCAGGGGCAGTGCGATTACCCCCCCCCCCCCCCCCCCCCCCCCAAAAAAAAAAAAAAAAAAAAAAAACCTGGCCCGATAGAGCACAAATAAACAATTTTGTTTTTGCTATTAATTAAAGTAAAGCGCACATTTTTGTTTAATTCGGAGGGAACCGGAACATCGTTGACAGGAAGAAAGGACGCGTATAAATAATCCTTTTTTTGTTTTTGCCAGGCCTTCCATCAACAGCACCGCTACGCCGCCCTTGGTGCACGGCCTTGCTCAGCGCATCCGAGACAAGATTTCAAAGGAGATGGAGGGGACCATGGCTTCAGGGATGGCTGCAGCAAGGGGCGCCGACACTTTATCGGGGTGACCGTCCAGTTTGTGAAGGACGGCAAGACGGTGGTACGCACACTGACCGTGGAGGAGTTGGACCTCTCGTCCACCGGGGCCAACCTAAAGGACGTCATCGCCCGGATCCTGCGCCGACAAGGTATACCCCTGAAAGCGATTGTGAGCTTCACGTCGGACAACGGGCCTAACTATCTCCTCGCGGGCAAGCTTCTGGCCATGGAAGAGGCGGAGCAAGAACTCCACGCCTACGACGAGCTACCCTGGGAGGAGCAAGAAGTAGAGCTTGTCCACGGCGACGTCCGGGTTCAAGGGGTGCGGTGTGCGGCGCACACCTTGCAGCTCGCGGTGGACGATGCCGTTAAGGCTAATGCCCTCGTCCAGGACGTGATCAGTGCTACCCGCGATCTAGCAGAGATGCTCCGAAACACGGAGCACCTGGCACGGCATATCACTGCAGCAGGGATGTCATTGCCAATTTTGAATGTCGTTACTCGCTGGGGATCGACCTACAATATGATGAAAAGTGTTAACGTGCTCAGAAATTTTATCGCGTTCACGATGAACTTCGCGAGTGCGGAAGACAAGAAAAAGTGCTTCCTCAAGGATGAACTATGGGAGAGAGTGGACAGTGTCCTGGCCGATCTGAAACCAGCAAGATCAGCGACGGTGAAACTTCAAAAGGAGGCCTTAACGCTCGGGGAATTCCTTGCCATCTGGCTAGAATTGAAGAAGAAGAAGAGGAACAAGACTAGCCTTTCAAAAAGTCTCCTGAAAGCCATGGAAGAGCGATCCAAGGCTGTAATGTACAGGGACAGGAGGAAGGGTGAGAGGCTGACGTCTGTGTTCGGGTACCCTAGTTTTAGTGCTGCAGTCTTCATGAACCCGCGGTTCATTTCTCTGTTAACCCCCATTCAAACTTGCCAGGCAAAGACTTACCTGACTGAGCTGTGGTCCCGGTTGCTGGCCCTGCGCGGGGTCACGCCGCTGCCGGAAGACGGGGACATCTCCGACACGGACAGCATGGGGCCTGGAAGCGATGAGGAAGAGTCCTTATTTGCCAGCTTTCTAGCAAAGGCCAACAAGGCTAGAACAGCAGTCAGGGAGGACACTGTCAGGCAAGAACGCACGCCACACTGGAGAGCCACCAAGATGGACTCTCCTTGACGAGTATGACAGGTCTGCTGTGCCCTTACCGATGTCAGCTGATGTGCTGCATTATTGGGAGCAGAGGCGGCTGCTGTCACCAGAGCATACTGAATTAGCTAAGATTGTGCTGGCAATCCCAGCCACCCAATGTTCGGTGGAGCGGCTGTTTTCTGTGCTGCGCTTTATCTTGAGGCCACAGAGATTCAACTTGTCGGGCCACCACATAGATGACATATGCTTCATGAAGGCTAATAGTGACCTGGTTCGGGAGCTGGCTGCCGAGCTGTTGCTACAGCAAGCAACCAGTGGCACTAGTGAAAGTGAAGAGGAAGCCGCAGCAGCTTCCACCAGCAGCAGCAGCACATCTTTTATGACATCTGCTGTCTCCTCAGCTCACTCATCGTCCACTTGATTCCTGAGCGTTCCTGTTGACAAAGTGCACCAAGTTTTATTTAAAATGAATCGTTCCGTTTCTGCCATTATTATTTTTTTTGTTACATTTTTGTAATGTAAATGTTTAAAGTCAACTGCATTTATGTGATGCTGATAAATATGAGTATTATTTGTTGTGATTTATTGACTTGCTGTTCATTCTTAGTTAACAAATTAATTACACTCTGTGATTTCATTCTAGCCATTGATAAAAGACACTATATCTGTGCCAAGTTTAGAGAAATTGAGAAACAAATATGAACAATCGCTCTACTTTACCTACTTTCCATTTCGAATTCAGGGCACCGTCCGCTGGGCTGGGTTGGTGGTGATCTTCTTCGGCGGGTAGAAACAGAATCAAACCGCGTCTTCATCTTCTTTCTTGATTTTGTATCGGTGCGGTAGCGTCGTCCGTCACTCAACCCACATTCCATCGCACGCATTTGTTTCACATAACCTACCCCACGCCCACCACAACGCCAACCCAACAACGGCCCATAATACAAGGTGGTGTCATAGTCCAGAGTCGAGTCCAATTTCATGATCACATAACCACAAAATCAGAAATTGACAGCCAATGACGACAATTTCGTTCCATTCTGGTGGCGCTGCAGTGTTCTACAGCCTACAGCGCAGGCACGACACGAGTTCACATCACACACTCTTCAAAGAGCACATGCAGTGTTTGTTCGAACAAAGTAAAATGTAAACGATGCGTATCGTATTATAAACGATAATATAACAAAAGTATAGCAACACCGTCGCGCTGCCATGCCAACGCACACCCAATTCGAAACGCGCACCAGGCTAAAGTTGGCCAACTTTTTTAATGGCCAACCTTTTTTTTTTTGCCAAATTTTGACGATACGACCAAATGCGGGAAAGTCGTTTTATGGGTTGCTGAACAACATATCAAAAGATAGCGATAAATTTTTTTGGGAAATTTCTCTTAACAGCCGCATGAATTTCAACAGGCCAATTTGTGTAGATATTGAACTCCCAAAATTGCTACCCACGAGACTGATGGCACGAAAAACGGCTTTTCGAACGTCGCCAGAGGAAAAGTGTGGCCTGTTAAAATTCGAAATCTGTCTATTTCGAACTATTTGGCATTGGAACTATCGGGAACTATAGTTCTTAACAGCCGCATGAATTGTAACAGGCCAATTTGTGTGGATATTGAACTCCCAAAATTGCTACCCACGAGACTGATGGCACGAAAAACGGCTTTTCGAACGTAGCCAGAGGAAAAGTATGGCCTGTTAAAATTCGAAATCTGTCTTTTTTGAACTATTTGGCATTTTAACTATAGTTCTTAACAGCCGCAAGAATTTTAACAGGCCAATTTGTATAGATATTGAACTCTCAACATCGCTGACAACGAGACTGATGGCACGAAAACGGCTTTTCGTACGTCGGCAGAGGAAAAGTACGGCCTGTTAAAATTCGAAATCTGTCTTCTTCGAACTATTTGGCATTGGAACTATAGTTCTTAACAGCCGCATGAATTTTAACAGGCCAATTAGTGTGGCCATTGAACTCCTACCATTGCTGACCACGAGACTGATGGCACGATGTGTGAACCATTGGCATTGGAACTATAGTTCTTAACAGCCGCATGAATTTTAACAGGCCAATTTGTGTGGCCATTGAACTCCTACCATTGCTGACCACGAGACTGATGGCACGAAAAACGGCTTTTCGAACGTTACCAGAGGAAAAGTATGGCCTGTTAAAATTTGAAATCTGTCTTTTTCGAACCATTTGGCATTGGAACTATAGTTCTTAACAGCCGCATGAATTTTAACAGGCCAATTTGTGTAGATATTGAACTCCCAACATTGCTGACTACGAGACTGATGGCACGGATACGGCTTTTCGAACGTCGCTAGACAAAAAGTATGGCCTGTTAAAATTCGAAATCAGGCTTTGGCCAACTATTTGGTACTAGAAGCTCAGTTCCTAACACCCGCAAGAATTTTTACAGGCCAATTTGTGTAGATATTGAACTCTCAACATCGCTGACAACGAGACTGATGGCACGAAAACGGCTTTTTGTACGTCGGCAGAGGAAAAGTACGGCCTGTTAAAATTCGAAATCTGTCTTTTTCGAACCAGGCGCATGAATTTTAACAGGCCAATTTGTGTTGATATTCAACTCTCAACATCGCTGACCACGAGACTGATGGCAGGGAAAAGGCTTTTCGGACGTTGCCAGAATGAAAGTATGGCCGTTAAGTCCTGGCGGAAATGTAGGAAATTCCCCCAAAATTTTAATTGCCATCTTTTGATATGTTGTCTGGCGAACCCTAAAACGTCTTTTCGGCATGTGGTCGTGTGGTCAAGATGTGGCAGTTTTGTTTCCAAGTCCTGGCGAAAATGTGAGAAATTTCCCAAAAAATTTTATCGCTATCTTTTGATATGTTGTTCAGCAACCCATAAAACGACTTTCCCGCATTTGCTCGTATCGTCAAAATTTGTCCAAAAAAAAAAAAAGTTGGCCAATAAAAAGTTGGCCAACTTTAGCCCGGTAAAACACGCACATTCACATTAGGTTGGCTTGGCTTCGGCTCCGGCTTTGCTTCGGCTCCGGCCTTGCTTCCACTCTCGGCTGGGCTCGGGGCTCGGTCGGTGCGGTCGCGGCCTCTGCCTCGGCGGTTCGGTTCCACTTCCACCCGAGCGAGCGAGAGGCGGGAGGAGGCCGGCCGGCCAGGCTGGCCGGTGGCGGTGGCGCGGCGAGAAAGGCAGTGTTGCCGGTCTTCCCATTTCCCTGTTATACTGATTCTGATTTCGAAGCGCAGCGTTGACTGACTGAACTAAGATTTAGCGAACGGCACGGCGCCTAATTTCTTTAACTCACTTTCACGTACGAAGTGCAAATGATAAATGCAAGAGTCGTCTACACACCAAGCACGCAACAACAGTGATGTGAGTGGGCCTGTAAGTGGGCAAAGGGCGGGACATTGACCCTGTAAGTAGGCAAAAAGCAGGACATTGCCCCCCCCCCCTCAAGCCGCTCCCAGATCCGCCACTGCTCCCTACCCGCTCCTATTCCTGGGGACACTCCTTAAATTATGTTACGTCTAGAGGGGGAGGGGGCTTGTCCTGTGGCTGTGGCTGCAAACCGTCACATCGCATCACACGCACACGAGAGCGAGAGGGTCGGGTCAATTCAAATCCAAAAGAAAGGACGTTACAGATTTTAATGGAAAAAAAGGAGAAAATGGGAAATGGGAGGGGAGGGGGGGGGGGCGACTGGAGCTGGGGCGTTGACGTTCATGAACAATGTCACCCAGATCAATTGACAAACCCCGAAACCGGCGACCGGGGTAGGCAGGCAACCCGCTCAACAAACGCCTGAAAATAGGCAAGAGGGTATTCCGGAGTAGAGCTTGACTAAAAATGAGAAGACGACAAGAATCACAAAAGCGGATACGGAAGTCTACGGTATGAAAGGCTACGCAGCACGTGCTACGCCGTAAGCCACGAGCCGACTCAAAAATTTGGAGGCTTAGCTCTCGCTGACGATACGACACGACCACTTGATAGGGTCAGACAGCGCCGCGACCACTCCGCGCGGTCTCGGGATGCACGTCCCCGGACCACGCGGTTGAAGTACGCGTTGTCTGACCCCCCAAATTTTGGAGTCGGCTCGTGGCTGACGGCACGGCACGTGCTGCGCAATTTTTCATATCATAGACTTCCGTATGAGCTTTTATTATTTTGTCGTCTTCTCCTTTTCGGTCAAGCTCTACTCCGGAATACGGAATACCCTACATTAGCGCGACGCGACGCGCGACATATCCCCCTCCGAAACCCAAGTCTGGGGCTACGGCCCTGCCTTGGTTACCGTCTGGTAGGCAGGCATTGGATGTCTACTACATGCCAAAATTCCCCATAGAGTACTCCGGAGTAGCCTAAAACGGATGTAAGGAAGAAGTCGCAACGAAAAGACGAACGCTCTGCATCAAGTATGAGAAATTGAGTTATTTTTGAAGAAGAACGAGGTTCCGAAAACGCGATTTCTCAAACACTTTGTGCAGTGTTCTTCTCCTTCGTTACGACTACTTACTTCCGTTTCGGGCTGCTCCGGAGTTCCTCTATTCCCGCCTACCAAATGTCGGTCCAGCGCCTCAACAAACAAAAGCGTAAAACCGGCGCATAACTATGAAAAATTGCTGCCTGAATGCGCAGCGCTCCCCCCCCCCCCCAAAAAAAAAAGATAATAATTATAAATAAATAAAATAATTAAAAGAATTATTTACTGACCGATTTGATACGACACCGGTGTCAGGCGGCAGATGGCCGGTATGAGAAATCAAGTACTAGACAGGCGCGTGTCCATCCCCCCCCCCTAAATAAAAGAGCGATTGTCAGATAGGCAATCCGACACGACATTCAGCCTTTAACAAAGCCAAGAGCGCGATATGAGCCAGCTACTAAAGTGGCTGCTGTGTGACACGTGACAGGCTCAAATTTGAAACGCTAGCCAATGTTGCAACGGCTTTCGCATACATAAATATTATTTGTGTTTATTTGCGACTGCTATTTAAGCATATTTTAATTCGCAACTTTTCAAAATTAAAATGGTCAAAACCTTTTTAAGAATTGCAAGCATCAGGTTGGTTGGTTCAATAACACAATTTTTTTTTCAAATAACTCAACTTTTGGTATTTCCCACCCAGCCGGGAAAGAAAACTACGCCATTTGTGTCCTTTTCCTTCCTAAGAACTGGGCGAGGGGCGGAGGACTAGACAAAGAACAGAGTAGACTGCCAGCGCCTGAGAGCAGTTTTGTTCGGCTCACGAGTGCCCCTTCGGGTGTCTTCGGCTATCTCCGGAAAGGGACCGGCCCTCAGCGAGGCAGACGCACATGCAGCCGGAGGCGTGGGCGACTCCCCGTGGTGAGGGATGTCACACAGTCCGTGCGGCGAGTGCGGAACAAACCGGCGTGGCGCAGCGTAGCTGTCTCCGGGCCGACTTGCTAATAAGTGACCGCCCCCTAGGGCCAGCCTCCCGAACGAGAGCCGAAGACGGCGGAAACACCCGAAGGGGCACTCGTCGCGCCGGCCGGAGCTCCAGATGTGCTCTCACTCTGCTCTGTGCTGTGCATGTGGGGGCTGGCAGTCTACTCTGTTCTTTGTCTAGTGGCGGAGGGTAAGGAAGGCAGGAGCGGGACGCTTGGGCGCGGGGGGAGAGCCCTACGCACGCACATGTGTGCGAGAGCAGGGGTGGGGGGCGAGAACAGTAAGCGTGGGCGTCGCCGTCAAGGGAGGGAGGGGATTCACTCCCCCCCCCCTCGACAAGATCGGTGCCCCAAGGGGCACTACCTGGTAGGTAGGCAACCGGAGTGACATTCCGCCTGACGGTAGACAAAAGGCAGGAGCCGAGCGCCGAGCTGACCCACTCCGAAAAGTCCGGCCTGCAACTTGTCTGCCCGCCTGCTCAAGCCAAGCCTTTATTAATTTATTTCACAATTTAAAGGCATTTTATGTTATCGCTGCAAACGTTATTGTTTGCATAGTTCGCGCTAGGTGGGGCGGATAGCCACGCTGTAGCAATTCGTGTAACTTGTGCGTTAACTTTTGGGAATGGCCGTGCTGACATAATTCGCGTCCAATGTGGGGCGCACAACTTGTGCGAATATAACTTACCCAAATTAAAACACAAGTGTGACGACGCCGAGGAGTTTAGGCCGTCAGGCTCTTCCAAGCCACCAGGCCGACTTATGAATGACTCTACCAATGAAGAAAGTGACAGTGAAAGCTACTGTGATGACGAAGACGAAGGAGACAATGCCGAAGTGACCTGGTGATTCGGCAGAGCGAGAAACAATAATACTAAATCAAGGAGGAAAGCCGCAGGCGCTGGACCTGCCTTCGTCGATGAAATTAGGAAATACTTGGTAGAACCTCTGGAACCTCTCTCTCCCTGCCAAAATCTCCCGCAAAATGGACAGTATCCCGGTCCTACAGCTCACAGCAGAGGAGCTGGAGTCCCATGTTTGTCAAAAGAAAATCCTTGCGTAAATACCCTAAAATTGTCTCAATTACTGCGTGTCGTCAACGAAGAGTGTATGGATGGCCACGGTAAAAAAAATTAATGAAATGAGGGCAAAACGAATTCTTAAAAATCTGTGATAAAATATTTATCACATGACGAGAATTTTCTCAATTCTGAGCGAGTAGGTTTATTAGGGCTCTTCTATATCCCACTAGCAATAACAATTTGCATTTGCCAAAAGGTTCTTACCCTTGACAAGAGTTTCTCGTCGTACGCTATGACAATTTATATTCACAGTTTTCGTCACTTGAAGTATTTTTCACAGCTTATTGCAATATTGCGACCGATGTGAGTCAGCTAATGAGCGCCGAGGACGTCCCTTGCTGCATCTACGACGCTCATTGGCATCGACCCGCCGAAGCGACGTTTTTATTGCCCTAAAGTTGTCCAAGGCGTCTTCGATTCCTACGGGTTTGCGTAAAAACTACGCGTCTGCACGCGTGCACTGTGTCAACAAGCATGAGAGCCCGTGTTATGTGTCTATTTTGCATCAAGATTAAATTAAGCTAAATGCAACATGTAAGGCAATGTAAGTAATCCCCCCTTTTTTTAGTACTTTTCTAGGTTTCTAGTAGTATCAGGGGAGTTCTGCTTGAGTTAGCACCTGTTAAGTGTCAAGAAAGATCGATCAGGCCGTGCTACCGACGGGTTTTTATTTCGTTATACTCCTTGATTCCTCTTTTCTGCCTCGCTTTAACTTCCCCAAGAAAGCCTTCGAATATTCGAATTCTTCGAACTTTCCGGACGAATATCGACAGCCATTCGAATACGTTCTATTCGCGGAGTCGATGATTCGATATTCGAATAACGCTTTCGAATGCGCACATCTACTAACTCTTGGCTTTAGTAAGGCCTACGTGGATTGTGACTTCCCTGTCGCTGGGAAAGCTGTTGAGATGTTATTTTTATTTCATCGCAGATCGATCTGTTGGCAAACCGAACTATGATATGATGGGCTTAGGTCCTCCATATCTGTTTGGCATCCTATGTACTTCTGATATATTGCTATTGGAGATCCTCACATTAAGGTGGTCCCCCAGATTTATGATTTCATGTAGATCCTCTCGGTCAAATTCCACGGTTTCACGCCTTCCATACTCTTCCATATGTTCTAGTCGGGATGTACTTTTCATGAGTTCCTCTTCTAGGTGTCTTAGTTTGGTATCATTCCCATCTTGCCTTTGGGTCATTTCGATGATCTAGTGAGAGTTGCCTTCCACCTTATCTTCTAGGTCTGTATGCTGTTCAGGTCATCCTTGATCTCCTTCAATATATCAAATATTTGTTCCTCTTTGTTGTTTAGTTCAGTGATGTTGTTATTGAGTTTGCCAATTGCCCTCATGATGTCTTCTTTATCACCGGCCATTATGATGGGGGCGTTTGGCGCACGTCCACCTGTAGTACTGTGCTCCTTGACCTTACTTGTGGGTCCCACACGTAAAGAAGCCCGTTTTATCGTCTTATCTGACAATCTGGCTGTTTAAGAGCAGAACATTTGTGATATTTAATGCAGCATTTCTTGCAGGTTACTGGAATACTTCCTTTATCGAGAAAATGGCCGCAACTTTTGCACACGTCGTACATTCTGTCACCGCCTTCTACTTTTAAATGAAAATAAATTCCTTGCGCTATCAAACTGGCCATGATTATTATGCCATCAATGCCATTTGAAGGGGAAACGTAAAACAGAGATACGAGTCAGTATCAACATGTTTTTTTTTATTTTCTTAAAAAGATTAAATAAAACAAATCGTAGGCGATGCGACACCGTTAAGAATGAAAACTGGCGCGGCGCGGGCCGGGCCTGAGCTGGGTTCAGTCTGCTTCTTGCAGCTCCGCCTGACGGCAGACGGCAGACGGCAGGCATTACGAATGTGACGCCTGACGGTAGCTTTACCGGTGCATGAATTCATTTTTAAGCGATTACGTTTATTTCTTCCTGGGGCCGATGTACGACCGATATTATCGATACATCTACATATCGGAAAATTCCAATTTCGATACTAAATATCGATATATCGGGCTCAAAATATCGATATTTTGATACATCGATATTACATCGGCCATAGGGAGTGAAGGGTTCGGCGAAGTGGAAAAAATCAGGCTAAAAGAATCATTGAAACTTGTTGAAATGCTGTTAGGAGATCTACCAGTTCAGTAAATGCCCTCTGCCAAGATCACCACTACGTTTTAACGACCGCACTCATCAAGTCCTTCGGTACAGATTTTGTCTATTATACGCCCCATATAAGGGAGGTGCAGCGTTCGCCAGACCGCGGAACAGGCTTTGATCACCGCAAAGCGCTGTCCCGCCCCTCCCTTGCCGCACACCTACCCAGGCCTGCCGTCGGCAGTCAGTGGATCATGGGCAGCCCTGCAGCACGAGGTACGTTTATTTAAACCTGTAACAGCCGAGCCGCAGTCCCGGCACTGGAGGAGAAACATTCCTGACATTCGGATAATCAAGGCGAAGGCTTTGTCGACAGTTAAGGCGCTAGTTACGAGGTCTTCAGACACGGCAACAACGGCAGTTGCGATGTTTTATTGTTTCGTGAGGAGGTTGTGGAAAGGTCGTAATAGAGATTTACAATGAGACTTGGGAACGGAAGCTGAAAAACAAAACTCCTCCACACCGGAAATTTCGAGAGTGGGTGTGAGGAACTTGAAAGGGTGTTCTGAGTTAATTTAGTAATGAGTTCCCATACTTGGCGATACCCCTGTACGTCGATATTTCACACCGGTTCTCGAGAGTTTCCGGTCTGGACCTGATTTTGTTCTTCAGCTTCTGTTTCCAAGTCACATTGGAAACCCCTATAGGGTAGTCCGTAGAAGTGGTGGGCCGGAAGTGATAAAAATGTTCAATTTAAAAGAGTGGAAACAGAGCAGTATGAGGAATCGCGCGCGCAGATGACCTAGTTTCTCGTCGCCGCGCGATTAGATTCGTGTGCACAAGTGCATACTATGCTCAAAATTCTGAGATTATCAACACAATTAGCTAAATACTTGTTGCGCAAGATAGCAAAACTATATAAGGCTGCTGCTCATTATTTTTCGGCATGTCATGGAAGAAAGTGAAATTGTGTTCCAGAATATTTAATAGGCTAGAGCGGTAGTCGACAGAGGTTATCAGACGCGTCTAATATTTGTTTACTAACAACTAAAGATTCTCTATAACTGCGATAGGGCATGCAGAAAACATCGCACTTCAGACGTGTCGAGGAACAAATTTGCAATAATATTTGTGTCCATCTGAAAACATTAGAGGCACTTTTACTACGGCGATTCTCACAGACCAATACGCGTATTAGCAGCAGCCGGAAACAAGCACGTCCACGCGCTCAACTTCTCGTACATCCATGTTCCGTTTCCGCTCGTTTCGATTCATACCTTCTCACTTCCGGTTCAGCTTTTTTCCGGACTTCTCTATTGCGTGAAATCGTATCGCAATTGTCAAAAGGGTATTCCGGAGTAGACCGTGGCCGGAAATGAGAAGACAAGAATGACGAAAGCGGATACGGAAGTCTACGGTATGAAAAATTACGCAGCACGTGCCGCGCCGTCAGCGACGAGCCGACTCAATAATCGGCGCAGCTTCAAATTCCATATGGAATGTTATACGGTAAATTTCCATATGGAAATACACTTTTTCCATTCAGGGTTTGATACTTCTGGAATTCAAAAATCCATTTGGTAATTGGAACAAATCCAGCTAGATTTCATGAATCCATCTGGAAATAGTCCAGAGCATAGAATCCAAATCCATATGAATTTATAAGAATCCGGGATCTGGATTTTGGAATTTCCCATATTGGAAAGTAGCTGGAGATGGAAAACGAAATTCAGTCTCTCTGCGAAACTGAACACTTCCAACATCACCTGAGGCTCAGCAGACGATATGGGGCCGTCCGTAATCCACGTAGACAGGTGAAAAGGGGGGGGGGTCGACGATAGTCCACGACTGTCCACGGCGGGAGGGGGTGGGTTTGTGGCTAGTGTCCACGAGGACATCTACTCATAACAGACGAGGTCTAAACGCAGAGACGTCTGGTCTTCGTCGATTGTTCCAGTGGTGGCATAATGAGAATCGAGAACAAAAATAGCTTTCGATACGTGGTTGTTGCAAGAGTATCCACAGTTGGTACAAGTAGGCTTCACTGATTCGGTCCCCTTCCTACTTTATTTATTTATCTGAAAATTTACCTACTCTTTTCCAGTAAAGTGTTCGTGGACAGGAGGGGGGAGGGGGATACGCGAAAGTCAACGGGGGGGACCATAAAGTGGTCAAAAAGTGTCCACGTGGATTATGGACGGCCTCTATGTCACGACCATTTGGAGACAGCGCCGAAACCACCCCGCGCGGCTCGGGGACGTGCATCTACAGGACGCGCGTAGTGGTTTCGGCGCTGTCTGACCCTACCAAATGGTCGTTACACAGCGTCAGCTAGAGCTAACAAGTAAGCCTCCCAATTGTTGAGTCGGCTCGTGGCTGACGGCGCGGCGTGCTGCGTAATTTTTCCCTACCGTAGACTTCCGTAGCCGCTTTTGTGATTCTTGCCGTTTTCTCGTTTCCGGTCAGGGTCTACTCCAGAATACCCTATTGGGTGCTGTACAGTACGGGTGCAACTTACTTAAATTATGTGTCCGCGAGGTTTTGAAACTTAACTATAATTGATTTGGGACCGCGGCAAATCAACAGGTCGGTAGACTAGGTTAGGTTGGGTTAGGTTCACGTGGGCGCCCATGTGCGGTATTCACGATTTGCAGGCAGCCTCGCGATCATACCAACCTACTGTGTTGAGGGGCCTGCTGTTTTTACTACGCCTCATTGATTTTTTTCTTTTGCTTCTTCATGCGTCCCCTACAGCAGTTATACTTCGTGCCGATAAAAGTTCACGAAAACGACACGTCTTGGGCGAATTTATTACAATTGCTGCATGCGGTTATTTGTTGAAACGGCTGATACAAATCAAGTAAAGAATGTGTAGGTTTTTAAATTATTGAACTCTTGGTCTCATTTGTTATCAATTCGGTAGCCGTAACCGCCACTGTTGCAATACGGCAACTACTGCTTTGGAAGCCTCCCTGTTAGTTTAATAATGAAAATTTCAATCGGAATAACACACCTGCTAAATCCTATACAGGATGTAATTAGTAAGCATGTCCTTTCTTGGAATTCTAGGCCATCGTTTGAGAATACATTTTTCACAGGACACTTGGGGTCGGTAACAGAACTGATCTTAACGGAGTTGTAAAGCAGTTACAGGTCAAATAGATACGCTTGAAAGTAGTTATACGGCGTTTGTCTGGCAGGTGCATGGGGTGATTTACTCATGTAGTACAAAGTGTCCTGTGGTAGTATTTTGTAGTACTTCTGTAATGCCTCCCTGTGATTCCGCAAATCCAGACTGTTTGGCCCTAATACATTCAGAAACGAATAAATTTTCAAATGTATTAGCGACTGATTCCGTAGTACTTACTACATACTTCTACACTCTCAAAAATGATTGCACGATTTAAGCATGCAATGCTTAAAGTTAAGAATATTTTTATGCTTGAAACACCAATAATTCCACTCGCATCTTATGCTTGATTGATGGAGGGATACCATATGCTTGATTGAGGGATACCATATGCTTGCCCTAAAAATACAATACGTGCCTCAAGCATCATATACTACTGCCAAGCATATAGACGGTTGATGTACGCAGATGATTCTTCAATCAACACAATCCCAATTTAATACAAGATTCGCATCAAAATCGGTTTAAATCAAGCTTTCATTTTTGAGAGTGTACAGCTGTAGTACCCCGAACACAGAGTCTCGGAGCGATCGACCCGTGGGTAGGTGGTGCCATCTGGTAGCGCTTCTCTAGGCGGTGAATTATAAGCGAACTAGTGCCATCGTAATGCATAGCCAAAAGGAACGGCCCAATTTGCAATAAAAACCCAGCGAATGAAAAACTCAGATGCGTGAGCAGATGCGCGATATGCCTTACAATTTGAAATAAACGACATTGTTCGGGAAGCAGAAGACCGGCATCGATAAGATCACATTGCTTTGTGTTATCAACCGCTCTCAGCCAACCGAATGGGTATTTTTGGTGTGTCAACTTGTTTACTATCTCCGAATCTAGTTTTTTACCCGCTGGATTTTTATTGCAAATTGGTCCGTTCGTCTTGGCCTTGTTGCCATGATGGCACTACTTAGCTCGCCACTGCCCAGAGGAGCGTTACCATATGGGACTAGCATTTTAGGCCGGCCTTACGTGCCTCCGGTGGGTGTGGTGGTAAATGCTTTTAATGTGCCTTATTTTTCCAGGACAAATGATGTGTTCTCTACACAAAGTTGGTTGTTAAAATAGGTATTACGTATGCACAAGATACTGGGTATTACGTAGAATATATTACGCAAGTCACGGAAAGCGTAGCCATTCTAGAATGGCTCCAATTCATTTTAAAATTATAGGACAGAAACTGTTTGAAATTCCTCGACATCATCCCTGAAAAATTACTCATATACAAGAGTTACTGCTTCTATTTCGCCGTCTGATTTTATTCTGTCCGTTTCCTTCGTCATTCAGCAGAGTTGACTTTGATCCTAACCACTATCTATGTGCAGTGTGCAGCGTGTGCTATCCGACGGACCCGCTATACGAGAGCTGCCTACAATTCCTCAAGTCAGAAAACGTTTCAAAGGACCTTTTCCACCGTGTGTGCTCGAACGAGGATGCCAACAGCCTGGAACGGGCCCGAGACTGGGCCAGGAACTTTCACGAGATTCTTGTCGAGGAGGCGTTATCCTGGACTGAGGATGGAACTCATTTCTTGTCAGCCATAAGAGCTAGCACGGAAGATACCAGGTACGTACGTTACGGCTGTTTTTCACTCAATTTGGTTGAAATTTTCTGACCGACGCTTGTTCTACTATATCCGTCGGATTAAATCAGTAATGATCTATTATGCGGTAGAAGTTGTAAGCTTACAGAGAAAAACATCGGTAGGACTCGCTTCGCTCGCCGGGGGGGCTACGCCCCCCGGACCCCGGGGGTGAGGGCCTTCGGCCCTCACCCCCCCGTGCGGCGGGCTACGCCCGCCCGTTTGGCGGCCTTCGGCCGCCCAGTCTGTGTCTCTCTCTGTGTCTCTCTGTGTTTGTGTGTATGTGTGTGTGTGTGTGTGTGTGAGGGGACGGATTTTCACTTGTGTGTGCGTGAAACCCCCCCCCCCCCTCCCTCTATATTCAAAAAAATCGGACCAGAGACGTTCATGAGTTGCAGTACAAACTGCATTTATACGCCCCTTGTGCGGCGCCTCGGCGCCGGCCGACCGGCCCCCATCTGCCCCCGACCCATAACCACACGCCCCCCCCCCCCCCCCTGCTTTGTGCGCAGGGCGTGACGCCGCGACACCATTGACGGGGCCAAGCCGAGCCGATAGCCAAGCCGAGTCGCGAGGCCGCTGCAGGGCGGCTGCTGCGGCCCGATGGCTGCAGCCTGCTTCTCATATTGGTCGCCCGTGGCCAGCCGACCGGCCGGCTAGTAGCTGGCTGTCTGCTCTGCCAACGCACGCTGGCCGCGTGTCTTTTTTTTTTTAAATTCTCAGTTTATTTTATTTATTACCATGGCTACCCCACCCTCTCCTAACCTAACCTAATCTAGCCACGCCCCAATCTAAACTAACGTCGTCATTTACGGACGGTCCCCCGGCATGCTTTGTGTTTATTGCGCCGTCCTTTACGGACGGTCCCTTATCATGCATGTTGTTTATTGCGTCGTCATTTACGGACGGTCCCCCGGCATGCATGTCGTTTATGGCGTCGTCATTTACGGACGGTCCCCCGGCATGCCTGCAGCAGCAGCAGCAATGGCTTGTGTCGCCGACGGCAACCTGGCCCCGTCCGGCAGCCAGAGTCCTCTTTCTTCAGTGTGCGCGGTCCCGCGCCGCCTCATCCCTGGCCTAACCTAACCCAAAGTGGTATAGTCTTTGGTGGTGTCCTTTAGTACCTAAAACCTTACCCTGAGGTGGACCGATGCCCATTGGCGAAAACCACATGGTCTTAGCACGCTCCACTCATGAGCTAGAACCGAAACTGCACTTACGCCCCTGCGGGCGCAGTCTAATGCGAATATCTCGAAAACCGGGGCAGATACGCAAATTCTGAGGGTTGCAAATCTCTAGGGATCAACATTTCGTCCTGCATCCGCAGATACCCCACACGCCCCCCTTCCGATGTGAACTGCACTTAGGCCCTCCGGCGAGGGGGAAGGGGGGGGGAGAGGCAGGTGGACGACGAGGATGACCCCAAAAACTTGGGCCGCCTGACGACGCCTACCCAGACCATGTCATGGCGTTCCCAATGAAGCTGATCGCACAGAGGAGGGAGGAAGGGGGTGGAGGGGGGGGGGGGGGGGGGTTGGCAGCGCGTCGACGCTTACCTGGACAACGTCATGGTGTCCCCCATGTAGCCGATGCGGCATACTACCGCAGACACAGTCGTCCAGCAACACGGCCTTGTGGCCACATGCGCGCAAAACGTTGGTTAGGACGGCTAACTGGGCCGCAGGCGGACGACGCGGACGTCGGCGGCGGCCACGGCCAGATCCATGTTCGGCACCACCAGCGCACCAGTAGCAGCAGCAGCGGCAGCAGTGGCTTTGTCGCCGCGCGCGTCCCGCGTCCACCTTATCCCGGGCCTAACCTAACCTGAAGTGGTATAGTCTTTGGTGGGGTCCTTTAGTACCTATAACCTAACCCTGAGGTGAACCGATGCCCATAGGCGAAAACCACATGGTCTTGGCACGCCCCATTCCTGAGCTAGACCCGAAACTGTACTTAAGCCCCTGCGGGCCCCATCAAATGCAAATATCTCGAAAACCGGGGCAGATACGCAAATTCTGAGGGTTGGTAATCCCTAGGGATGAACTTTTCGTCCTGCATCTGCAGATACCCCACATGCCCCCCTTCCGATGTGACCTGCAGTTAGGCCCTCCGGCGAGGGGGAGGGGGGCGGGAAAGCAGGTGGACGACGGGGATGACCGCAGGGCGTTGGGAGGGGGGGGGGGGAAGCAAGCGGACGCCGCGTTCGTCGTTTGCGGCGGCCTCGGCCAGATCCATGTTCGGCACCACCAGCGCACCAGCAGCAGCAGCGGCAGCAGTGGCTTTGACGGCGACCTGGACAGGACACAACTCCAAGCCGGGCCGAACCGAGACGAGGCCGCCGCTGCTGCTGCTGGCTGTGGCCGCTCCTGATTGGCCGCCCGTGGCCGGCCGGCCGGCTCGTTCGCTCGCCCAGCCGCCGCCGCCGCCGCCGCCGCCGCCGCGCGGAAGCGACTGCCTGCGAACGCAGCCCACGCTTTGCCAAAAGTTTCCACTCGTCCTCGTCGAGCCCCGAAAATTTGAAATCCAAAAAGAAGGACATCCTCGGAATGGCCTCTCGAAACGCCAGAAAATGAACCCGGTCCGATCCCCGGCGGACGCCCCGTTCAAAAGGCCGCGTCCGAAACGTCGGCCTGACCTCGAGGCCGTCTTTCCAAAATTGCAAGTTTTTGGCATTTAACGATTTCCCAGCGACGTCGGACCTGGCCACGATGGATCGGAGCATCGTTTTACCTGGGGTTGACATCGAGACATTTTGCCCCAACTTATCGATTTCGACCACTTTACTTGAAGGCGCAAGTGAAAACCCAACTTTTTCCCGTTAAATCGAAACATTTTTCCAGTTTTGGGACTTTTGACCTTCCCAATCATCGGGGAGGAGAAGCCGATGCCGCAAACCCCGAGTCGCTAGCCCTCGCCGTTCCCGAGAAATGGGCTTTTGGATGAGCGACCCGGTGAGGCCGAATTCGGCAGAGTCCCGGGTGAAAAAGGACGTTTTCCCACTTTTCTCGGTCAAGATGAAACATTTTCCCACTTTTTCGATTTAATCGGTTCCCAATTGTCGACGAGGGGAATCGAATGAACCAAGGCCCGAGTCGCTAGCCCTCACGGTTCCCGAAATAAACTCTATCCCTCAGTCAGTCTTGCGTGGGGGAGTATTTTGCTTGGATTTCCCCGCACATTACGAAGCGTTTTCTCCTCAACTCAGAGAATCCCTTGGTCAGAAAGCTTTGCAATACGCTGTCCCTTGTTCCTTCGCAACGTTTTCTGCAGGGACGCGACGGAGCGGGTGCGCTGCGAGCTGCTGGACCTGCGCCTGCGGTCGGAGCTGGTGATGCGCTACGCCTGGGCCGCGTACTGGGCGGCCCACATGGAGGACAGCGCCTTGACCATGCGGATCCTTGCCGCCAGCTGGCAGCGCATCCAGGAGCACATTCAGCGTACGGTAAGTAGACGTCAAGAGCCACACGTGCCTTGTCATTCCGCGCGTCAGTGTTCGTGTTCGTATAGGAATTAGGTTAATACTGACAGGTTAAGGGGTACCGAGGGGATAACCACTCATTAAAAATGTGTACACAGATTTCAGGATTTCGTCGGATTACACCCCGTGGTTTTCGTTAAATTTAGAATTTTATTGCTTTTTTGGTCATTTCAGCCTGTACAGGTGCTATTTTTCGGCATGAAGTCCAAGTTCAACTTTAAATTCGCAATTTTTATCAATTTCTTTTTAAAAATTTCTAGAATTTTGTACACATGATTACGCTAGTGATTCGCCCCTCGAGGGGTACATCATAAGCGCAGGTTTAACTCCGGGGTGTCATGTGCCACGGCGACTCTTGTCGCCTTCTCGCAAGGCGCCCAAGTCGCCCTAGTGACGAGGCATCTTTTTCAGGGTGCTGCTAATCCGGGAAATACGGGGAATATACGGGAGTACAAACAATTGATGCGAGGAAAACACGGGAAATACCCGGGAATTCTGTTTAAAACTGAGAGCTTTGGTTAAAATCGATGCGTCCTAAGAACAAAGCGCGATCTCCTTGCGCGACGCGCAACAAAGCGCGAAGTATTTTAGAGGGTCGTGTCAAGAAGGTCCGATGTCTCATCGGGCTCCTCCTTGCCCCTCACCATCCGAACACAGGCGAGAGGCGAGGAGGAGCCCGATGAGACATCGGACCTTGTTGGCGCGACCCTAAAAGACTTCGTGCCTTGTTGAGCGTCGCGCAAGGAGATCGCGCTTTGTTCTTAGGACGCATCGAAATGCTTACCCAAACATGGATCACTTGTCAGAAAATTTGGACTATTTCGAAAATTAGTATATGATGAGCATAATTTTATTTGATTCGGCAATAGTACAATCCTTTGCTCTGCTACCCTAAAAACATCAGCCATCTACGCCTAGTAACCTGGAAGTTATGTGTTAGTAATTTAGCAAAGGCCTGTTTTTGAACCATGTTCGGGGAGGGCGTCCAAAACATGGATCAGCACAATTTATTACTTTTGACTATCAGGACCGGTTCTTCGTAGCACCAGAAAGGCGGAGCAAATCTTTCTCCCCCAACCGCACTCCATTAGATTCTGGGGGGTAGTGATCCATGTTAGGGCCCTGACCAGAATACGGATCAAAATCACAAGTCATGCATTTCTCCCCTCAAACATGTGATACTTGTTTTGGTAGACAACAGAAAATGCTGTTGTGAAAAGGATCTCCTTTCCTTCATTAGAGATAAGTGCTTGAAAAAAGGTATACATTCACGGCCACACTGTACTGTTGATACTCCGTTGTTCACCACTCACTGAAACAGTGATGAAGGGGTTAACCATTTTATATTTAAAAGTTCGCCATTATATTTATAACCATTTTAGAACTAGGATTTAGAAGTAAGAAGAGGTAAATATAGGTAGTGTATTACGGTGGTGGCACGAGTGAAGAAGGAGAGAACAAACCGTGTTCTGATTGGCCGAGCGCTGTGGCGGGGGTACCCCCACTCTCGTCCCCGACTAATCAGAGCACGCGCTTTGTTCATCTCGCCTTCTTCACTCTGTCCCCTACCGTAATAAACTATAATGTGCAGTTAATCCTTCAACTCGAATTCAGGCACAAAATCATCTCCTTGGTTACAAAACAACATATTTCACTCCCAAAGATTGCAGTAGAACTCATTCATTTCTATATGACAGCCTTTTTAACCCTTTGAACGATGCAATTTAAATTAAAACTAAAAGGTTAGAAAAGAACAATTCATAATACTTCAGAAGCCTGCGACTGAGACAAAGCAAAATTAAGCACCCCGTGACTCAGTCAACGCATATCACCACAGATAATACCAGAGGGTAGCGGAGGCCAACGCCAATTCCTATTTTTCACCCCAGCCGCATTTTTTTAAGAGACACGATCAAGCCTTCCTTTTTTTTAGAATATCGATGCACACAGCCTAAAGCACCACCAGACGTGATTTCACATCAAAGCATTGATTGGTTCACGGACAATGAACAGAAATATAGACCTACCTCTTTAGGCGCTACCTCGATGGCTTCTGCAACGCCTCTTTCCGAGCGGCGATTTTTCATAGCTCTGTGCGCGGGTGGCTGGCGCCTTCTGACATTCAAATGTTGTTGTTCGAACATTAATCTACGCGGGACACTTAATTTTTTAAATCGGATAATCCGTTCGGAATGTACAGGCTTCTTTAAAAAAATAATCATCTATGTTCGGGACCCGATCCATGTTTGGGCATCTGACCCTACATTTGATTCTGTTCTAGGGTTGTGACCCCCGTTGTTTACAGCCGCTTGACGATGTGTCGAAATAATAATGTTCTTTTGTATCTTGTCCGTCAATTTTAGCGTGCTCTAACATAGAATGTTAAAAATGTTGCGCGGCATTGGAGAAAATTCCTTTAACTCGTCAAAATGTGGTATGGCAAATTGTGTTTTAAAAATGTTTCTATTTTGCGCCAAAAACCAGAAAGATACTATAACTTTTGTCCCTTTAACTGATACAACTTTGTGCCAGAAGGCAGCATTTTCGGGGTTTTTGGCGCAGGGTCAGATGTCCTATGACACGATGTGTGTATACCATTGCACTGCCACTCATGTTGGTTTCATGCTAAGCCCCCTACTTGATTCAAGGGGCGGCCGACTCGCGTAGTAGTCCGTACAAGTACACAGCGCAATAATAGCTCAATATTACATTGATAATACTTCCGTAATACCGTTAATACGTAAATAGTAAATGGCTAAAGCGGGCGTTCACAGTTGCTGTACAAGCGTGCTGCGTGCTGGTATCGCACTTTTCCTTGGGTGCTATATGTTAGCTAAGCAGCTTGTGTACGTAGTAACGTTCTGCACTCCCACCTTCCCTAACTGACCAATTTCAACCCTTCAAAGCGAGAAGCCACCATACTAAATAATTACCAGCCGGGGAAAACGGTGCCCCCTCCCCCCTCGCCGGCCGCCGCTTTCTATTTAGTGACTGATCAAGTCCAAGTTACAGTTTCCTCTAGTTTCTATACGTCCCTCGTCATGTGCTTTGTTTTAGAATCTCCATGGCGTTACTTCGAACATCAACATCAAGGAAGAGCCCATCGATTTTGACGCTCCGGTTTGTGAAGATTTTCTCATCAAAAAAGCTGTGTAGCAAGAAGTGCAGTCCATATGCAGTTAAAGCCTGCAAGCCCGCCGATGTAGCAGTCCTCCCTTGATTTGACCAAATCACGTACGTGAGGAGTATTGTATGTTTGTTTTCGTTGTTTTTTTTTTCTTTGGGTTTAAAGATTTGTCAAAATACATATGTTTCTCTTGTTTAATGTGTGTTGCATTGAGAGAGTATGGTAATTAAACCAAATTGAGCGGTATAAGCGAAACTTAGCACGAAGGTGCGTCACACTGATTTTAACAAGCTGGCCCGTCCCCTGTCCCTCCAGCAGGGGTTCTTGGCAAGCTTGGCCTGCCGGCGGCGTTTGGGGGGCTTCCCGCGTTAAAAAGTTACGTGAGTAATGTTGGCCACCCAACGCAGTGGCCAACCACCCAGCCACCAGCCACCACCCACCAGCAAAACGACACCGACCAAAACCTTTTTAAAATCTTGTCCAACACTAAGACTTCCACCATAAACAGTTTCCGAAAAAAAAGAAGGGCAGTGGCGTAGCAAAGTCGGCAAAAAATTCGCAATGGTCCACTGGCACTTGTGATTTTTCTGACTTTAGTCGGTTGAAAACCTGGTCCTGTAAGGTGAAAACAATTCTAAACTTCGTCTTTTTCGAATATTTAGTGCCTAAATAATCATCGGACAGAGTGGTAGAATTGTTTCCACTCAAACAGAAGAGCAGCGGCGTAGCAAAGTCGGCAAAAAATTCGAAACGGTTCACTCGCACTTGTGATTTTTCTGACTGTCGTCGGTGAAAAACCTGGTCTTGTAAGGTGGAAACAATTCTAAACTTCGTCTTTTCCGAATATTTAGTGCCTAAATAGTCATCGGGCAGAGTGGTAGAATTGTTTCCACTCAAACAGAAGAGCAGCGGCGTAGCAAAGTCGGCAAAAAATTCAAAATTGTCCACCCGCACTTGTGATTTTTTTGACTTTTCTCGGTGGAAAACCTGGTCTTGTAAGGTGGAAACAATTCGAAACTTCGTCTTTTCCGAATATTTAGTGCCTTAATAGTTATCGGACAGAGTGGTAGAATTGTTTCCACTTAAACAGAAGAGCAGCGGCGTAGCAAAGTCGGCAAAAAATTCGAAATCGTCCACTTGCACTTGTTATGTTTCTGACTTTTGTCGGTGGAAAACCTGGTCTTGTAGGGTAGAAACAATTCTAAACTTCGTCTTTTCCAAATACATAGTGCCTAAATAGTCGTCGGACAGAGTGGTAGAATTGTTTCCACTCAAACAGAAGAGCAGCGGCGTAGCAAAGTCGGCAAAAAATTCAAAATCGTCCACCCGCACTTGTGATTTTTCTGACTTTTGTCGGTGGAAACTTGGTCTTGTAAGGTGGAAAAAATTCTAAGCTTCGTTTTTTCCGAATATTTAGTGCCTAAATAGTCATCGGACAGAGTAGTAGAATTGTTTTCACCCAAACAGAAGAGCAGCGGCGTAGTAAAGTCGGCAAAAAATTCGAAATCGTCCACTTGCACTTGTGATGTTTCTGCCTTTTGTCGGTGGAAAACCTGGTCTTGTAAGGTGGAAACAATTCTAAACTTCGTCTTTTCCGAATATTTAGTGCCTAAATAGTCATCGGACGGAGTGGTAGAATTGTTTCCACTCAAACAGAAGAGCAGCGGCGTAGCAAAGTCGGCAAAAAATTCAAAATCGTCCACCCGCACTTGTGATTTTTCTGACTTTTGTCGGTGGAAAACCTGGTCTTGTAAGGTGGAAACAATTCTAAACTTTGTCTTCTCCGAATATTTAGTGCCTAAATAGTCATCGGACAGAGTAGTAGAATTGTTTTCACCCAAACAGAAGAGCAGCGGCGTAGTAAAGTCGGCAAAAAATTCGAAATCGTCCACTTGCACTTGTGATGTTTCTGCCTTTTGTCGGTGGAAAACCTGGTCTTGTAAGGTAGAAACAATTCTAAACTTCGTCTTTTCCGAATATTTAGTGCCTAAATAGTCATCGGACGGAGTGGTAGAATTGTTTCCACTCAAACAGAAGAGCAGCGGCGTAGCAAAGTCGGCAAAAAATTTAAAATCGTCCACCCGCACTTGTGATTTTTCTGACTTTTGTCGGTGGAAAACCTGGTCTTGTAAGGTGGAAACAATTCTAAACTTTGTCTTCTCCGAATATTTAGTGCCTAAGTAGTCATCGGACAGAGTGGTAGAATTTTTTCCACTCAAACAGAAGAGCAGCGGCGTAGCAAAGTCGGCAAAAAATTCAAAATCGTCCACCTGCACTTGTGATTTTTCTGACTTTTGTCGGTGGAAAACCTGGTCTTGCAAGGTGGAAACAATTCTTAACTTCGTCTTTTCCGAATATTTAGTGCCTAAATCGTCATCGGACAGAGTGGTAGAATTCTTTCTACTCAAACAGAAGAGCAGCGTCGTAGCAAAGGCGGCAAAAAATTCGAAACGGTTCACTCGCACTTGTGATTTTCTGACTGTCGTCGGTGAAAAACCTGGTCTTGTAAGGTAGAGACAATTCTAAACTTCGTCTTTTCCGAATATTTAGTGCCTAAATAGTCATCGGACCGAGGGGTAGAATTGTTTCCACTCAAACAGAAGAGCAGCGGCGTAGCAAAGTCGGCACAAAATTCGGAATCGTCTACTTGCACTTGTGATTTTTCTGACTTATGTCGGTAGAAATCTGGTCTTGTAAGGTGGAAACAATTCTTAACTTCAGCTTTTCCGAATATTTAGTACCTAAATAGTCATCGGACGGAGTGGTAGAAATGTTTTTACTCAAACAGAAGAGCAGCGGCGTAGCAAAGTCGGCAAAAAATTCGAAATCGTCCACTTGCACTTGTGATGTTTCTGACTTTTCTCGGTGGAAAACCTGGTCTTGTAGGGCGAAAACAATTCTTAACTTCGTCTTTTCCGAATATTTAGTGCCTGAATAGTCATCGGACAGAGGGGTAGAATTGTTTCCACTCAAACAGAAGAGCAGCGGCGTAGCAAAGTCGGCAAAAAATTCGAAACGGTTCACTAGCACTTGTGATTTTTCTGACTTTAGTCGGTGGAAAACCTGGTCTTGCAAGGTGGAAACAATTCTTAACTTCGTCTTTTTCGAAGATTTAGTGCCTTAATAGTCGTCGGACATAGTGGTAGAATTTCTTTCACCCAAACATAAGAGCAGCGGCGTAGCAAAGTCGGCAAAAAATTCAAAATCGTCCACCTGCACTTGTGATTTTTCTGACTTTTGTCGGTGGAAAACCTGGTCTTGCAAGGTGGAAACAATTCTTAACTTCGTCTTTTCCGAATATTTAGTGCCTAAATCGTCATCGGACAGAGTGGTAGAATTCTTTCTACTCAAACAGAAGAGCAGCGTCGTAGCAAAGGCGGCAAAAAATTCGAAACGGTTCACTCGCACTTGTGATTTTCTGACTGTCGTCGGTGAAAAACCTGGTCTTGTAAGGTGGAGACAATTCTAAACTTCGTCTTTTCCGAATATTTAGTGCCTAAATAGTCATCGGACCGAGGGGTAGAATTGTTTCCACTCAAACAGAAGAGCAGCGGCGTAGCAAAGTCGGCACAAAATTCGGAATCGTCTACTTGCACTTGTGATTTTTCTGACTTATGTCGGTAGAAATCTGGTCTTGTAAGGTGGAAACAATTCTTAACTTCAGCTTTTCCGAATATTTAGTACCTAAATAGTCATCGGACGGAGTGGTAGAAATGTTTTTACTCAAACAGAAGAGCAGCGGCGTAGCAAAGTCGGCAAAAAATTCGAAATCGTCCACTTGCACTTGTGATGTTTCTGACTTTTGTCGGTGGAAAACCTGGTCTTGTAAGGTGGAAACAATTCTAAACTTCGTCTTTTCCGAATATTTAGTGCCTAAATAGTCATCGGACAGAGTGTAGAATTGTTTTCACCCAAACAGAAGAGCAGCGGCGTAGTAAAGTCGGCAAAAAATTCGAAATCGTCCACTTGCACTTGTGATTTTCTGCCTTTTGTCGGTGGAAAACCTGGTCTTGTAAGGTGGAAACAATTCTAAACTTCGTCTTTTCCGAATATTTAGTGCCTAAATAGTCATCGGACAGAGTGGTAGAATTGTTTCCACTCAAACAGAAGAGCAGCGGCGTAGCAAAGTCGGCAAAAAATTCAAAATCGTCCACCCGCACTTGTGATTTTTCTGACTTTTGTCGGTGGAAAACCTGGTCTTGTAAGGTGGAAACAATTCTAAACTTCGTCTTTTCCGAATATTTAGTGCCTAAATAGTCATCGGACAGAGTGGTAGAATTGTTTTCACCCAAACAGAAGAGCAGCGGCGTAGCAAAGTCGGCAAAAAATTCAAAATCGTCCACCTGCACTTGTGATTTTTCTGACTTTTGTCGGTGGAAAACCTGGTCTTGTAAGGTGGAAACAATTCTAAACTTCGTCTTTTCCGAATATTTAGTGCCTAAATAGTCATCGGACAGAGTGGTAGAATTGTTTCCACTCAAACAGAAGAGCAGCGGCGTAGCAAAGTCGGCAAAAAATTCGAAATCGTCCACCCGCACTTGTGATTTTCTGACTTTTGTCGGTGGAAAACCTGGTCTTGTAAGGTGGAAACAATTCTAAACTTTGTCTTTTCCGAATATTTAGTGCCTAAATAGTCATCGGACAGAGTGGTAGAATTGTTTCCACTCAAACAGAAGAGCAGCGGCGTAGCAAAGTCGGCAAAAAATTCGAAATCGTCCACTTGCACTTGTGATTTTTCTGACTTTTGTCGGTGGAAAACCTGGACGTGCAAGGTGGAAACAATTCTCAACTTCGTGTTTTCCGAATATTTAGTGCCTAAATCGTCATCGGACAGAGTGGTAGAATTCTTTCTACTCAAACAGAAGAGCAGCGTCGTAGCAAAGGCGGCAAAAAATTCGAAACGGTTCACTCGCACTTGTGATTTTCTGACTGTCGTCGGTGAAAAACCTGGTCTTGTAAGGTAGAGACAATTCTAAACTTCGTCTTTTCCGAATATTTAGTGCCTAAATAGTCATCGGACCGAGGGGTAGAATTGTTTCCACTCAAACAGAAGAGCAGCGGCGTAGCAAAGTCGGCACAAAATTCGGAATCGTCTACTTGCACTTGTGATTTTTCTGACTTATGTCGGTAGAAATCTGGTCTTGTAAGGTGGAAACAATTCTTAACTTCAGCTTTTCCGAATATTTAGTACCTAAATAGTCATCGGACGGAGTGGTAGAAATGTTTTTACTCAAACAGAAGAGCAGCGGCGTAGCAAAGTCGGCAAAAAATTCGAAATCGTCCACTTGCACTTGTGATGTTTCTGACTTTTCTCGGTGGAAAACCTGGTCTTGTAGGGCGAAAACAATTCTTAACTTCGTCTTTTCCGAATATTTAGTGCCTGAATAGTCATCGGACAGAGGGGTAGAATTGTTTCCACTCAAACAGAAGAGCAGCGGCGTAGCAAAGTCGGCAAAAAATTCGAAACGGTTCACTAGCACTTGTGATTTTTCTGACTTTAGTCGGTGGAAAACCTGGTCTTGCAAGGTGGAAACAATTCTTAACTTCGTCTTTTTCGAAGATTTAGTGCCTTAATAGTCGTCGGACATAGTGGTAGAATTTCTTTCACCCAAACATAAGAGCAGCGGCGTAGCAAAGTCGGCAAAAAATTCAAAATCGTCCACCTGCACTTGTGATTTTTCTGACTTTTGTCGGTGGAAAACCTGGTCTTGCAAGGTGGAAACAATTCTTAACTTCGTCTTTTCCGAATATTAAGTGCCTAAATCGTCATCGGACAGAGTGGTAGAATTCTTTCTACTCAAACAGAAGAGCAGCGTCGTAGCAAAGGCGGCAAAAAATTCGAAACGGTTCACTCGCACTTGTGATTTTCTGACTGTCGTCGGTGAAAAACCTGGTCTTGTAAGGTGGAGACAATTCTAAACTTCGTCTTTTCCGAATATTTAGTGCCTTAATAGTCATCGGACCGAGGGGTAGAATTGTTTCCACTCAAACAGAAGAGCAGCGGCGTAGCAAAGTCGGCACAAAATTCGGAATCGTCTACTTGCACTTGTGATTTTTCTGACTTATGTCGGTAGAAATCTGGTCTTGTAAGGTGGAAACAATTCTTTACTTCAGCTTTTCCGAATATTTAGTACCTAAATAGTCATCGGACGGAGTGGTAGAAATGTTTTTACTCAAACAGAAGAGCAGCGGCGTAGCAAAGTCGGCAAAAAATTCGAAACGGTTCACTAGCACTTGTGATTTTTCTGACTTTTCTCGGTAGAAAACCTGGTCTTCTAAGGTGGAAACAATTCTTAACTTCGTCTTTTCCAAATATTTAGTGCCTAAATAGTCATCGGACAGAGTGGTAGAATTGTTTCCACTCAAACAGAAGAGCAGCGTCGTAGCAAAGGCGGCAAAAAATTCGAAACGGTTCACTCGCACTTGTGATTTTTCTGACTGTCGTCGGTGAAAAACCTGGTCTTGTAAGGTGGAAACAATTCTAAACTTCGTCTTTTCCGAATATTAAGTGCCTAAATAGTCATCGGACAGAGTGGTAGAATTGTTTCCACTCAAACAGAAGAGCAGCGGCTTAGCAAAGTCGGCAAAAAATTCGAAGCGGTTCACTTGCACTTGTGATTTTTCTGACTTTTGTCGGTGAAAAACCTGGCTTGTAAGGTAGAAACAACTCTAAGCTTCGTTTTTTCCGAATATTTAGTGCCTAAATAGTCATCGGACGGAGTAGGAGAATTGTTTTCACCCAAACAGAAGAGCAGCGGCGTAGCAAAGTCGGCAAAAAATTCGGAGTCGTCCACTTGCACTTGTGATGTTTCTGACTTTTGTCGGTGGAAAACCTGGTCTTGTAAGGTGGAAACAATTCTAAACTGCGTCTTTTCCGAATATTTAGTGCCTAAATAGTCATCGGACAGAGTGGTAGAATTGTTTCCACTCAAACAGAAGAGCAGCGGCTTAGCAAAGTCGGCAAAAAATTCAAAACAGTTCACTTGCACTTGTGATTTTTCTGACTTTTGTCGGTGGAAAACCTGGTCTTGTAAGGTGGAAACAATTCTAAACTTCGTCTTTTCCGAATATTCAGTGCTTAAATAGTCATCGGACAGAGTGGTAGAATTGTTTCCACCCAAACAGAAGAGCAGCGGCGTAGCAAAGTTGGCAAATTATTCGAAACAGTTCAACCTGGTCTTGTTAGGTGGAAACAATTCTAAACTTTGTCTTTTTCGAAGATTTAATGCCTAAATAGTCGTCGGACGGAGTGGTAGAATTGTTTTCACCCAAACAGAAGAGCAGCGGCGTAGCAAAGTCGGCAAAAAATTCGCAATGGTCCACTGGCAATTGTGATTTTTCTGACTTTAGTCGGTTGAAAACCTGGTCCTGTAAGGTGAAAACAATTCTAAACTTCGTCTTTTTCGAATATTTAGTGCCTAAATAATCATCGGACAGAGTGGTAGAATTGTTTTCACTCAAACAGAAGAGCAGCGGCGTAGCAAAGTCGGCAAAAAATTTGAAACGGTTCACTCGCACTTGTGATTTTTCTGACTGTCGTCGGTGAAAAACCTGGTCTTGTAAGGTGGAAACAATTCTAAACTTCGTCTTTTCCGAATATTTAGTGCCTAAATAGTCATCGGGCAGAGTGGTAGAATTGTTTCCACTCAAACAGAAGAGCAGCGGCGTAGCAAAGTCGGCAAAAAATTCGAAATCGTCCACTTGCACTTGTTATGTTTCTGACTTTCTCGGTGGAAAACCTGGTCTTGTAGGGTGGAAACAATTCTAAACTTCGTCTTTTCCGAATACATAGTGCCTAAATAGTCGTCGGACAGAGTGGTAGAATTGTTTCCACTCAAACAGAAGAGCAGCGGCGTAGCAAAGTCGGCAAAAAATTCGAAATCGTCCACTTGCACTTGTTATGTTTCTGACTTTTCTCGGTGGAAAACCTGGTCTTGTAGGGTGGAAACAATTCTAAACTTCGTCTTTTCCGAATACATAGTGCCTAAATAGTCGTCGGACAGAGTGGTAGAATTGTTTCCACTCAAACAGAAGAGCAGCGGCAAGCAAAGTCGGCAAAAAATTTAAAATCGTCCACCCGCACTTGTGATTTTTCTGACTTTTGTCGGTGGAAAACCTGGTCTTGTAAGGTGGAAACAATTCTAAACTTTGTCTTCTCTGAATATTTAGTGCCTAAGTAGTCATCGGACAGAGTGGTAGAATTGTTTCTACTCAAACAGAAGAGCAGCGGCGTAGCAAAGTCGGCAAAAAATTCAAAATCGTCCACTTGCACTTCTGACTTTTCTGACTTTTGTCGGTGGAAAACCTGGTCTTGCAATGTGGAAACAATTCTTAACTTCGTCTTTTTCGAATATTTAGTGCCTAAATAGTCGTCGGACAGAGTGGTAGAATTGTTTCCACCCAAACAGAAGAGCAGCGGCGTAGCAAAGTCGGCAAAAAATTCAAAATCGTCCACCTGCACTTGTGATTTTTCTGACTTTTGTCGGTGGAAAACCTGGTCTTGCAAGGTGGAAACAATTCTTAACTTCGTCTTTTCCGAATATTTAGTGCCTAAATCGTCATCGGACAGAGTGGTAGAATTGTTTCCACTCAAACAGAAGAGCAGCGGCGTAGCAAAGTCGGCACAAAATTCGGAATCGTCCACTTGCACTTGTGATTTTTCTGACTTATGTCGGTAGAAATCTGGTCTTGTAAGGTGGAAACAATTCTTAACTTCAGCTTTTCCGAATATTTAGTACCTAAATAGTCATCGGACGGAGTGGTAGAAATGTTTTCACTCAAACAGAAGAGCAGCGGCGTAGCAAAGTCGGCAAAAAATTCGGAATCGTCCACTTGCACTTGTGATGTTTCTGACTTGTGTCGGTGGAAAACCTGGTCTTGTAAGGTGGAAACAATTCTAAACTTCGTCTTCTCCGAATATTTAGTGCCTAAATAATCATCGGACGGAGTGGTAGAAATGTTTTCACTCAAACAGAAGAGCAGCGGCGTAGCAAAGTCGGCAAAAAATTCGGAATCGTCCACTTGCACTTGTGATGTTTCTGACTTTTGTCGGTGGAAAACCTGGTCTTGTAAGGTGGAAACAATTCTAAACTTTGTCTTCTATGAATATTCAGTGCTTAAATAGAACCCAAACAGAAGAGCAGCGGCGTAGCAAAGTTGGCAAATTATTCGAAACAGTTCAACCTGGTCTTGTTAGGTGGAAACAATTCTAAACTTTGTCTTTTTCGAAGATTTAATGCCTAAATAGTCGTCGGACGGAGTGGTAGAATTGTTTTCACCCAAACAGAAGAGCAGCGGCGTAGCAAAGTCGGCAAAAAATTCGCAATGGTCCACTGGCAATTGTGATTTTTCTGACTTTAGTCGGTTGAAAACCTGGTCCTGTAAGGTGGAAACAATTCTAAACTTCGTCTTTTTCGAATATTTAGTGCCTAAATAATCATCGGACAGAGTGGTAGAATTGTTTTCACTCAAACAGAAGAGCAGCGGCGTAGCAAAGTCGGCAAAAAATTTGAAACGGTTCACTCGCACTTGTGATTTTTCTGACTGTCGTCGGTGAAAAACCTGGTCTTGTAAGGTGGAAACAATTCTAAACTTCGTCTTTTCCGAATATTTAGTGCCTAAATAGTCATCGGGCAGAGTGGTAGAATTTTTTCCACTCAAACAGAAGAGCAGCGGCGTAGCAAAGTCGGCAAAAAATTCAAAATCGTCCACCCGCACTTGTGATTTTTCTGACTTTTCTCGGTGGAAAACCTGGTCTTGTAGGGTGAAAACATATCTAAACTTCATCTTTTCCAAATATTTAGTCCCTTAATAGTTGTCGGACAGAGTGGTAGAATTGTTTCCACTCAAACAGAAGAGCAGCGGCGTAGCAAAGTCGGCAAAAAATTCGAAATCGTCCACTTGCACTTGTTATGTTTCTGACTTTTCTCGGTGGAAAACCTGGTCTTGTAGGGTGGAAACAATTCTAAACTTCGTCTTTTCCGAATACATAGTGCCTAAATAGTCGTCGGACAGAGTGGTAGAATTGTTTCCACTCAAACAGAAGAGCAGCGGCAAGCAAAGTCGGCAAAAAATTTAAAATCGTCCACCCGCACTTGTGATTTTTCTGACTTTTGTCGGTGGAAAACCTGGTCTTGTAAGGTGGAAACAATTCTAAACTTTGTCTTCTCTGAATATTTAGTGCCTAAGTAGTCAGCGGACAGAGTGGTAGAATTGTTTCTACTCAAACAGAAGAGCAGCGGCGTAGCAAAGTCGGCAAAAAATTCAAAATCGTCCACCTGCACTTGTGATTTTTCTGACTTTTGTCGGTGGAAAACCTGGTCCTGCAAGGTGGAAACAATTCTTAACTTCGTCTTTTTCGAATATTTAGTGCCTAAATAGTCGTCGGACGGAGTGGTAGAATTGTTTCCACCCAAACAGAAGAGCAGCGGCGTAGCAAAGTCGGCAAAAAATTCAAAATCGTCCACCTGCACTTGTGATTTTTCTGACTTTTGTCGGTGGAAAACCTGGTCTTGCAAGGTGGAAACAATTCTTAACTTCGTCTTTTCCGAATATTTAGTGCCTAAATCGTCATCGGACAGAGTGGTAGAATTGTTTCCACTCAAACAGAAGAGCAGCGGCGTAGCAAAGTCGGCACAAAATTCGGAATCGTCCACTTGCACTTGTGATTTTTCTGACTTATGTCGGTAGAAATCCGGTCTTGTAAGGTGGAAACAATTCTTAACTTCAGCTTTTCCGAATATTTAGTACCTAAATAGTCATCGGACGGAGTGGTAGAAATGTTTTCACTCAAACAGAAGAGCAGCGGCGTAGCAAAGTCAGCAAAAAATTCGAAATCGTCCACTTGCACTTGTGATGTTTCTGACTTTTCTCGGTGGAAAACCTGGTCTTGTAGGGTGAAAACAATACTAAACTTCGTCTTTTCCGAATATTTAGTGCCTAAATAGTCATCGGACAGAGGGGTAGAATTGTTTCCACTCAAACAGAAGAGCAGCGGCGTAGCAAAGTCGGCAAAAAATTCGAAACGGTTCACTAGCACTTGTGATTTTTCTGACTTTTCTCGGTAGAAAACCTGGTCTTCTAAGGTGGAAACAATTCTTAACTTCGTCTTTTCCAAATATTTAGTGCCTAAATAGTCATCGGACAGAGTGGTAGAATTGTTTCCACTCAAACAGAAGAGCAGCGTCGTAGCAAAGGCGGCGAAAAATTCGAAACGGTTCACTCGCACTTGTGATTTTTCTGACTGTCGTCGCTGAAAAACCTGGTCTTGTAAGGTGGAAACCATTCTAGACTTCGTCTTTTCCGAATATTAAGTGCCTAAATAGTCATCGGACAGAGTGGTAGAATTGTTTTCACCCAAACAGAAGAGCAGCGGCGTAGCAAAGTCGGCAAAAAATTCGGAATCGTCCACTAGCACTTGTGATGTTTCTGACTTTTGTCGGTGGAAAACCTGGTCTTGTAAGGTGGAAACAATTCTAAACTTCGTCTATTCCGAATATTTAGTGCTTAAATAGTCATCGGACGGAGTGGTAGAATTGTTTCCACTCAAACAGAAGAGCAGCGGCGTAGCAAAGTCGGCAAAAATTTAAAAATCGTCCACCCGCACGTGTGATTTTTCTGACTTTTGTCGGTGGAAAACCTGGTCTTGTAAGGTGGAAACAATTCTAAACTTCGTCTTCTCCGAATATTTAGTGCCTAAGTAGTAATCGGACAGAGTGGTAGAAGTGTTTCCACTCAAACAGAAGAACAGCGGCGTCGCAAAGTCGGCAAAAAATTCGAAACGGTTCACTCGCACTTGTGATTTTTCTGACCTTTCTCGGTAGAAAACCTGGTCTTCTAAGGTGTAAACAATTCTTAACATTGTCTTTTTCGAAGATTTAGTGCCTTAATAGTCGTTGGACAGAGTGGTAGAAGGGTTTCCACTCAAACAGAAGAGCAGCGGCGTAGCAAAGTCGGCAAAAAATTCGGAATCGTCCACTTGCACTTGTGATTTTTCTGACTTTTGTCGTTGGAAAACCTGGTCTTGTAAGGTGGAAACAATTTTTAACTTCGTCTTTTCCAAATATTTAGTGCCTAAATAGTTATCGGACAGAGTGGTAGAATTGTTTCCACTCAAACAGAAGAGCAGCGGCGTAGCAAAGTCGGCAAAAAATTCGAAATCGTCCACTTGCACTTGTGATTTTTCTGACTTTTGTCGGTGGAAAACCTGGTCCTGTAAGGTGGAAACAATTCTAAACTTCGTCTTTTCCGAATATTAAGTGCCTAAATAGTCATCGGACGGAGTAGGAGAATTGTTTCCACTCAAACAGAAGAGCAGCGGCGTAGCAAAGTCGGCAAAAAATTCAAAATCGTCCACCCGCACTTGTGATTTTTCTGACTTTTGTCGGTGGAAAACCTGGCTTGTAAGGTGGAAACAATTCTAAACTTCGTTTTTTCCGAATATTTAGTGCCTAAATAGTCATCGGACGGAGTAGGAGAATTGTTTCCACTCAAACAGAAGCGCAGCGGCGTAGCAAAGTCGGCAAAAAATTCAAAATCGTCCACCCGCACTTGTGATTTTTCTGACTTTTGTCGGTGGAAAACCTGGTCTTGTAAGGTGGAAACAATTCTAAACTTCGTCTTTTCCGAATATTTAGTGCCTAAGTAGTCATCGGACAGAGTGGTAGAATTGTTTCCACCCAAACAGAAGAGCAGCGGCGTAGCAAAGTCGGCAAAAAATTCAAAATCGTCCACCTGCACTTGTGATTTTTCTGACTTTTGTCGGTAGAAAACCTGGTCTTCTAAGGTAGAAACAATTCTTAACTTTGTCTTTTTCGAAGATTTAGTGCCTTAATAGTCGTCGGACAGAGTGGTAGAATTTCTTTCACCCAAACAGAAGAGCAGCGGCGTAGCAAAGTCGGCAAAAAATTCAAAATCGTCCACCTGCACTTGTGATTTTTCTGACTTTTGTCGGTGGAAAACCTGGTCTTGCAAGGTGGAAACAATTCTAAACTTCGTCTTTTCCGAATATTTAGTGCCTAAATAGTCATCGGACAGAGTGGTAGAATTGTTTCCACTCAAACAGAAGAGCAGCGGCGTAGCAAAGTTGGCAAAAAATTCGAAACGGTTCACTCGCACTTGTGATTTTTCTGACTTTTCTCGGTAGAAAACCTGGTCTTCTAAGGTGGAAACAATTCTTAACTTTGTCTTTTTCGAAGATTTAGTGCCTAAATAGTCGTCGGACAGAGTGGTAGAATTGTTTCCACCCAAACAGAAGAGCAGCGGCGTAGCAAAGTCGGCAAAAAATTCAAAATCGTCCACTTGCACTTGTGATTTTTCTGACTTTTGTCGTAGGCCTGGAGTTTACGGGCGTTTGGTTAAAATAGACGTTAAGTTTATATTTTGTTCTTTTTGGTTTTGGTTGCCTTCTTTTATTTTTTAATTCATGGAATGAGGATTTTGGTTGAGCCTTGTTTCAGTTTTGGGGTTGTTTGGGGGTGATTAAAGAAGTTAAGTTTATATTTTTTTCTGGTTTTGTTTGCTTTCTTTTTTTTAAATTTAGGGAAAGAAGATTTTGGTTGAGCCTTGTTCCAGTTTTGGGGTGGTTCGGGGTTGTTTGTATCTCCTTTAAGGGGAAAGGGAGTAGTTGAAGAGCTAGGGCGTCTAGGTAGCGGTCAGTGTAACGCTTACATACTCATACGCGGGCCGCCTAGCGCTAGCCTCCTGCAAGGCTCTCGCACTGTTGTCCCCCCCTCCACCGGTCCCAAACGGTCCTGACTCTTGAGTCGTCTCCCTTTTAGCGGGGCCTCGGCGTGCCTCGGCTCGGCTCGCCACATCGACAAAAAAGAAGGACGTCCGATTTGGCTGTGCTCTGGAGAAGGACAGAATGATACTGAGTCAGGCAGAGGTTGCTGATGCAGCCTGCTGACGAGTCGAGCATAGCTCGTCTAGAGGCGTTGTAACAGTAGCTCTGTCTCTTACTGTTCACATCTTTGTCATCACACAACACACACAATTCTAGAACTGGTTCAAATTCCACACACACAGCACTCTTCTCACTGTCAATGTCACTACACATTCGTTTTGCAATGTTTTCATGGTCAATTACAGTTCCAAGAACCACATCACCAACACTAAATTCTTTCACACTTGCAATGTGCACATGATTCTCAAAATCTTCCTCGTACTCCACTTCTTCAAAATACTGTTCTTGATGATGACATGATGCTGATGCACCTGCCCCACTAGCCTGTCCTGAGTCATTTGTATTTTCAACCTTAACCTCACTTTCTTGCTGTTCTTGTTGACAAAATTCACAACACTCAAATACTGAAAGATGATGAATGTTTTTCATGTAATGCCACTTCGCAATATGTCCTTGCTTGCCACACAGCCGACAGACATATTCAATCATTCTGCACTCATGCGGGGAGTGGTTTGTCCCTGTGCACCTCCAGCAGAACTTTGGCTTGCGTCGATCTTGCCCTTGGCCCTGGCCCTGGTTGCTGTGGCCCTGGCCCCTGGGTGGGCGGTAACTGCCCCGACGCTGCGAACCTTCCCTGGGCTGGTAGGCTGGGTTTGTCTGTCGTGGCTGCTGCTGTGGGCTGTGGCTGGAACATTTACAAGTACAATTTTTATTCGGCGGCGACCACTGTTCTCGGGAATGACTAGAGTTGGACGGTTGAGAATTTGAAACTCTATATACCTGTAGCGGATTCCGCTGTTCCCGGAGGAATTTCGCCTGCGCTTGAATTGCTTCGTGCTTCAATCCTTCTGTGCATGCTTGGTCAAATTCCATTTGCGGGTCGGAAATCATTTGTTTCTGCAGCTCTTCACAAATAGTTCTAGTCATCAGTCTCTCTCTTAATCGATCTTGTAGATCAACAAAGCCACACCTGCTTGCTAACTCTCTTATCGCTGCAATGTAATCTTTGAGGGATTCATCGGCCCGTTGATACCTTTGATTGAACTTCACCACTTCCACTGTCACTAACACTTCTTCGGGCTTATATACTGCAAGCAAAATATTTTTCAGCTCTGCCAAATTCCTTGTCGTAGGCTCATGTGGTTTGCATGCCTTAACGACCAAGGCGAAGTCTGCGGGCTTGAGAGACGAGAGGAACAGGTTTCTCTTGAGCTCATTGAGCTGGGCTATGGTCATGTCATCGTTTACAACATAGCCGTTTAATGTGCAGTACAAATTTAGCCGTAAAGCAAACTCTTCCACCGATTCCGCTTTCGGATCGAACTTATCTAGAGATGGGGCCATGCTGTCGGCACCCTACTCTAACCCTCCAGACGCCACACAGGCTTTTCTTCACAATCTTCACTTCTTGACACAACTCCACACAGGACCGTTCTTCCCACACTCACTGAATTCGATTCTATCTCGTCGCCAATGTTATGACTTGAATTCACTGGTATTTCTGGAGTCACTATGGACTATCAATGAAACAACGACTGCCTCTTGACTCACATTTATTACAGACTCGCGGAACCGGAAACAATTGTGGAAGGACAATGGCGGGGAGTGTTGCCAACTTATGTTTAGGAATGTAACTTATAACAGTTTACCGTATCCAAACCGTGTACGGGGCTGTGAGCACACGGTTTCCTCACGGTGCCCCTGGGTGCGCGACACACACCTCGTTCACTGTGTACAGGGCGTACACGGGGCTGTAAGCTATTCCAATAAGTATCCGTAGGGACCTATCCCTCTACTGGGAGGCTTGGTAGCTCAGTCAGTAGAGGGTCCGACTGTGGCGCACACACCCCGCTCACGGGCGAGAAACCGTAAGCTTACTGCGGAACACACACTCCGCTCACGGCCGAGAAACCGTATTTTTACTGTACCAGATACGCCTCGCTCACGGCTGCCACAGCGTGATCCGACTGTGGCGCACACACCCCGCTCACGGGCGAGAAACCGTAAGCTTACTGCGGAACACACACTCCGCTCACGGCCGAGAAACCGTGTTTTTACTGTACTAGACACGCCTCGCTCACGGCTGCCACAGCGTGATCCGACTGTGGCGCACACACCCCGCCCACGGGCGAGAAACCGTAAGCTTACTGCGGAACACACACTCCGCTCACGGCCGAAAAACCGTGTTTTTACTGTACCAGACACACCTCGCTCACGGCCGAGAAACCGTGTGGTTACTGTAGCATACACACCTTGCTCACGGCTAGGGGAGCGTGCGATTGCTGTGAGACACACATCTTGCTCACGGCAAGGAAAGCGTGCGATTACTGTAGCATACACACCTTGCTCACGGCTAGGGGAGCGTGCGATTGCTGTGAGACACACATCTTGCTCACGGCAAGGAAAGCGTGCGATTACTGTAGCATACACACCTTGCTCACGGCTAGGGGAGCGTGCGATTGCTGTGAGACACACATCTTGCTCACGGCAAGAAAAGCGTGCGATTACGGTTTGAGTGTTTCAATTTACGCTTGATTGTACACCTTTTCAGACGTGAGTGCACGCTCTTTCACACACTCTCTGACACCCAATATAAACAGTAATATAAGCGTGATCTTACACTCGGAATTTTTGCCAGGGCTATTCCAATAAGTATCCGTAGGGACCTATCCCTCTAATGGGAGGCTTGGTAGCTCAGTCAGTAGAGGGTCGGAGTTTCGAATCTCCAAGCAAACACATTTTTCCCAATGGGAAATGCATTTCTAATAGGTAGCTACTTCCAATTGGAAATTCGCGGGATAAATGGATTTTTGGCCTCCCGGTAACCCATGGGAAATGTCCAAACCCATGAATCCCAATGGCGTCCCATGGGAAATAAATTCCCATTGGCGACCCCATGGGATTCCTAGAACGGGACGGCACTGGGGCTTCTGCATTGGGAAACAGACTTGAGCAGCGACAAAGCGAGAACTCGTGCGCGGGTTGTCTGTCAGATGCGCCGAAACAGCGTACTCCACTGCATCGCGCACCGCTGTGACAGAAAGCTAAGTTCACCACAAGTTGACAACACGAGACAGCGTTTGACAAAATGCTGAAGCGAGCGCCGCTGGAGCGCCACAAGTCGGCACCAGACAGCGGATGCGTTCGCATCTGTGTACAAATCGTTGGCTGCCGTAGAGAACCCCAACGTCAGTCCCGCAAAGCACAAGCCCCTGTGCTGTATGCAACCCACGGTGCGGTGGTGTCATGCGGGACCCTCGATTGCCTACCGTCCAGGTGCAAGAGAAAAGTGCTTGTAAATCCTTAAGGAGACGTTTGCGACCCCAAGTTACCGATCTCAAATTGATCCCCACAGGACCCCCTACCTGCCCTCAAAGTTTGTCCCGAATTACGAGACGCACCCTGAATATAATGTCTTTGTTAGCAAATTAGATTAAACAAAGATACTTTTAAAAATTCCCTTTGCGATTTCAGACAGTCAGCTGTGTTTGTGTTGAAATGTTAATTCTACAGTTCTCTTAATGTCTCCAAATTAAATGACTCTTAAATGAAGGCAATAACATTTATATTGGTAATTACAGAAAATGGTTGATTAATAATGACAGCAGCTAGAAGAAAGTACGAGCAGCCAATTCATTTATTGTAAAGTAGGGATGGTATATTCGAACTCGATTATCGAATATATTCGAATACTCAATTTCGTATAGTTTTCTATTCGAGTTCGAACTGCAGTGAGTCGAATTAACAGAAAGTTCGAATATTTATGACGAATATTCGAGGAAAACTGTGGGATAGAAGAAAAACCGACGCAAATACCCGAGTGTAACAGTGGTCTGTAAATTTGTCGTTCAGTTGCCGTTTTTGCTATTTCGGTCATGCCAGAATGCTTCTGAGGTCTTATTTGGTATCATGAACTCTTTTAGACAGTGTTTTTTAGTTTGAATCTGAAAACCTTTGGCTTATGATTTTGCTTAAATTTTAGATATACTTTGGTTTGGTAAAATGTAAACATATTCAAATCTGGGATTGTAACAGTTTACTTTAAGTTACGCATGCACTATTACACTTCCAAGCAAAGCACATCAGCGAAGCAATTATAAGACAATCGCAAACACTCTCTTACGTCTTACGCTATGCATCACACTGTAAAACTAAAATTATTGCCAAGTTGACAAGAAGCCCATGGCCAATTTTCTACAAGAGATTCTAAAACTTTATTCGCAGTGACGCGCTGAAAAATGCGTCAGCCCCATGTTTGTCAAAAGAAAATCCTTGCGTAAGCACCCCAAAATTGTCTAATTTACTGCGTGTCGTCAACGAAGAGTGTATTGATAGACACGATAAAAAAAAAATCAAGAAATAAGGTCAAAACGAATTCTTAAAAATCTGTGACAAAATATTTATCTCATGACGAGAATTTTCTCAATTCTGAGCGAGTAGGCAAATTAGGGCTCTTCTATATCCCACTAGCAATAACAATTTGCATTTGCCAAAAGGTTCCTACCCTTGACAAGTGTTTCTCTTCGTACGCTATGACAATTTATTATCACAGTTTCCGTCACTTGAAGTATTTTTTACAGCTTATTGTAATATCGTGACCGATGTCAGCCAACGAGCGCCGAGGACTTCCCGTGCTACGACGCTCATTGGCTGATACGCAACGGCCCGCCGAAGCGACGTTTTTAGTGCCCTAAAGTTGTCAAAAACGTCTTCGATTCCTACGCGTTTGCGTAAAAACTACGCGTCTGCACGGTTGGAAACCCCAACATCTATAAATCGATTGTGCGCTACCAACTTCGATTGTTTTGTAATCGACAACGTCTGATCCAACTAAGTTACTTAATCGATTAAATCAAGCCAATTATCCTATTATTTTCCCAAACCTGAGATTTTGGCATTTTACGACATTTCCATCACTTGTGGTATGACCCCCCCCCCCCCCCCCAGGTGACCTGTCCCCAGGTGACCTGTCCTCAGGTGACCCGTGCCCCAGGGTTTCTCAGATCCCCCTCTCTTTAAGGGGTGTAACCTCAACCTAAGCCTAACCTAACCTGTCCCCCAGTCCCCCTCCCCTTTTCTTGTGAGGGCGGTCCTTAAGGAAGGTTTTCATGAAATTCAGATTATGTTCGTGCCAGCGAACGCAATCTGACATTTTGTGAATACCTTTCTTTCCCCCTCTCCCCTTCCCTTTGTGGTGGGGGGCGTAACCTAAGTGTGGATGGCATGACTGACATTCGGATGAAGTTCGTGCCAGCGAACCAATCCGACATTTTGTTATGCCGTCCTGTTACCAACTTTACAATCACAAAATTCTCTCAGCGTTTCCAACTGCGCCCATGAAGCACGCTGAATGCAGTCGTTAGGATTTTTTTTGTGCGGAAATCCTTTCCGCAGTAGGCCTATACAAAACCGCAAAGATCAGACGCAGCGCTCTGCGACACTAAAGCCGTCTATCGGTGAAAATCAGATAACACACGCCCACGCACCTTAAACTGCCACAGTCGATGCACTCTGACTTGGCACAGATTTAAACTCAGTGCCGTTAATGCACGCCGATAAACAAGTACCGATAAGAAGTAAAATGCCCAGAACACAGAAAACCGTGTCGACACCCTTACTGAACGGATAGTCCTGAGATCGTCCGGATATGTGGACTGATAGCATACTCAGGTCAACCTAGGGCGGACAGGTTGACCGAGGGTTGAAAAGGGCTCATATTTCGGACTAATTTCAACCCTTCTGGAGTCCCCAACCAGTCCACCCCAGTCCGAATGGAATCCGAAACTAGTACAACCAGTGTGCCACAAATTGCATAACGCGGGGGCTACGGGGGGGGGGGGGGGGGGCATAAGGGGGTAGGTAGAAAATCAAAATTCAGTGCAAAAAATGGACTGTATAATTAATTATAAAACTTTTACAAAAGTTGGTTGTGCACTCAACACTGCACAAAATACAAATGAAACAATTATTAAACAGCCCTTCAGTGAAAAAAATGGATTGTATAATTAATAATAAAACTTTTACAAGAGTTGGTTAGTGTGCTCAACACTGCACAAAATACAAATGAAACAATTATTAAACAGCCCTTCAGTGAAAAAAATGGATTGTATAATTAATTATAAAACTTTGACAAGAGTTGGTTAGTGTGCTCAACACTGCACAAAATACAAATAACACAATTATTTAACAGCCCTTCAGTGAAAAAAATGGACTGTATAATTAATTATAAAACTTTTAGAAAAGTTGGTTTGTGCGCCCAACACTGCAAAAAATATAAATGAAATAATTATTAAACAGCCCTCACCACAATCACACATGTGACATCATAGAACTTCATAGGTTACGATATAAGTACATACCTGTTGCTGATGTCCACATAATCATGTGGTTGTGAGCTCTGTTGCTGTTGGTGCTGGGGTGGCTGATAGTAAGAACCCTGGTATGATGGGTGAGGCTGGTGCTGCGGATATTGGTAAGTCTGGTACTGAGGCTGGTGCTGAGGCTGGTGCTGCGGATATTGGTAATTCTGGTGCTGCGGATATTGGTAAGTCTGGTGGTGAGGCTGGAAAGGCTGCTGACTGAAGAAGGGCTGTTGTGGTGCGTCATACCCGCCGTAAGATGGAACAGAACCGCAACTGAAAGAGAAAAATACAACAAATTATGACACATTTAAATTGCTAACATTACATATCTGACATCTCATTGCAAATGAAGCAATTCTGTGGGCTCAACGGTCCAAATATAGCCATGATGACTGAACTTATTATTGCAGCCAAAAGGCTCTCTCCTCAGTGTGAAAAACTGTTGTTAGATACAAAGAAATATCATGTAAATTCTATTGACAACTGTTCCTGATAGATGACAAGAAGCATACTTCCTGACAAGGTTTTTTTGTAAAGTTACAAGATTTTGAAAGTTTTATGACAAAAAAAGTAGGAAAATTCTTGTAGTATTACAATGATTCTGCTGTTAAATCACAATTTTGTTATTTTGTTGAAAGCAAAATATTCCTAGTAAGTTTTTCTTGTTTAATAACAACTGTATATTTAACAGTGCTTTAAGATTTTTCTTAAGTCTTAAAATTGACTTCTTGAATGTAGAGTGAAAAGCCCTGACCCGCATAACTTTACAAGTAGTGTAACCTTCTCAAAAAATAAAAGCTCCCTCCCTATTTTTATAAGCAGGATAGTAAGACCCCATACCCCCTCAGTCTTTTATCTCAATCATTTGTGAATAATTTATCGCAACAGTTTATCATCTGCCCTTAAAACGTACAGTGGTAAAATTACTCACATTGATGCTGGCCTGTCCTCCAGTTTACTCTGCTCATGGTTGGTACCCACAGGTGGATTTGGCAGAGGTGAGCCCCACACAACAGGGGATGGTTCTTGGCTCTTCTTTGACGAAGTGCTGCTCTTAGCACTGCAAATGAAACAATGCAAATGATAGTCAAAAGTGTGTATAAGAGAGTCATTCCATTGCCTTGGGAAGTGAAATCCAGGGGTGGGATTAAGAAGACTCCTCCCCCCCCCCCCAAAAAAAAAAAAAAAATAAAATAATAATGATAATAATAACTGATTCAGTCCTTCACCTTAATCATTTCTGAATAATTTATCACAACAGTTTATCTACCATCCCATCCACCCTTAAAATGTAGAGTTGTAAAATTACTCACTTTGATGCTAGCCTGTCCTCCTGTTTGCTCTGCTCATCATTGGTACCCACAGGTGGATTTGGCATAGCCATTACTTTCCATGGAGACTTCCTGGGTGTCACTATTTTGACTGGAGATGGGCGCTTCATAGGTGACCCCCACAAAACAGGTAATGCTTCGTGGCCAATCTCCTTTGAAGTGCTGCTCGTAGCACTGCAAGGGAAACAACAATGTAAATGATACACAGTTAAAATACTTCTGAACTTCTGACAAAATCTGGTCTTAAATTACTGTTTAGACTGCAAATTTTCAACCTGAATTCTCAGAAGAAAAAAAGGTCTGAAACGATAAGGGCCTTGTTTCCTAAGATTTGAGCCATCTATAAAGTTTCAATCTTCACTAATTAATTATGTAACCCTGTCCAAATAAACTGAGGTGAAGCTTCAAAAATCACAAACTATTATTAATTGTGAAATTTAAAGTGCTTTGATTATGTCAATATGTACTGGGGGGCATACAATTACCTTAAAGGTATGTTCAGACCACAATAATTTTATATCTTTATCTACATAAGGGCCTGCTTACCCTGTCTAAATTTTGTAGGATTGACTTGCAGCATAGTAAATAGGGGCTGTTCAGATACCACGTGGACACATTTTGGGCACTTTTTGACCCCCCCCCCCCGGTGGACACAAGTGGACATTTCCAAGTAAATATTGCAACCAGTTTGATGTTAAAATGAAGAAAAGTGTCCACGTTATCTGTAAATTTTAGACTGCATGGTCTGTAAATTGACTGCAGCACTTACAAACTGAATTTTCAACACTAAATTTCTAACAGTGTAGTGAAAAGTGTGAATAAAGAGTCATTCCATTGCATTGGGCAGTGAAATCTAGGGGTGGGATTCGGATTTTGTTGTTCTAAATTTAACTTGGAAAGGCAATGGAATGACTCAGGTGTCTTCAGTGAAGTACCCTACCTGTTGCTTTTTCTTCTTACATCAGCCATACCAGATTCCTCATCCTTTCCAGCATCCACTTCATTATCAGAATGACCTCCCTCACTGTCACTGATGTCTTGAGTTTCATCAGCCCCATGCGTGTCTTCAGCACACTCTTCTACTTTGTCAGACTCAGTCTTTTTCTTCCTCTGAAGAGCCCCAGATGAACTTTGAACCTTGGCAGTAGAATTAGGACTGGAAATTCAATACAAATTAGTCATTAAGGGCACATAGAAAAACAAGAAAAATGAGAGCACAATAATGTGAGTTCACCTCTTAGACTTATGACGCAAACCACTACTTTTTTGGTTTATTGCTCGTGTCATAGCTGACCATGACCATTTGGCGGCAGCTCGTGCTTCTGCTGTAGTGTTATTTTCAACAAAGGCTGTAAAAAAAGAATGATTAAGTATGCAAGAAACAGGAGTAAAAGAATGTATCAGTTACAGTAATTATTACCATTTAAAGCATCCAGGACATTCTTCTGAAGAGATTTAGTCCCAGTCATCTTCATGAGAGTGTCTTTCCCGTACAATTCGACAAGTGCTGCCCTCACCAGAGCTCGAGGGTCATTGTTCCCTGCTAACAGTATTCTTGAAAACCCTGCTTTGGTGACAAGAACGCCATGGTGCTTGGCTAAGTCCACCTATAAGGCAAAATTAAGTGTGAGCACTCATGCAATACAATTAAAAGAGATTGCCACATAGACTTTTACAAACCGCTTTGACACCAGGGGGCAGCGGCTTCAGCTTTAGTTGAACAGCATCACTACCACTACTATCTATGACACGATCACCCAACTGAAGGCCAAGAACTTTCACCAAATCAGTTAGAAAACATTCAATGGCTGCATTTCCTGGAAACAGAAAAGAATGAGAAATTCTGGCAGATAAAAATAACTGAAATGTAAATAAAACCACTACTTAAAAATAATAGTTTTCATGTACCATGTTTTTTCAGGAGTGGGCAAAGACAAGAAGTCTCATTGGTATCAGTCAGAACAGCCTTAGATGATGGACCACAATCATTTTCAGTACTGGTTGAAAATTCTTTGAAGGATTGATCACGTTTATCAAAAGCATCGTCCTCTGAGTCAGATTTTCCACCTAAGAAGAGAGTCCGTTTCACTGCCTGCTGATTAGAAAGTTCATGATCTAACGCTGACTCAGCCTCCTTCTGCTTCTTCCGATCTTGTTTTTTAGTTTCATCTAATTTACGCTTCTTTGCAGCTTGGCTGGAGGGAACAGCACACTTCTCTTGCATAGCACTGCTGATCTGCTTCTTCGAAGCCTGCCCCTTGGAAGATACAGGCCTTGGCACTCTTTTCGAATCTTGTAACTTCTGTTCCAAATTTGAAGCAAGCACAACCTCCAGTTCCCCACAACGCTTATTCGCTTTAGCTTGGTCGTCTGAAACAAAGATTTCATACGGTAATTTAGGGAGAAAACTTGGAGTAAAGGGGATTGAAGTGAAAGGGGTTAAGAAAATCATACTCCGCTCAGTAACCACGCCAATCGTTATATGAAATGAAATTAAAGAACAAAATAGGTTAGGAAGCCAACCTGCAGCGCTGTGTTGCAGATTACCAGTTTAAAAAATGGATAAACACTCGTCAGAGATCATTCAACGAAAAATTCAAGAGCCTACTGGCGGGCGAGAACTCGTGTAGGAGAGAGGTTAGGTCACTACGAAACGACCGTTACAACATGGGATTGCGAAATATTTGAATCAGAGGAGATTTTAAGCATAGAGGATCGTGGACAATACATAAATTACAATGGGAAACATTCGAGAGAAGAAAATACACACCTGTCACAAGAATTATGCGGGCTGGGAACCGTTTACTGCCGAACCGTTTACTGCCGAACTTCACATTCGTCACTGTCCCTTCTTTTCTATCCACTGGTAACACGTCTTCCAGAGCGCAAACTCCAGGCTTATCGTCGTTGAGCCAATGTACCACCACGTACTTCGGCATTTTGATAAAGAAATTAAATGCAAGCCGTTGATGCTGAGGCAAATTTCACACCGCCGGTAAACACTCGCGCACTCAGGAAACTGGACGGACAGCATTCTGGGCCTTCCCTTCATCCGGAGCTGCCAACGTTTGAAGTTAAAGTTGGTTTGCAAGTCCGCAAATTGAAGAAATTAAATCTTTTATAATGAATCATTTTGACTACCAAAGAAAAATTTTAAAATTCAAATACGTTCCGGCCTGGAACGGAGGAGGCCAAATACGGCAGGCTGTATAGGAGGGGTACCGACGCATAGAGTCGGCTGTGATTAACAGACTATAGGCTCTATAGGCAGGTCGAGCTGTGGTTGCCGGCTGCTAGTTAGGAAGCATTTAGTTTGAATTTTTCAATTAATGAAGGGCGAAAGACAAGAAAGAAAATTGAGCCTGCCATAATAATGAGTGACCATCATCGAGGAAATTCAAAGGCTCAGCGCAGCAGAAACAAGCGACTGTTTCAAAATCGGGAGCTTGAAGCCGATTCTTCTACCGACAGTGATAATGCTGATTTCGAAACTCCACACCTAAAAAAACGTCAACATGTTCGAAGTGAAAGATCCTCAGGTAATTTCTACATGAGCAACTTGATGTGGATATCTAATCGCACAGTTGTCATTATCGTTACTCGCACATTCCTAACCTTATATTGCTATTTTTACGCCACAATTAAAACCCACCCAGTCATATTTTGTTTTGCTGTCTCAAAATTTTTCAGTGTTGGTGGCCTAGATAATATGTCCATCCTATCTCTGAATTGACAAGCCATGGGTTGTAATGTGCTATCTAATGCAGGTTTGAGTGTCCATTGTGTTAATGTTTGTGTGTTTCCCATCCACAGATTCTAATGAAAGTGCTTGTAGTGAGTCCAATGGTGATTTAGACGTTACTTCTAATGATGGCGAGCCAGAGGAAAGAGACAGAATACTAGAAATACATGAAAATGAAGACGGAGAACAGCATAGGTAAGCTTTTAGATTGCTTTTATGGCAAAATTTGCAGTATATCTCAAAATGTTAATGATGATTTTTTCTAGTACTGATAATGAAAATGACTCTGGCAATGAGCTCCATATTCAAGACCCTCCTATGGACCAACAGCACGAACATGAAGAAGGGCAACAGGCCCACAACTTAAAGTATGTACTTTTTTAATTTTTGTGTCAAATGTTTTCTTATTTTTTGAGACTTATTTTACTTTGTTTAAAAATTAAGCTGTTATTTGTTTGAAGCTATTTTGTTGATCTTTAAGAAAAATGATCGTATATTTAACTATTCACATAATCTCTTTATTCCAGTGATCATGAGCTACATGATGAGAACCCTCCAAACTATATACATCAAGAATATGAAGAACATGTCCATGACTTAAAGTACTTACTTCTTTTAAATAATTTTTTTTCTGAAACAATTTTTTTATTCTGTATTATTTTAGCCAGAGCTCATAAATAATTTTCCTTCCAGTGACAGTGATGGAACAGGAAGCAACTCTGAGGACTCTGCGCAGAGTGAAGCTGGTGAAACAAGTGCAGACTCAAGTGATGAGGAAGGTGACGGAATCCCTCAGGCTATTGAACCTCCATTGAACCCGGGTGCAGCTATAACTGTTAAAGAGAGCCTTTTCTCCATCCTGACCTTCAGCACAAGTCATCAACTGTCAGGCGCATGTGTGGCTGATTTATTAGATTTAATTGCTCTTCATTGTCCCCCAAATAATTCATGTGTACGCTCTCTCCATAGATTTAAGAAACACTTCATTGATATGGGCACTGCTGTTATTAAGTTTCATTTTTATTGCTCAAAGTGCATCTATCCATTAAGGGAAAAAAATGAGGAATGTAATATTTGTCACAGGGCAAATAACAGTTCTTACTTTATTGAGATGCCAATCAAGCATCAGCTGGCAAAGCTATTGCAAAGAGAAGGCTTTTATGATAAGTTACAGTTCAGGTTTAACCGACATAAAATTAATGATGATCATTATGAGGATATATATGATGGAGAGTTATATCAAGAACACCTTAAAGAAGATGGCTTTTTAAGTAGTGCAGACAATATTTCATTTTTGGGGTATACTGATGGAGTATCGGTCTTCACCACATCCACCACTGAATTGTGGCCTGTATGCTTTCAAATAAATGAACTGCCTTACAAGTACAGGGTTCAAAAAGAAAATGTTATACTTGCAGGCATATGGTGTTCATCTAAGAAACCAACACCTAATGTTTTTTTGAAACCATTCCATACAGCTTTAAATGATTTGAAGGAAAATGGCTATAATTTGTTTGTTCATGGTCAAGGACAAAAACTTCTGAAAGGCATGTTGCTTGCATGGACTTGTGATCTACCAGCAAAAGCAAAATTTATGCGAATGGTTGCTCACAATGGCTTCTTTGGCTGCCCCCGATGTGAAATATCAGGAGAGCGTTATCCTGTGGGAAGGACAACTGTTCATGTATACCCATACACAGATATTAGAATATCTAGAAAACATGATGAGACAGGGGTTTATGCTGAGCAGGCCAGTCAATTACGACAAGGAAATAATTATGAGACTAATGTCAAAGGAGTGAAAGGATTAAGTTTACTGTATGAAATGGTCCCTGATTTTATCCGCTCCATGGCTATCGATGTGATGCATGGAGGCTTCCTTGGTGTTTCAAAATTGTTAGTCAATCTATGGTTTGATTCAGCTTTCTCTGATTGTCCATTTTCTTTGTACCATGTATTAGATTTAGTTGATAGTAGATTGCAGAAAATATCCCCACCAAGCTGTGTCCAACGAATGCCAAAATCCATTCGAAAACAACTTGCATATTGGAAGGCACTAGAATACAAAATGTTTCTCCTGTATTATTCTGTTTTAGTCTTAATGGGTCTCATGGAGGAGCAATATTATGTGCATCACTGTAAGCTTGTATCTGCTATTTATCTTCTCAGTCAAGACTCTGTATCTCCAGATGATATTCAGAGAGCATCAGAGTTACTCTCTGAATATGTTATGAATTTTGAAGAATTATATGGACTTAGATGGCTCACCTTAAATGTGCATCAGCTTTTGCATTTCCATGAGGTAGTTTTAGATTTAGGCCCATTGTGGGTTTATTCCTGTTTTACATGGGAAGATCTGAATGGAAAATTAGTCAAGCTAGTACATGGCACAAGGTATGCGGGGCTGCAAATTGCCAAAGCATCGTCATATGTTATGAATTTACCATTTCTTGTTAGTAAGTTGCCTGAATGCCCTGCTCGCTTGTTTTGTGAAAATCTTCTTTCCTCTCACAAAAAAGTTAAAGTGGCAGAAATTATTTCTGACACAGATACAGCAATTGGTGTGTACAAACATGCCAATCGTGTACCACTGCAATTGCAGATTTTATTGCAGACTTCGTGTGGCCTGGCAGGTGGAAAAGTTTCCATGTTTTACAGACTTAAAAGGAAAGGTTTACTGTACTACTCTTTAAGTTATGAAAGAGCTACTCAAAAGAATTCCTCATTCGTGTCCTATGTGCATGATAATTTCTCTGGATTGTGTGCTGTGGACTATTTTGTTCGATGGTCTGCTTGCAATGCTAATTGTGATGAAGGCTGTAGGGATTGTGAATCCCAGTTTTTATGTATTGGAGTAAAGTATGATCGTGAACAATGGGCAGTTCATGATATGGATGATGTGCGACTGTCTTACTGCTCAAAAGTTCGATCAACAGAAATCCAGACTGCATTTCCTATTAGTTGTATAACAGGGCTGTGCCACTATGTTGGAGTTGATGAAGAAGAATATATTTTGCACAATATTAATAGATTAGAAATAGAGTAAGATAAATTGTAAATTTACTTTCCTTTGCAAATTGAGTTTTTTTTTAAATTTAAAAGGAACTGCTTATTGTGTGTTCTCATATAATATTAAATAAAAAAGACAAATTTTATTTTTATGGAGTTCATTTCTTTTGTAGATTGTATCTTTGACATGTCCACCATTCAAACACCTTGTACACCATTCAAAAAAACAGGACAAAAAAGAAGAAAACAAGTAATTCTGTATGAGATAATATTGAAATTTTGGGGACATGAAGCCGATCTGATTCTATTACTGTTAGATGTTTTGAAGTCCACTAGAGTACTAGTTCCCCGCCAAGGAAAATTAACTCAAAAAGTCTTAATTAAAAACGATAAAATATTTTTGTGTTTTATGTATCTTGTCTCTTAGATTCAGTGCTGCCAGAAACGAAGGCAAAAGACGCATAAACACAGCAGCATCTCAGCCTGCCTACTAGGCAACTCCTCTGCAATGCTGAAGAAAATTTGCCTAGTAGGCAGGCTGAGATGCAGCCCTCCCAGCACTGCAGCGTTTGGGCTGCTTTTTTGCCTACCTATCTGGCAACAGTGCTCAAATTTAACCCTGTATGTAAGTTTTCCAGACCTCTTGCAGAGCAAAGCGCTCGGGTTCGAGTACTGACACCCACAGCACAGCAGGGTCTCACAGGCTTCATGCAGAGCATAGCGCGCGGGTTCGAGTGCTGACCCCCACAGCACTGCAGTGTCTCACAGACCTCCTGCAGAGCATAGCGCGCGGGTTCGAGTACTGACCCCCACAGCACAGCACAGGCCCCCTCCCTCAAGCCCTCGTGGCCATTTCTGTCGAGTCTGCGAGAAGTGCGACCAGTCTGCCATAGGAGACCGGAGGTTGGCCGGGTTGAGCGGTTGGACGGGATGGACTTGAGTCGCACTAGTCAACCCGGGGCATACTCCACGCACACCGCCAGGTTGACCGCTAGTCCACCCGGAATACTCAGGGCTATCAGGGTCGGACTGCGGCGTACCTATGCATACTCATATCAGTCTGTTTTCAACCGCTTCGAGGACTTTCCGTTCAGTAAGGGAACCTCACTAGGGTCTTCTTCGTCCGTGACATTCTGCGTTGCAGACATTAAGGGGCAACACAAGAGCATGAAGAGCCATATCACACCATAGACACACATTTTACTTATAATAGAGCACCGCTAAAACACCGCGTTTTTATATCCTCATCAGCGACGCGCCACAGAGCAGCGGTTTGCCACACCGCGCCGGGTATGAATTCTCGCGCCGTGCGCGCCGGGAAGAGAAGGGAGCGGTGCGAGCGCGCGCCAGCAGCGCCTTCCTCTTCCGCGCTACACCGCGCTGTGCCGACGCTGTTGAGAACCGAACGGAGACTTGCAGCCGCAGCGAAGCCGGGCCGAAGGGAGCGCGCCGCGCTGAGTTTGAATTCTCGCTCCGAGGCGCCTGCCAGGTAGGCAACCCTTTCTACGCCGCTGTGCTGATCCGGGACGCGCCGAGCCGGTTGGAAAGCCGAAGCGCGACGACGTCAGAGCCGAACCGAGCCGAAGAGTCCTTCCCTGCCCCTGTGGCCGCCGCCACCTAGAGTCCTGTACAGCCTACGGCAGAGATGCGCCAACCCTGCGCCGGTCGGCCATACTGGACCTCAGGGAGCGGGGGCAGGGGTAGGGTAGGGTAAGGGGGCGTCAGCACAAACAAGCCTGAGCCTGCAAGCAGCGCACCGGCCGCCTGGCGCACGGGAGGAACATCGAGCGCCAGCCGAGCTTCCGCACGTTGAACGCTCTAGCTCACTGGAGAATTGTCCGATCGGCGCGATACGTAGACCATTCGAAAGCCTAGAAGTTGTACTAAAATCGGCTCGCTTACACCCCCTATCTAAAACAAACCGTACATGAGCTTCGACCGGGTAAAGCCCGGCTCTGGGCCAGTCGGGTTGGTATTGAGCGCTCTAGAACGGTCTAGATTTTTCGGATTGAAAAAATACGCATATTGCGGTGTTACTGACGTTTCACGCGTGTGTTTTGGGAACAGGGAAGCAAGGACGTCAGCCGGGTTTGGGACCCAGAGAGCAAGTGCAAGTTTATTTTATTCGGGTCGTGGCTCGCTAACGTGCCCCGCGGTTGCCCTGGCGCCCGACAATGGCGCCCGCGAGAGGGGAGTACGAAAGTGCCTTGAACAAGTACTATCGGTGCCTTCCGGCCGTGAACTCAGTAATACTGCACTTCATCCCCCTCCGGGTCCGCGTGCCCACCATGCCCACCATTTGGCGCCTACGGAGCAGGGAAACCCGAGCGCCGGGGGAAAAAAAAACCTGGCCGACACTGCATTCACAAAAACCGTCCTCGTAGCGAGATCACGGTTACTCAGTCAGCCGAAAGTTCAGGCCCTTCGGCTCCTCAAGCCGGCCATGATCAGGATCTCGGCCGTTCCGCGCGAAAGGATCAGTAGTCCAACTGCAGTTGAAACTGCAGCGGCAAGTCTGCAGTTCAGGTGTGTAGTTCGGATTTACACTAAAACACCGGTTAAACGGTATTAGACAAAGCAGTGTTGACCGTAGTCTCATGTGTGTATTGGAATGCAAACAAACTGCCATCAAACTGCCCTTTGTCGCCAAATGCCACCGCAATTGCCAGGTGCACACCTTGACACAGTTTTAACTGCGGTTGTATCCACATACACGTTGAAGACGTAAGCGTACATTTCCAGTATGCTGTTCCACTGCAATTCGTTTGCGCTTGCACAGCAAAACCGAGTGCAAGTGGAAGTGCATATGATGCGCAGCCACAAGGTGTGCTTTTTCCTGCAGTCGTAAATTGCATTACATCACGAGTGCGACAATACTTCAATCTTTAGCCAGCACAGCGTTTCTCAGTACAATACATCAACAATTTTCTGCTGCAGTCTGCATGCAGGCCGTGTGCATGCCATTTCCTACAGCGCTCTCAACAGCGCCGCTTGGCGCCCGGAGGTAGGCCACCCACAGGCAGGTAGGGTGGAGGGTTAGAACAAAACTTGGAAATGTTTGGAAGGCAGGGTTAAAATCACACAGATGGACTTGGATAAAACTATTTATTTACACAAACAAACACACACACACACACAGTACACACCACACGAGCACACAGTCAACAACTTCCCCACTTCCCCCGCTGCAACACTAAGAGAAAAAGGACACAAAGAAAATACCCCAAGTGCTGCCGCAACTGCACAACCATGAATCCAAAAAAAAAAAATCACATAGTCACTCCTGTATTGTTAGGGAATAAATGTTTACAAAACTAAAGTGCAATTCTCCAACACAAAATGCTGTGGGGGACTTTGGTTCCTCCAGGCGGAGTGTTGGTAAAAGTTCCAACCAGTATTACTATATCTCATTAGAATACAACAAATTTGTAGTGCTTAGTTCAAAGTAACGGACACATTACAGGTCTGCCTCAGCAGAAATATAACTAATTTTAAATACAATGACATTTTACACAAGTATTACATAAGTATTTTAAAATCATAGCACTTTATGATAACATTTCTGATAACAAAACATTAATGCAAGCAAGATTGAGAGCTTCTTCGTGGGTAGAAGTATGAACAGTAAAATTCATCAGTTTACAAGCAATCTGAGATGGCTGAATGCACCGCAAAACTCCTTCTGGATTATGTTTGAGAATACGGAAATGAGGTAGGCTAACATCACTTAATTTTTTGTGCTTTAATTCTTGATAATAGTACCCCGTGATAAAACATTCAGAAGACAAAACCACAATAGAATCTATTAAGAATACTTTGTCTGACTCTGTCAGAAGAACACAGTTGTTTCTTTTGCTTACTCGGGAATATGTTGGAACATTAAAAATTTCTCCATTTACCCGACATCTTTCATAGAAATCGCCTCTACTTTTACATTCCCCTCCTGCCCGTGTAATAGCTAATTTAATATCTTCAGAAAGAATATCTGATTTCGGCTTGCCTAACAGAGATACAAATTCTAGGCTCAGATGAGGAGCAGCTAGTTGTTTCCCCTCAAATTGACTTTGTTGAGGTAAGCCTTTTGCTGCTCTGTCATATCAACCCACAATTCTGCTTCCATTTTCACCAAAGCCACCTTCAACTGCACAGCTTTAACTATTTGTTTTGCAATTCCATTACTACTAAAAACAGATTCCTTAATGTAATTATTATAACTTTCATACAGAAAAGCAGAGTGGGTAAACGGTTGAGCAAAATCTTCAACACTCCTTTTAAAGTGAGTGAGAAGGTGACAACAAAACGTTACATTTTGAGCCCCATATAAATTGTCAATGTCAGAGACAAATTGTCTCAAGAAACGGTCAGCATACACCACTTCACTTTTAGCTACGGAATTCTGCATGAGCATTGCAAGTCCCTTAACAAATAATGACCAATGGTTTAAATACTTCATGGGCAATATGTTCTTAAGAATAGGAACACTGTAAACTATAACAAAATAAAACCATTCATGGCCACGATAATCAGAACGTTCTGTAAGAGATCTGGGAGCCCTAGAAACCTCAAATGTAGGTTTAATACTCAATAAACGATTATCAACCTCCTTAATTTTGTCATGAATCTTATAAGGAAGAACAGCAGCATTCTTAGGTGGAGGTACAAACCAAAGATTACAGAATCTTTTAGCAACATTTACCACAGCATGAAATGAATCAAGATCAATGCAGCGAACAACATCAAAGTCAGGAAGTTCAGATAAGATAGATATTCCTTTGATACCCTGCTGAGAAACGCCCAGTGCCTCAGCCCTGACAGCAAGATCCATCACTTCTCGATGTGTTCGAAGTTGGTATTCAGTTTCACGTGTAGTGTAAGATCTTATTTCCCCTTTTCCCATGCGCATCTTGACACCAGGGTGGTAACAAAAACCGCAACCAAATTGACCTGGAAAACAAACAGATAAAAAATAAGCAGAGATAAAAAGCTGAAACCAAATTGTTTATAATAGTATTAGTGCAACGTCTACATATCTTGTAAATATTTATATATATATTTGGCTATGTTTGTTTTATACTCATGAACAGAATTACATAAATTCGGTACTCACCATTGAATTGCTTTGAATTCCGGATCATGGGACGAGCAATAGAATCACTGATGCAACAACAGGACTTCACCTTCACTGTTTCAATATTACCATTTCTTCTGAAAGAAATTCCAGTCCTGGCCAACTCACAAAGCTCAGCAACAAATGGTTTCAGGTACTCATTGCACACTGGTTTCTTTTTAGAGAGCCAAATGCTAGCCATCAGAACATGCTTTCTTCTCAATACTGTTGGTAGTTCATTCACAGTAACTAAGACAGGCCAAGCAGATTGTTTACTTGTTGTAGCAACCTGTTGGAAAAGAACAAAGAAATGGATGAGTTCCGTGCCTCTTCACATGGAAAAACTTGTCAAAAAACAGAAGCATTATGGTAAAAAATAAATCCCTCACCGGAAGTCCATCAATAAAGAAATTAATAGTGATTGTGTTCACAGAACTGAAAAGTTTGTACAAAGAGCCATCCTGTATGTCCTCATAGTTAAAGGGACTGATCTTAGTCCGATTCTTGGGATCGAGTTGTACATGTTCAGGCAGGCTTTCGAGCAATGCCACCAGCTGGTCTTTTAATGGCAGGTACAGGAAAACAGTGCATGCTTTTCTGTTTTCAGACACAATAGTTATCCTATTGCAACCATGACATTCAAAAGTGTCTTCTTTTACAATTCCTATATATTTACTACAGAAAGGGCACATATGATGTTCCATCAGACCAAACGAATACTTTTCAATTGCACTTTTCATGATGTGTTTGGTTAGCGCAAATGAACAATCTTTAGAGAAGATTCCTGCCATTTCTATAATATCTTCTGCTGCTGCATAGGTCAACTGGTGTCGTGACTTGGTGGCAAGGAGCAGCAACAACTTAATCTTTTCATTCACAGTGAGGTGAAGGTCAGGAGCTTGATCTAAAATTTCCTCAGAATCATCAGAATCCTCAGATGGATCATCTTGTGGAGGCGTCACAGTCTCATTATCTGTCTCTGGCTCCTCTACATCAACATCACCATCAAGACTCAGATGTAAAACAAAAGATTCCTGCAAATTGAAAAATATTATACGAGACAAAAAAACAAAGAAATAAAAACAACTCAGCTTTGGTTACAGAAAAAAAGTTTTCTACCTCATCTAAATATTCTGTACCAGCAACGTCTTCACTATTCTCCTCAATTTCCTCCTCAACAACTTGCCAACAGTCAAGGTCCTTTTAAAACAATAAAAAAAAAATGATCAATACTATGAAGAAAAAAGTGTTGCATTGTGGATCGTAATAGTGCCACACTAAGGTTTTTTTTGTTTTTTTTTAATGAGAAAACTTACTTGAGTATGTCCAGAGCCACCACCCTCATGTTGTGGAAGGTTGACAGATTTGACAGGAGTAACAATAGAATTACGTTCCAGCACAGGGTCAACATGCTCGATGTTGACAGGGGTAACCTGTGGAAAATAATAACATGAAATCAGAACCAAAGAAAGGAGAAATGCAGACAAACAAGTAACACTACACGACTCAGCTTACATAATACTATTGAAGTAGAAGATGCACAAGCCATATAGAGACATAAATAAGGGACTTAGCGTGTTTAATGAACCACAAACTTGATGGCATTTTCCATCTTGGTGCAGTATTTTAACACTCACTTGTATATCAGAAGCCTCGTCGCAAGGTAACAGCCCAGACTGGCATATTGGCTGGGGACTTCCAACATATTGATTATCATCAGGCAAGTTGTCATTGTTTGTACTGTGCGAACTGTCATCCAACGCACTTGGCAACTCTTTCTCGGATGGTACACGTTTAGACAAAGACTTTTTGGCTTGATTTCTTGTCTTCATAAGTCTTTTCAAGGGTTTCCTAAAGGAAAAATTACCAACTTTAGACACATTGTTAGAAAATTTGTTAACATAGATAGGTTAGGTAACAACATCATCCATAAAATTATGAAGTGCAGTCTCAAATGTCATGCTGAAGATTCGCGAAATTCGAAGTCTTCGAGTCAAAATTTTCGAAACATACAACGTGTGCCATACATCACTGACTTACGTTTTGTTTCCCGATCCACCATTCATGGATGAAACGCGACGTGAGTGACGTGTGTTCTTGGGCATTTTGCCGTCCGGTTCGTACTTCCACTGCTTGTACGGGCCCCTCTTCTTACGGACTTCAGAGGGCATGGTCAACAGTAAAATTATTATAGTCAAATCAAATAAAACACTACGCGTCTGTGCCCACAACGTGAAAAGGGAACGGAGGATGGTCTGGAAGTGAATGTTTTGCTTGGAGTCCGAGGCAGACCGGGCCCCGGGGGGGGGGGGGGGGGGGGAAGAGGGCAATGCTGCCATCTAATTTTTTTTAATGCGTATGGCACACGACCCCAACGGAGATTTCTATACCGCCTACATTTAAAAACATATTAGAACCTTATTTCATGATTGTTCAATAAAATTATCTACGATGCAGTGACAAAAAAGGGACGTGGCCAGGTGTGGTACTCCTGGGCACCAGCAAAACATTCCCCTTCCCTCCCCGTCCCTTCCTCCACCCCACCCCTCTGGGTTTTAAATGCACCTGTCTGCCCTCCAATCTGTCAGTTCCATTTGACAATTTGACGTACTCATTGCTCTTTGACGTCTCGTAGTGTCGCCACCAAGATGTTCCGAGCAAACAGCAGTGTTGGTGGAAATCGTAAGAAGTTGCAGCAGTCGTCTGGGGATAAGGCCAGAGAGGACAAGGCCTTAGTAAAGTGGCTTTCTGGGAAGGAGGCGGGTCGGTTCACTCACAATGTGGACTTGGACTGGATACTGAATTTCGACCCACTCAGTGATTTTCGGGAGGAGTCGCACCTCGTGGAATGGCGCACCTTGCCCAAGCCCAAGACAGGCTGGGAGGTGTGTGATTGTCAAGTGCTAGAAGTTAGCAGTAAGTAGTTTAATTCATTATGTTCTCGCTGTGTTGGGTATTTCTGAGTTTTGGCCCTTGGCTCATGGGAGTTGATCCAAACTTCATTAGCTGCCCATTCTTTTAGTGTGTTCGGTGTGTTTTCTGTCTGGGTTTCAATCTACGGTTTCAATTGCATTAACTGTTTGCCCTTTTATGATGTATCTACTTGTTTCTTCAAATTATCCAATCTGTATGGCCTTTTCGTAGTCCCAATATTATTAATTTATCGATTGATTTATTTATAATCCTATCTGCCTCAGGTGACCTAGACTTTCTACTGCAGCGGATGCAGGAAGAAAAGGAGAAGGCACTTTCAAACGATAATGAAGGAAGAAAGCAGTCTCATGAGCGAACTAGTACTTCTACACCTCGCAAATCAAATTCTGCATCTAGTACCGAAGGTAAGGATTCTTATCATATTATTTATATTTTCTATTACACTAACTGACTAACTTTTTCTTAATAGTTTCAGATATTCAGAAGCTTTTCAAGTCATTTCTTTCCCAAATCAGTGGTAATGCTACTCCACCTTCCAATGGCCTATCCTTGCATACCGAGGAAAATCAGGTAAGCCTACTGTATCATTATATACCATAAACATTCGGCTGGGTTCCATGTGAGATTCTATTACAACTCCATTTGTTTATCTTTCAGGTGAAGGTGGGTGAAGCGCTCACCCTGTCACAAACAGCGTATATGGAAGCCAAGCTGGCACGAACTCCTAGTTCAATGACTATGGACCTCGTTCGAGCAGCCTTTTCTGTGAAAAGGCTTAGGAGATCTTCATACGCTGGGCAAAGGCGGACTTTTAAAGGCACTGTTATGCAAAAACCTTCATTGAAGAAATACAGGAAGATGAAAGATATTCAAAGTAAGTTGGTGTATTCACTTAAGTATAAAATTGTATGGAAGCTAATGTAGGTCTTCAAATTTTAATTGAACTCGTTTGTACTTTCAGACTTTGTCAATCAGCGTTTTCCACACTTCAATCAATCAGCATTTGGTCATGCTGTTAACGCTGTCACTGGCAGCAACGTGGATAAACGACCCCCAAAAGAGGTAAGACTAATGGTACTGCTTTGTTGAACATGGTTTGGGTCTACCCTTTGCTATTTATTTCTTTTGTTCTAGTTGGTCGATCAAAGCGCAAGCGAGAGTGATGATGAATAACCTAGCAGGTGTTACTATGAAATGTGTTACTGAAATGTAATCTATAATTATTATTATTCAAGAGTTGTCCAGGAAATATTCAATAAATGGTACAGCTAAGCTAGAAAATGGTTTTATTCGTTTTAATACACAATTATAACGCACTCACAATATCTTTAACCTGTCACTTGATCAGACGAATTTTCTTCTTCACCACCTTTCTTTCAATGACTGCGCAGAATGTTAAAGCTTGAACTTGGAGTAAAAATTTGATGAACCTGAAACACACACAAGCTGGATGGGTTAAGTACTTGGTGAGTCTTTTCACCCAGTTTTAGTACAGAAAATATTTAGTAGCTATGAAGTAGAGCCGAATCAAAACCGAAAATCCCACGAATGTGTGCATGACACTAAAATTAGTTGGATTTGCGAACTAAGTTTGTAATTTCATAACCTTGCCTCGCTCTGCTCGGCCGGTGACTGGCTGGCGCTGGCAGACGACAAAACAAACACCCCAGGATCATGATGGCGGTGGCTGTGTACGCACGAAGGACGAAGTTTGGAGTAAACGGTTTGGTACGAATTCGACGCTGAAAGAGGAAAGGTTGTGATAATTGTCAAGTTTTGGCTGAAATATTACAGCTTTTATTCAGATCAGGAAATGGAAATTAGTTTTGGAGCCATCCCAGGACTCCGTATTCGGTACGTACGTGCGGCTCGGTGATATGCTCTTATCCTAGGCTTGCTGTTTTCATTTCTTAATGTTTTTTGTTTCTTTTCTAAATATTTAACTCTCCGACGTCAAATCATTACTGCGAATGTTACAAGGAAAATGTGTTCAATCCATGTCATAGTTTTGAGCACGTCTGTTCTTTGTGCTTGGTTATGGCCTAATATTTTGTTGGTTATGTTTCGTAGGCAAATATGCTAGCCTCAACGCGCGACTGTTGGACGAAGGAGTCTCCCAAGCACAGAACCTTGTCTGAATTCCGCACAAGAGTGTGATGAAATGGAAATGAACAATGCTATCATATGCATTTAATGTTTCACTTGTCACAAGTGCTAGCACACAGTTTAATGTGAATCAGGTAAGGACATTACTCATCATGATTTCTTCTTATTTCTTCCCTGTGAATATTTAATGTCCAGTTGTGTACTGTGGTGAATAGGCTGTGATTTAATTTATTATTGGTTTTTTATCATACAGTAACCCTTATTTCCTATGTTTCAGGACTAGATTTGATAGACCAATAGTGGTCCAAACGGTGCAGAAATGCACTCAACCGTTCCTGAAGACAAGTTCATTGCCGCAATCTTCTCATAACCTGTAAGTTGTAATTGAAATTTTGTGTGTGGCTTATTTGCTTTCATTTTTATTTTTGTTAGTACCTGACTCATCGTTATTTTAATTGTAGGACTTGCTTCAGTTCAATTTACAAGACTCAATGTCAAAATTGTTACTGAGATAAGAGAATGCAGCATCAAACTTGAAGAATGGCCATCGTGTAATAAGATTGAGAAGGAGACAGAGAGTTGTGGGTGTACAGGTGTGTTTAATTTTCACCATTTAACTTGTAGCTGATGCAGGTTTACAGAACTTAAACTTTGAATTGTTGCTTATTGGTTTCTTACTGCTTGCAGGCCCAGGAAACATTCAACATTTCCTTCATCCCGTCCTTAAAGGCTTTGCTATTTTTACATCTGAAACGCATTTGGCATAGATTCTATTGTCGTGAATTATACTGAAACTAAATTGTACTTCGTTTTCTGTCAATTCTACCTGGCTCTACCTGGGATCTACCTGGGCATCCATAAACAGCACTGTTGAACTCACATTGAAAATCATAATGTAGTATTTTACAGTCACAGTTGAAAATTATTGTTAAATTGGAGCTAATAATATCAGAACAAATCACAGACAGAAACCGTCGTCAAACAATACTAAGGAATAGAGCTTCTTTGTATAGAACTATTGTTCTTCAGTCTATACTCGCCTCTGCTAAAGAAACTGAAAAAGATAGCTGCAATTAATCACTATTTTACTCTTGCACTTAAATGGCAAAAGAAACAGTGCTTGGTGACCAAAGTGGAGCACAGTTGCCACTGTCCTTGATGAACAAGGACACTGCAGTTGAAGTGCATCGGGGAACTGGGAAGGAACTGGAGGGGGACTGGGGGAACTTGTCCGCAAACTGCAGTACAACTGAAAAGGTCCTAAAAAAGTACTAGTTTTTTGGCAGTTTGTGTGCAGTTTGAGTGCAGTTATCTGCATTTCAGAGTGCAGATAACTGCACTCTGTATGCAGCATAACTGCACCTGCTTTTCTACAGTTAGTCTGCAGTGGATTCACACTTACTGCTGCAAATGTTAGCGCACATTCACCAGTACTTTGACAACAATTATTTTTCAGTACAGCTACTGCTGTTCCCCACTTTTGAGTGTAGTGTGACTTCAGATCTGAGGCGTACTTTGGACTACTGTTCCTTTCGCGCGGGTTCGCAGAGAAGTCATTGGCAGCTCGACGTGAGCCGGCCGGAGCACGTCCTCGTTCTCTCAAAGGCCCAGGTCCAGGGCCCTCAGCCTCCGGAGTTGGTCCAGATCAGTCGGCAGCGTACGGGTCTGGCCCTTGGCGTCGGCCGCGCGTCTAGGGGGAACGGGGGAACGAGGGAACGGGGAAAGCCTAGACATTGCACTCAAATCGGCTCGCTTACACCCCTCATCAGTCGTTTATGAGGTAGAAGCACGGAAAGGGCGCCGCGCGAGGCCACGCGGTGCTCCGGCCGCGGGTCTAACATGGCTGCCTGTGTTTCTCGGTCGCGCCACCTTGCCCCGCCAACTCGGAGCAGACGACAAAAGGTCTAGTATAGCGGCCGTGGTGTGGCGCGGCGTAGCAGGGGGCATGGAGGTGGTAAAGTTGGCGCGTCTCTTACACGTAGTGTATATACAGGACTCGACCGCCACCGGGCGCTGCGGGCGAGGGGGTGAGAGTAGAAGGGTGGAAGGGGGATCCTGTTTACGCCAAGGGTAGCGTGGGACCGAAGCCGGCCGGCTCGAGTCAGTGGCGCATCAACCTACTGTCGAGGCGAGACGTGAAGATGGAAGACAGTGAAATTTTAGACCTGTTCGGAAGCTTTTCATTTGACTCCAGCACCGAGGCCTCTGCTCTGCGGCGGCCGTCGAAGCAGCCCTGGTAAGTAAATTTGTGTGAAATCCGTGTGAAAATCCTGTTCCGTCAGTGTCGGTCCTTTGTGTGGCGTGGCGTGCCGTGCCCTGCCTTGCCATGTCGTGGTGCCTCTGGCTCGCATGGAAACTTGTTCTTTGACCATGCTGAGTGAAGCCCCCAATAGTTTTAACGCGTCTCTTGTGAAGGCATGTCTTGCGTCGCGCTCCGTCGTAACGCATGGGCCGCGAGTGTCAGTTACGTTGTTCTGTGCTTAGCCGTGCCGGCACGGCATTCCCTAAGTTCGTGTGCGCGTCGGTGTGTGTGTGTGTGCGTTTGGGTGCTCATACGTCTTTTCTCACTTTCAGATCCCTCTACCGCCAGGGCCGCCCGCCCCGCAGGCCAGTGCAGTTGCAGAAGAGCACTAGAGTACTGACGACCAGACGTGGTCGTCGTTGGATTTCGGAGGAGAGTCAACCACCGAAGACGACGAAGACGATGACAGGGTTGAAGATGAAAACCCTCGGCGCTCTGACCCTGCAAGTAATTGTAGTATTGCCCACGAATCATTTTAGGGGTCGTAATGTAAAAATGGATCTTATTGCTGATGTTCTTCTGTTGTTAAAGGCAAAGGACATGCCTGATTTATGGCAGCTCATGGTGGAGGCTGGGGCTGGGGCCGTCAAGTCGACGGAGGGTGAGGCTGTAGCTGCGAAGGCAAATGAGGACATGCCTGATCCATGGCAGCTCATAGTGGAGGCTGAGACTGCCAAGTCGACGGAGGCTGCGAAGGCAACACGCCCTACTTCGCCTGGAGCCCCCTGGCATCCAGCACTCCAGTCACAGTGTGTAACTCTTCATATATGCATTCATATTGTAGAGTTAGGGCCTTTAGGTAGCGGTCATTGCACCGCTAGCATTCTCATACGCTGGCCGCCTAGTGCCAGCTAGTCTCCTGCAAGGCTCTCACACTGTTGTCCCCGGCAACGCCTAACAACGCCTCGGTTGGCTCGCCAGTCTACGCCGCTCCGTGCTCCGTGACTGTTCTCTGTATCCGTATCGTCTCAATAAATCCTCTGGTTCCAGCATATCTGAGTATTTCCTTCTGTCCGAAGCTACGTTTCAACTAGCGCATTCGGTAGGACAGAAGGAGATACCGAGGTGCGCTCGGCCAAGGATTTAGCTGATTTTCTGTGCAGGAATTCCCAAGTGTGTGTGCGCGTTCCGCTGTCCCGTTCCTGCCCTGCTCCCTGGATCCCGGTCCCGTCCCGTTTAGAGGTTCCCGTGGTCCTGGTAGCCGGCCGTGCTGCATCCCTGTCCCGGCGGCTGACCCCCTGTGACCTGTGACCCCGGTGACTCTGACCCTTGACCCGGATCGAGTGAGTCTTTCGCCCCCAGTGCTAGTGCATTTGTGACCCACTCTCGCGTTCGGCTCAGGCTCCAGCTGCTCACGCAGCGCACGGGCCTTATGCCCTTGCAGGCTTCTTCGGCGCCCAGCGCCAAGAGCCACTGTAAGGAGATCATTTTCTACTCTGACAACTGTGCTGGACAAAATAAGAATCGTTTCATCTTCAGCATGCTTGAACTAGCAGCGGTACAGTATTCTGACAAGATCACGCACAAATATCTTGAGCGAGGGCATACTATGATGGAAGTTGATTCCATCCATGCTGGAATTGAAAATGCCACTTAAGACGCAGACATTCTTCATTTTCATGGATGGGTGAAGGAAATTGAAAATGCCAAAGAAGAGTTTCCTAAATATGAAGTTGTGCCTGAAGTTGTGTAAGATTTAGTCTGTACATTCAAACCACTTGTACAGATGGAAAACTGGGAAATGGACCTGTGAGGTAACAAAATTAAGTGGACAGCAGTAAAAGAAATTCAATTTGATGGGGTAGAGGGCAATCTTGTACGTATTAAATACAGTTACGATGGTGACATGGTCCAAATAAACCAGGTCGACCTGTCAATCTGAAGACGTACATACCACCACAAGCCTACGATGCTGGAATCCCTTTATCAGCGAATACCATCAGAGATCTCAAGAGCTTCTTGTGCAAATCTTTTGACATCCCTGAAATGAAGCAGCCTTGCTATCATCAGATTTCAGCTAAATGTTTGCCAACTGATGACGATGCTGTTTCAGAAGCAGAGTATGATCCTCTCGAAGATATCTGTGTAGGCGATACATTGGAAGAGTAAAGGTCAGCAGGCAGAGGAAGAAGGACAAGAAAATGAGGCAGAAGGAGAAACAGAAGATGAAGAAGAAGTGTGGGAGTTTTAGTTTGTGCAATTGTTCTCTCTGCTTTTTCTTAAGTACACATTTATATTTGCAGTACTTCTTTTGTAATTAATGGTTGGACCAAAGGAGCAGCGTGCTAAGTCATATCCTAGCTTATGTGTTCTCTTTAATGCAATTGATGATTATCTTGTAAGCAGAGTGACTCTGAAATCCTGTGACTGCTCTCACATACCAGTTTAAATGATTTCAGATGTCTCCTACTACTGTTTTGTGTCTGTAATTTGTAGGTTCTGAGTTTAAAATCTTCTTTGTGTAAATTTAATTAAAAGTTATTGCTATACAATTTTATTTGTTATTTGTGTAAGTTTCCAGTTCAACAGTTCATCGGTTTTCATACATTCAAGTGTTTTTCAACTAGTTCTGCTTTTTCTTTGAAACTTCTGATTCACTTTTTACAAACACAAGCTTAATTGTAGATATCATTGTATAGTGTCTCATGATCTTGGTTAAATTTCATCGTTTTGCCCCTACCCAGTGAATTTTGGTGTTAAATATTCTGTGAGTATTCGGTGATCTTAGGAAGGAGAATCAAAGAACACACACACACACACACACAGTAGTGGCGTCAAAACAGAAGTAAGAGAGATTTATTCTGTGCACGGGATACCAGAGCAACAATATGACAAACATGGAGTGGCAAAGAAAGGTTCAGATGAAATTTCAAGTTCAGTTTTCCACTTCCTTGGAAATTTTGATGACACATTATCAGCAATGAGATACAGGGAAGACAACAAACTGTCCGTTGTCTTCCCTTCGTTGCCTGTTTGGTCACTCTCAATTTTATGCTTCATCCACACTTCCAGTTAGGAAGCTTTACAAATGCAGATTAACAGGAACAGAGAATAAGCGTATCTAAAATATGCCAGTGAGTGAAAATATTATTATAAAAATTTACAAGCTGCACTAAGTTTGAAATGAGGGAATGACAGTAAAATGAACCTGCCACGCACATAGTAACAACACTAACCGAGTAGAACATTCTCTCAGTACAAGCTTCCACTGAAACGAGTGCAGACCGTAACAGAAACACATAATGAATATAATAACACGAATATATGCAAGACACCAATACGATAATTTAGGGACAACAAAAATTCACGTATCTGCACATAAAAAATAAGCATACCAAAATTGAGTAACACAAAACTGTAATCAAAATTAAACTGCTCCCCATGCCCTCAATTAAGAAAAACTTGGCAATTTTTTTAAAAAATAAACAACTCAAACTGAAACAAAAGAAAATGTTGAAATTGAAATGAATTAAAGGGGCAAACAGAATAATAATATGGTTAGCCTTGGCCTTCATTGTTTTGTTGATTACTCTGTGGTGTGTTTTGCTGTGGTGCTGTTGTGGCTGCTGTAGTTACCCTCTTAGCATTTGATATGATGTGGCACTTGGTGTGGTGCAGTTCACCTCTGCAAGTGCCTATCATCTTTGCCTTCCCCCCATAAGTACTCAAATGTTTCCACACCACAGTCTGAAAAACTAACACCTACATTAGCACTTTGGTACTCTGAAATTAATAATTGTAATTTATGGATTGCCGGTCATACGTCCTCCCTCACCAATAAAATCATATGTCCTCTGCTTTGGGGTCATATTCTCAGATGATGTTCCTTGGTTTGGACCTCGAAAGCATTCGTGAAGCCATTTCTTCATCTAAATGATGCCATGAATAATGTAATCTTTGTTCTTGGAAATCATGTCTTTGCTCTTGTCCCCACTTCCCACATAGTTTTTAACATTCTGTAAGGCAAGAAAAATACTAAAGTAAAAACAGAACAATTTCAATTTAATATTGGAGCTATAAATAAAGATGACCACAAAAACATTGATGTACCTACTTTAAAGTACATTTTCTTGCCCTTCAGGGGCAGCAATAATATTTGGCAACTGCTGCCTGAAAGGAGAAAAAATAAAAATAGCGTAGCACAGATGACAAGAACTGTGTTTAATATGACTTAGAGGGCCATCCCCCAACAACGCTAACCTCAGAACCTGCAGTCTGGTGCTTCGAGAAGCAGGTTTCAACTGGTTTTCCTCGAGCTAGCTGCATCATATGTCCAGTCTGCTTTCTCTTTGGGATTCACTCAGTGTGATTCCACTGGTTTTCTTGAGTCTTGCTTTGGCTCAGGGATTCCTACAGATAACACACAAGTTGTTATCAAATTGACACCAAAATACAAATTATGATCAGGCCTGACAAAATGTAGGTAGTATCTGTAAAGAAACCCCAGTTTTATCCTACACACATACAAGAGTAAATTAGGACATCCTACTGTGGCAATTTTTTTACAAGGAGCATCAAGCTACAGATAGCAAAGCAAGCAGCATGACTGATACAATGACAAATACAATAGATCATAAACATTTTTTTTCTATTATATAAGGACTCCTAAAACAAGACAATCCACATTTTTTATGTTACTGATACAAAATGTTTTACCTTTTCTGTTTCATAAACATAAGATTTAGTATTAAGCATGAACTTTTTAGTCATATCTAATCACATTAGTCTTAGATGTTTACTGTCAAGCTTGTAGAAAACCAGAAACCCATGTTTATAAGCAATCATGTAAAGACAACAGGCTTCACTATTGCCCAAAGCACTAGCCTTTTCAGAGTTAGATCTTTTTAGATTTATGGAAAGTGGAAGGACCAAAATTTAGAAAATAACTAGAACCAATACAGACGAGGGAACGATTGACGCAGAAAGCTGACAACTCAAAAGAGAGTTTGAAGAAACAGCGCGTTCATGGTGAATGGCAGTTATTTACTTGCACAAAAGGATATGTCAGTGCCAGTGCATTCTTTGTAATAGAATCTTTACATTCTTCCAAACAATATGCAGCAGACAAATTGTAAGTATTACTTCCAAAATAGGCAAGTGAAATGATTCGCTCGATAAATCAACATACCTACCTGTGAGGAATCCCCCATTCTTTTAGACCAACTGGATCCTTTTGTAGTTGGATAAGGCTGTGGAACTGGAAATAAGTCAAACAATACCTTGAACAATCTTGTACCTCATATATGATGACATTAACTGTTGAAAGGATTTAAAATATTTTGTAATAGTTGGTCCCAACAACACAGCAGAAATTTTGAGTGGAAACGTTTTCAATACTATGAGAGGTTTGTACAACCATACTGATATATTTGTTAAAACATATCAGTTGATATACTCTGTCAGCTGTTTAGGTTATACTAAACACACACAGCTCCCTTAGTTTCTTAAGGTTCCTCGACTTACACTCGTGTACTTACCAATGTTTGCAATCCACCTCAGCAGCCAAATCTGACAATAATTTAGCACGGTTTGACGCCATGACATCTAAGTTTGTCTTGCATCTTGAACTGGAAGTTGTCGTCGACCAGGGCCAGATCAAGTCGGGAGAGACCGCGGACCATGGCTATTCAGCCGATGAGGAAGGAGGAAGGGAAGGGAGGTAGACGGGTGTTGGCCGGAGGGCTCTGACCAGTTTTCATATTTCACATTTTAATCGGCAATAGAGATGATATTACTGTAACAGAATCATTAAAAAGCACAAATCTGCCAACATTGCAATCTGGACAAAATACCACGGTCGCTCACTAGGGGGGAGGGGGGCGTAGGGCAAGTCACGTAGTATTTAGAAAACGCTATTTTTTTGCCAACCAGGTGTATGATGATATCAGGCGTCTTCTGCTGGTGTTTTGTTTTCGGGATGACGTCAAAACAATCGACATGGCGATAGCTATCGTAACGGAAAGTTGTTTGTCTTAAACTAAATCTACTGATTTACTAGATTTACTGCAAGAAGGAGCTGCATAATGCACTGAAGCTCTCCACTTCAGTGACCCATTGTGTGTGTACGCCACCTAATTGGGGGAGTGTTTAAGCCCATCCGTTTGAGCAATATAACATTATCTGGCTCACCATACAGACCAGGCGGTTAAAAGCGGTCAGTGGATCCACTTTACCCTCTTGCCGTCCAATGTATTGTTGGGCTATTTCTCGCTTTTGTTTTCTTATTCTCTGTCTAATGATGGTGCCACCTTCTTTCTAGTTTTTAACATCCATGCTCTTCAAATTTTTGTTATTTTTTTTTTGTCTTAATGATCACATTAGTCACAAATTGTACATGAAGATTTTGTTACCCTTTGTTTTCTCCTCTGCAGTTATGCCAATGAGGTTGGCAAGAGATCTGGATGGAAGCAGATGAAGCTGAAACTCCTAACCCACACAATATCTGTAAAGATCAATGAAATTAACTAGGCAGGATCAGGTTGATCCAGTCGGCTTCGCCGCTTGAAAGATATGAAGTAAATCATGGAGTAGATTATGGTCGATTGTTTACAAGTGTGTCATTAATATAAACATATAATAAATTTCATAATTCGACACTGTTCGATGCCACGTTTCTATCGGAAAAATATTCGCAGTTAATCGTCCTAGCAAGAAATCTAACTCACAATCAGATAACCCAATTACATGCAGACGGTCTTACCCGCAGCAAAAACATGGAACAGGGCCAACTCCAGTAACCTAACGGGGAGAGAGTCCTTTGTTTGTTTTCCCGCAATTGTATTTTTTCTTTGTGCGGATTATATTTTTGGAAGGTTCAGTGTTGTTGTATCTTAATCTGAGTGATTTATAGGTGACTTGCATCGTGGCGTGGCCTACCTGTTCCAATTCGAATTGACATTAACATTGCCATAACCAATCTAACCACTTTAACCGTTATTATAATGGGACGGCTTAACATAAAACGGAACTAAATCCAACGAATGTAACAATTTTTATCCGTTTCGAATAACACTTCTTCATAAGAAAATTCACCATTTTATTCAAAAATTATTGGTAAAAATCTGACTTATAATTCCGTAATGTTGGCCATTGTTTGAGAGTTCAATATCTCAAGTCTTGGGAAGTCTCATCGTATCGTCTCTCCTGAAGGCTTCGCATTCAATTTAAAAGATATATTTTAATTTAATTTTTTTAGCGGAGCCATAAATGCTGTTTCCAAGGAAAAACTTTCGGATTGATCGGCATTCAAATTATGTAAGAAAAGCCAATATTTAAGACCATTTTGGAAAGCTTATTTTTCATTAGGTTCATGTGATCTCATTTTGTCTTGATATTTGTTACCTTTTCTGTTTGCCTACCTAATTGTTATTGTTACCATTCCTTTGTATTCTTAGTGTCTGGGTACAAACATTACTGTACTGGCAGAAATGACAATGAATACTTGGTACTATTAAGGTAGTCGGGGAGTTTGGGTTTAGCTGTGTATTAACTCCAAGAGAGCGTCTCACAGAATGGCACCACTGCTCGGTGAGCGGTGCCCGCTTTTATAGGCCAAGAGAAGATGAAGGAGGAGTAACGGTGGTGGGGGTAGAGCCGTATCGCCATCTAGACAGCCGCTAGATGGCGGCACCTTATAATGGTAGTTGTGCTACTAGCCAACGGAGGGCGAAACGGTATAAAGATGGTGTCTAGGAACGTAAACAAAGAAAAGGGTTATGTAGCCCATGGTATGAATAGGTGACTTTAATCGGTCTGCTCTACGTAACAGTACTTGTTATTGAGTTTTTTTATTTACTTATAATTATGGAAGGATAGCAGTCTGCCAATATGGCATATTTGTAAACATTTATTTTTAAAATTCCATGTGTTACCATTAGTTTTAAATATTTCATTCATATTTCTAATAATACGCCGTGCTTTGCCCCCGTTTTTTTTTAAGTAATTGGCTTTGCTAGAAGTTGTACGTGTACTACTCTAATAAAGAGACCTTGATTATGATTCCCGCTGTTCTACCTATTGACCCCTCCTGTACCACTGAAGGCCAGATGTTTTAAGGAGTGTATGGTAGGAATGAGGCCGCACCAATCCATATGTAATCATAAATTGACCATATACGCCATATTTTTATTTCCACGGTTACAGGCTGTATACATTTCGTATACAGGACCATATACACGCTATATAAAACCGTATATTGTCCCATATATGGGCACCATATATTGAACCAAATACAGGCCTTTATGTACCATTTTCACCCGGGTTGTGTGCATTAGAAGGTAGAGCCGATGACATTTGATAGGAAAGAACATCTTCCTGAAGGGAATTTGTTTTTCAGAAGATTCGGTTTCGGTTTTTGAGGCCGAGCCGAGCAGTGGCCCTTGGAAGACAAAGCTACCATAGCAGTGTACGATCCAGCCGGCGACGGTAAGTGATCGTATCCGCTCCCTGGGCCCTCGCACCAGCCTCCCGCAAGCGTGCCGCGCACCGCTGCGGCGGAGCGCCGGGTGGGCAGGCAACTCATCCGGCTGATCTGTATCGAGATGAATCTGGTCGTCGGAAAGCCCATGCGTGTCCGATGGAGGGGGGGGGGGGGGCACTCTCGCTGAAGGCACGTGCTTTCTTCATGCCACACGTCCAAGACCACATCCATCCAGCGGGTAGAAAATCCGTGCACAGTGCGAGGACGGTGCTGTTGCGGGGCCAGAGAGCCACAGCAGACATCGGCAGACATAATGTGGAAGCCCGGCGGAATGCTTGGTCGCGACTGGACGCCTTGGCTTGCGAGCGGAGAGTCGCGCCCCAGCCTGCAGCCAGAGCAATGCTACCAACCTTCTGGCTAGAGCCTTTCGGCCCTATCAGTGTAACCAAATTCAAAAGTGCAAGGTCTCTGCGAAGCCCTTAGTATAGACAGGGCCACCTGCCAAAAGTGTTAAAATGTCACGGGGTAGGTTCGGAATCCGGCTCCACCTGAAAACCTATAACCGGAAGGCGGGTCGCGCAACGAGCCGCAAGTTTACGCCCTATCTGGGATTTTTAAAATATTCCGATCACACACAAACAGAAAATTGATGTGGTAAAATACCCCATATTAACACCCATGGGTCGATTATTTATTCCGTTTTGCTCTATCTGGCACCGTTTCTGAGTTCAGGTAAATAATAACGAAGTTTAACGTTTTAAAAACAATTTATTCATTTTAAGTGTTCCAAAGCTCTAAAATCACTTCACTACTTACCAGAAAAGCGAAGTGGACCAGCAGCGTTGTCCGTATGGTAATTTGAAGCCCATCAGACCTATCAAATTTACCGCAGCACGTGAAATTTAGAGACCACGAGATCTTGTTAATTTACATCCTTGGCCAAAACAAAGTTTCATTTGGTGCACCAGGTCAATCTCATGAAAACCACAAATTGATGAAAGGGTTTTTCTTATTGTAACTGTTGAAAACATTGCGTGGACTAGTAAAGACAGTCCATGGCAGTTCATATCCAGGTGGGAAAGGAGGCTTTCGGCCCCAGGCAGGTTTTGCAAGAGCAGTAGTGCGAGTTTCTGCATTGTTTCGCTCCGATTCACACTCACACTCAGTGGGAAGGGCTTACCTCGCTACTTGAAGACGTTTGACACTCCCGCACACGCTGAGAGAACGTAATCACAAAGTAAAATGAACAGAAATCTTGCATAACTGATCGATACGACGCCATGTTTACGCCAATGCCGGGCTGTCATCTCAAACAAGTGACCATCGACTTCCGACCGACCTGTTATTCGCAGATGAGCCTGCGCGTGACGTCACATCAGGGTCACACGTCGCACGGCGATAAAAATGTTTTAAGATGTAAAGTTTAAATGAGTATGAAATTGGCATCGCGAACTTGAAAATAGTTCAGTAATTCATAGTACGGCACGGTACGGCATGTGGCCACCACTGTCACCAGCGGCAGCGCGCGCTGTGCTTCGGTGATTGATTTCACTTCCGATTTCACCGTCCGCGCACAAAATTTGATGTTTTGAGTTTTTCAAAAGTTTCGGAAGTTATGTAGAATTTCCCGACAAAACGTCAGGAAAATTTAGATCACCGTGTTTTTCAATTTAGGAATTTTCCGAAAAAGTTCCTTGGTCTAGCTAAAGTGCGTCAGGAAGACTACGGGCGCGCGCATCTTCCGCTGGTCTCGAATTTCTACCTACTGCGGCCATTCCCTTTCTTTTCCCTGCTTGACGCATATCCTGGAGCAGACGACGCGCCTCGGTCGCGGTTGTGGCCGATCCTTGCCTTAGCACACTGCTCTCGTTCATAAGACAAATCGCGAGGAGCCGCACTCGCCAACCGGTTTCCACCTTGCGGGCGGGCTCTGCCCGGCCTAAACGGAACCTCGTCGCCCACTGCCATACAATCCGCCAGCAGACGACGGAATACAAAATAATTGCCCTTTACCGCCGCATTCAAAGAAGGCTGGCGAGGCATTGACCGGCCGTCTTCTGTGACAAGCCTCGTCTTCGAGGCCTGCAGTCTCAAATGTCTCGCTGGCGCACAGAAGGTCGCGGTTAGAGGTCAGCCATTAACTTATTGTATCGGAACGAATCGCGTGACCCGTCTGCTCTTCCTGGAGGTGGCCTGCTCGAAACAGTGACAGGTCGCGTCATGGTAGGATACGACCGACTTGTGCCCGCCAAAGCACACCACACTGTTTTCGAAGTGGGAGCGTAAATGTGCTAGCGTTACTGACCGCTTAAACGTGCAGGTGCAGCGAGCTCGGGTTTCTACTCGGTAAAAAGTTCGATCAATGTATATCATCGCCCTTAGCAGCGTAACTAACAGGGCAAAGCGCCATGCACACTTCAAAATGAGAAGCGATACATACGGGCTAAATTGAGAGAGAAATTGTTCGCGCTCGTAAGACGAGAGATCGCTTCTTGCGAGCGAGAAACTTTTTCCCTCGAAGGGAGCTGGGAGTATTTATAGTTCAGAGGAAATAAAGTACGAAAATTTTTCTCGCTCGTCTAATTAGAGGAATAAAATGAGCGCATGTTGACAAATAAAATGCTGTCACTCGAAGCAATTGGTATCTCTCCTGATTCTCCAGTGCATAGCATAGCAGTGACCAAAAACGCCTTATAGATCACAAGCACCTCAAGAGCGAAACGGCAAGTATACTAGCAGAAAAGTATAACATACTCAAAAACTTATGCCTGAATCAAGCATAATATACATATCAGATTTTAAGCATAAACCTCAGCTTATTTGTCGAGCATAATATGCTTGAAACGAGAATATGGAATACGGCTATGCCTCAGTCAAGAACTCTGCTAAAAACGGATGCCTGATTCATGCATTGGACTATATGCCTGATTCGGGCATCATTCTGTTGTATGGGACTGTATGCTCGAATCAGGCATACAGATGGGTGAGACAAGTATCCTGTTGTTGAATCAGGGAAAGTTACCCGGGATTTTCAAGTAGGCGTACAACTTGCGCTGAATCAGGCATCCTTTTTTAAGAGCGCATAACAGGACGGAATATCATTAATCAGTTGGTGGAAACTCCCCGGCCTTGGCGCAGGCTTGGGCCGGACACGCGATTTGGCCTATCTTGTGCGTATTGCAGTAGGTGCCGATCAGTTCCGAACATGTCCAAACCATGTCTCCGATGCTTGTGGGACTCACAAAATGCTGCTAGTTGATTCCAAGATTCAAATCTGGCCGTCAGGCGCGGGAAAATCACGGTCGCGCGCATGGCCTGCGCCACCGCCCGGGAGTGTCAACCCACTGCATTGATATTTGAAATCTCACCTACAGCTTGGTGCGCAATACAAACTTATTTGTGCTATTGTAAAACACAAAGAATTGTGTTCGTATTACAAACATTTTGCTGTGATTCGAAATGGTGGGAAATCCGGGGCCGAACGTTTTACTGAGTACAGGCTGTTGATTGCAGTCAAGACGAATTAACGCTAGACCGTACCCGACCAGGGCAAGGCGAGGAATAACGTTCAATATTTTTGAAATTGTCTCATCGCATCATGGCATCGCTAACTGATATAAACTCGTTTACGGGCAGTTTAGACCACATGTCTGCTAGAAAAGCATACCATATTTATGATGTCGTTAATTCACTATGACGTAAATTGTAAGTTGTCAGAGGCCCAGGCCCTAATTTGTTTTCTCTATCCTCAACGTTGATAGGCGGAGGGACCCCTGACGACCTATGGCATCGGGCGGCACCGCACCACACGAGGTCTACGCCCTCGGCAGCGACGGCCACGAAATCTCTTCCGATCACACTCCGCGCTTCACCGCCGAAACGCAAACTTGTGTAAGAGGGAGGAGGGGGGGGGGGGGGGAGCCGCGATGCAGAGGTATCGTGCGAGAGAGCGGCCTGTGCTTGCTGTGCTGCGCCTGCTTGGTGCGACGATCAGGTTCGGGCTGCGAGTGTAATGGCAAGGCAGGCTGCTGAGTAGCACCAGTTATCCGTGAGCAGTGGACGCAGTCGCACATATTCGACGGCAGTGCGGTTCGCAGCAGTCCGAAGCAAGCACACTGAGACAAGGAAAACCAGCAAAGAAGGTCATCTAGCAGGTACAGTGCAGGCTTGTCCCCAAACCAACTTACATTCATAACTGACCTATGTTGACATTAAAGTCGTGAAGGGTAGAGATTGAAGGCCCGGAAATATTTCCGGAAATTTTGAAAATATTTCCGGAAACTTTCCGAAATATTTCCGAGGGGTCGGAAATAATTGGAAACATTGGAAATTTTGATAAAAACGCTTTTAAGATGCACTTCTGGTGCTTTTACTGGCCGCACGCTGCGCCGATCGCTTCAGCGCACGATTTTAACTTTGGGGTGATTCCCAGAATACAGGTCACTTTGGATCAATTTGATTGTTAAAATAAAAGTTGTCTTTTGTCATGAAACACCTTTTTGGCCGATTCCACACGCTCTATTCGCCTGAGCAGACTCAAATGTCATTTCCCCACTAATATGACTAGAAAAGCAACGCAGTTCACAATTTTTGAAAATGATTTTTCGCTGTTGTCCGTAAATGCGATGAGATTAGGTGATGCGTTCTCTTGGGCGACAGTCGGGCATCGTAAGACAACTTTTGCGGCAGCAGCGACTTTTTTTGGAATCACCGCTAACAGTGCAGGTGCGACACGGTGTTCACAAGCAATTTTCGTACTCTCCAGTTTCCAACTATAAATGGTATTGTGTGACCCTATAGTACATATTCTAAATAATGTTCGCTGCCACCATTTACGGACCCATGGGTCGTGATAAAAGGCTCAGCTCGCATTTTCCAAATGCAATCATTCCCTTGCAATAAGGACCGATAGTGAACTCCGTACATCATCACAAAAAGTAGCGATAGTGATACCGACTTTGCGCGCGTGCCACACGACCGTGGTAAAATCCGAATAGGTCTTCGGCCAAAACGTACCTTTAGAACCTATAGACCTAAAGAAATACGCGATTGCTCTTATGCTAAGACTATTTCCTAGAACTGATCTGTAATCTCTTGTTAAGTAAAATTTATCTAGCATTATAGACAACTGTTTTTTTTTTACCACTTTGTCATCATGATTCGACGCTCAAGCTCATGTAGTATAACCTCGAGTCATTCTTGCATAATAAATAAGAATAGGTGGTTTTATGGCTTAAACCCTAAATTTCCGAAAGTTTCCAAAATTTCGGAAATATTTCGGAAATATTTCCACGATTTTAAATTTCCGGAAATTTTCAAACTCTAGTGAAGCGTGAGCAGGCGAGCAGGCAACAGGCCTCCTGACGCTTTTATCAGAATTTATAACACTAGGGGTACCGGACTTGACTGTCCCTCTCCGTCTACCACGGTGGGTCAAATAACCCATAGGCGCTTTTCTGACCTAAAACATGATTTGAAGGTGTCGTTTTGTATTCCTGACGTTGTTTGTGGACTTTATTACGATATAAGGAAAAAAACTCACAAAAAATATTAATATTTTGGGAGGTGCACTTCAAAAACATAAATACAAAATTGGGGTATAGCAGTAGATCGACCCTTTTTTGACCGATCTGTACTTCGCGTGTAATCCACTTTGTCGACCAGGCAGAGTGCCGACCTATATTTTCCTCTTTGCCCACCTATTGTATTTGGCTTCTGGTCAAATGAGCAGGTTAGGTTAGGCAAGTTTAGGTTAGGTTAGGCAAAGTTAGATAGCTACCAAAAAGGGTCAGAAATGAGAAAAGTGTATGTCGACAGTATGCCTAGTCGGCGAAATGGATTACACTCCCGTGATAGTTAAATATTTTTATAAGGTTAGGTAAGTTGGGTTAAGAGTAAAATTGATGTCTATACACAAAAATTAATATTAGGGCGCCTGCTTCTCGCTCGTTGAAAAAAATCCGCGTCAAAGGGGTACCGAATCGACAAATTGGGCAACCTGTGCTGGTTGCCTAACCCTTACATTGCATAACATAGCTCAATGACCTTTCTCAAGTACGCCGGACTCATTTTACATCGCCTGGATGCAAAAAAGCGTAACACCAAGGGCGGAAAACGTGGTCAGAATATGGCTGGGTCAAATGACCCACTTTGGTAAACGGAGGGTAACATGGCCTTTATTCCAAAACTATTCGACCGAAAAAAAAATTAAGGGCCAAAACAATAAAAATCATAAAACCCCAGGCCCGAGAAAAAAGAAATACTCAAGTGGTAGAGAAAGAAAGGGCGATTTGGGTCATATGACCCAGCCCGGTATAATGAATGCTCGGATGTTTCGCCAGAATGGCGGTGTTAGCTGCCCTGCTGGGGGTGGTGGCAGTGCTGCTGGTGCTGGTGCTGGTGCTGGCCGTGGCGTCCAGTCTGCGCTACAACGATTGGCGTCGGAAAGGCGTCCCGTACGTGACGCCCTGGCCGCTGGTAGGCAACTGCTTCCGCAGCATCACGCAGCGCGAGAACATTTACCAGACGCTGCATCGTGTCTGTCTGCGCTTTCCCAAGGCGCCCTTCATCGGCCTATACGCAGGACCCAGCCCTGTGCTGCTCGTTAAGGACTTGGAGGCCATCAAGAACATCACCGTCAAGGTTGGAAACGTGCATTTTACTCAGAGAATTTTATTTCTTGCATTCAGCTATTGCGGTTGATCATTCTAGATTCCGCCGTTTTCAGCTAGTGTTGGGCTCCATTAAAACCTCAGACAAAAAATGTTCGGTAGAAATAGATATTTTGCAGGGTAAATCCAGCTATAGCCCTGCTGGGTCGATCACCCTAGCATGCAATACGAAAAAGATGGAATAAGCAGACTAGCCGTTCGATCGTGCTGAATGTAGGAACGGTTCGTACATGGTTCGTTTAATTTCGCAGGATTTCCACATCTTCACCAACCATCAGCTCGCGCCGGACGTGACTGTGGATGGCACCTTTGGCAAATTTGTGTTTTGCCTCAAGGATGGCGAGTGGAAGTCAACGCGCGTCAAACTGTCCCCAGCCTTCACCTCCGGCAGACTGAAATCGATGCACCCCACGGTGCGATCGATAACCAACCAGTTCGTCCAGGTTATCCGAGACACGACTGGCAAAGGTGTGTATCTAATCGTAATGCCGCCCACATTAACACATTTAATTTTTAACCTTAGTATTTGCACCCTTTATTATATACGCGGGAATCGGCTGGGATCCGTGCATGCAAGTTCCACAAAGCACGCTTCCACAATGAATGAAGCATACTTTAAAGGGCCATCCATAATCTACGTTGATAGTATAGCGTGCGCATCGTTCGTTACGTTGGTATCTGTGTCGTCCACGCTGCTGCAGCATTTGACAGGGAAATTTTACAAATAATTAAACTGGCAATTTACAGTGAAACTATATTAAAATATGGTATTTTTGCTGACTTAAATAGATGCCATTTTCATCTACCACTGTTCAAATTTCGAAACTTCATAAAAATACGGGGGGGAAACTGCTAAAAGGTACAGCATTTTAAACTATATCATGGCAACCGACCCCTGCTAATTTGATCCTAGGATCTCAGTTACATTTTCAAAACCGACCCCAGGTGCTATTGTAGGTGCCAGTGGTCAAAATCAGGGCCTTCTTGGGCAGGATCTGGAACGGAGGGCAAACTGCTGAAAGGTGCAGTATTTCAAACTTGTAACAAGAACCGACCCCCACTAATATAATCCTAGGACCTCAATTACGTTTTAAAAATGGACACCAGGTGTTGCTTCTGGTGCCAGTGGTCAAAACAGGGCATATTGTCAGTAGGGTGTGCCATACTTCATTTTTTTCGAAATTCAGTGTACGCGTCACCTCAATCGAGGCCATTTTTCATGCTGATTCCGAGGAAAAAAGGTAAAAAAATTTGGAGGCCGTTTAGGGGGTCCGACTCGCCTCGGTTGGGGGCTTAAATGCCCCTCTACAGGGCGAAAAATTAATGTTGTCAAAAAAATTTGAAAAAAATTCCCTTACCCAAATGTACGTATATAGGGTCCGAAAGGGCTGAAATTTCAAGAAAAACGTCGTATCTCTTACGGTTTCGAAGATATCGGCATTAAAACTGAAAAAATCGATTATTGCACTTTCAATGCCGACATCTTCGAAACCGTAAGAGATACGACGTTTTCCTTGAAATTTCAGTCCTTTCGGGCCCTACTTTCGTACATGTGGGTTAGGGAATTTTTTTCAAATTTTTTTCACAACATTAATTTTTCGCCCTGTAGAGGGGCATTTAGGCCCCCAACCGAGGCGAGTCGGACCCCCTAAACGGCTTCCAAATTTTTTTACCTTTTTTCCTCGGAATCAGCGTGAAAAATGGCCTCGATGGAGGTAACGCGTACACTGAATTTCGAAAAAAATGAAGTATGGCACACCCTAATTGTCAGACGACCGCAGTCGCTTTGCTCGCCCTGAAGGTACTCCCTTCTCGATAAGGCGTCTATGTGGTCTCCGTCACCTTCCCCAGCCATTCACTTAGACTTGCGCACAATTTATAAACCAGAACGTAGTGTTTAGGGGCAATTGGAGTGTATTATGTGGAAAAGTACAACGTGTTTAGTGGCTGGGGTCAAAATGACCCCTTGAGACAAAAACGGTAAAAGGCTTTGTAACTTCTACAAAAATTGAGCTAGGAGGCTGATATTTTGAGGGATTGCAGTTTGAGGCGTTACAGGAAAAGTCAAAAATCGTCAGGTCCGAGGCTTTGAAAAAAAAGTATGCAAAATTTAGCTTCAAAATTAAAAAGGGCCAAAATGACCCCTTCCGTCTTTCTAGAGTGTAAGTGGTGCTCATGCGGTCTGTATCGCGAATGTGAATAATCGCCTAATGAAAGCGAAAGACAATTGTTTGGAATTAAAGTGAAGAGTTATGCAACGTGTCCCAATCAAAGGGCGGAAATTCCTTTAGTTTACGTAAACAGTTGTCAGTATTCGCGTTACGACTAGCTGCCTGTTCAAAATATGGTTGGTAACCACTTTGTTAATTACATTAACGTCTTTTGAAAACATGCACGCTTTACCGATGTCCTGTTGTTCGCGTAATGAATTAACACTTGACAGTCACTCGATGTTCCCCGACCATCATCACCACTCGCGCACGCCCGATCCGCCTCCCGCTCTCAACTCTCCTCCCGCCCCCCTCTTCACCTTTTCGGCTCCTTCCAGGATACATCAGTTCCTCCTGGCACTCCCCACTGGCAGTATACTGACTCAGCCTCTTTTTATCCAAATTGACATGATGTTAACATTTCCGTCTCTTCAGGACGTGACGTTCCGCTGGGCACGCTGGCGACTCAGTTCGGCATCGACGTGATCGGCTCGTGCGCGCTGGGTATCGAGCCCGGGGCGATGCGGGATCCGGAGAACAGCCCTTACTTGAAGGCCGTGGCCGAGGCCTTCCGCTTTCGCAGCTTGGAGGGGCTGAGCACGTTCCTACTCATGTTCGCGCCTGCCGCATATAGGCTGGCGCGGTTGCCGCTGCTGCATGAGTGGCGCACGGTGCTCATGCGGGCCCTGCTCCGGGAGTCCGCACAGCTACGGGACCGGGAATCGGCAAAGGCTAGAGACATCTTCGACATCCTCCTCAGCGTCAGGCGGAGTGGCGGTAAGTGTAGGGTGACCGAACGCAACTGGACGCCCTCACGAAGGAAAAAAATAAATACATCGCTGAGTAGGTGTCTCAAGGGTTTCCCGCTAATCAAGCAAATTATCTGCGAAATCAGAACGTTTGGTGTATGGTGTTTGCTGGATTAGCAGGAAATTCGCCGAAATTTCTTATACGATCAACATCACAAATAGAAACTGAACCTCTTTTAAATTATTCTGTTTCTCCCATTGAACGAATATCAATAGAATTTAGCGTAATTGGGCGTAAAATCGTCCTCATAACTGATATTTTGGGACATAATAGCTGTTCAGCAATAGGGCTTACTAGGAAGAAGTCGGATCACATGTTTCGAGAGTGGACACCCCCTCGTTCCTATACATCCACTTTATGTGCAAAACTGTGCAGTGCATCACGAGAAAAGGGTTGGCCGAACATGAATTTCCTGACGGTTTTTTATTCACTTGTGAGCGTGGTAGAAGGTAGAAGGCAAAAAAAGGGGGAGGGGGGGGGGGGGGGCAGGTAGGGCTGTGTGATGATTGAAATTTTCTATCGGTTACCGATTATTGAAATCACCGACCGTGCCTCCGATTATCGATAAGTCGGAAATAACCGGCTATTTTAAAATAACTGATGATTTCAAACTAACCGATTTTTAAAAAATAACCAGTTTTGTAAAATTAACCAACGGTTTCAAAATCATCGACGATTTTAAATTCGTTGACGATGTTAAAATCATCGCCCGTTTAAGAATTACTTAAAGCAATTAGGCAGCCTGTGTGCTACAATAAAGGTAATTAGGTCAGATGGGCATTGAAAAGATGAACACAATTTCACCAATTTTACAATATAATGTCCATTATGGCCATGGTCACTGTACAAACTCAAAGTGTAAATAGTGGTAGGAAGGACTAGACCACAGAATGACAGGGAAAATAATATTTATGGGAGATTTTAACCTCCTTTGCGCTTGTCCTTTCGGAAAATCTTCCGCGAGGCATACGTTAGTTGGCTTATCAACGAATAATCGGTTTCGGTCAATCGGTGAAAAATGAGTAATCGATGAAAAATCGGAAATAGATGAATCGATTTATCGGTGAATAATCGCGTCCGATTAATCGCTTTTTTCAACAAAAAAAATCAGCGTACCGATTATCAAAATAATCGAAATAAAAAACGATTAATCGGATAATCGCACAGCCCTAGGGGCAGGATCATATTATTGCAATCAGGACCTCAGAAAACACATTTCTAGATAGGTCTGAACGACAACTCTCTTTTCCCCATGTTGCTCCCGCGGTTACGTTCTGAGATAGAGCTAAAATTAAACTGTCTCTCACACCTATCTAGAAATGCGCTGTAGAAGGTCCTGATTCGAAATATCACTTGGAAATGGAAAAAATCTCTATCGGCGGCAGAAAGGTGTCCTTTAGGTGTTTGACCAAGTTTTCAACAATTGCAAAGTTGGTCGACTGCATACCTTTTCAAGACTGTCAGAAACGTCTTTGAATATATCCGAGAAAGCGTTGGAAAGAATTTTTATCCCCAATCGTTTTTAAAAAAATCACATAAACATTAATACGTAATATTTGATCGCTCGACATAAAAATACTCGTTCATGTCCGCGCACACAATCTGTTTTCACAGTTCGCTTTAAACAGGCCATCCCGATTGCGTATCTGCGCGATTTGGTACGGTGCGTGACAGATAGTCTGGTCGTGCCGGTAATTATTATGTGGAATACAAGGTTGTTGTGCCCGAGTCGTCTGCTGTTTGGCACGACATCGCGCTCTCGGATAGACCAACGAAGGAAGCGTAGACGCCAATGAGGAGATTTTATACAGCACTACGATTCAAAATTAAACACGGTTTTACGGTTGCCTGCCTCGTACCAGTGCACTATGTTTAAGCAGGTATAAACCAGGAGTAGCGTCACAACAAGAAGACCTTGTCGTGTCTTATTTGGGAAGGAATTTTTAAGATGGTTGTCTATGTCTGCCCTGAAGTCTTACGCGTCTTTTCTTTTTGCAGAAATGCCGGAGGATGTGTTTGAGGCGCAGGTCATGGCCATGCAGGTGGCGGGCTCCGAGACGTCTGCAAAGACCATTATGTTCGCGCTCTGGGAGCTGGCGAGGGCGCCGCACGTCCAGGACAGGCTACGGGATGAGGTCGAACAGGCCGCCTGCCAAGACAGCGATCGGAAGCTAACCTACGAGGTTCTACACGACATGCAGTACCTGGACATGGTCTTCAAAGGTACGCGCTGCTCCATGTATAGAGATGAGTCAGACTCATCCCTATATGAGTCTCGGCACGATCGTCCGCGGTCTTCAATGAAATATAGGAGACAACGTAGAAGTATATGACCACTGGTTTCTAGTCCCGAAATTTCAAAAAACCTCGGTGCCAGTTCCGCTGCGCTCCACCGGCACCTCTGTTCGACAGGGGGACTCGGCCAGCTTGGCCTGCCGGCGGCGTTTGCGGGGGCCTTCGGCGCCCCGCCTCAATTCTCCCAAGAAGTGCCCGATAGCAGATGTATTTGTTACGATTAAAATCGTTAACCTGAGCCCGTCCCTGTGCGCGCCGCGATGGTAATGACGTGCGCGCGGCGGCCAACCCTAACCTAAAAAAAAACAACAACAAAAAAAACATCTGTTTTCATTAATCATAAATGCGATATAAATCGAAAATTGCTGCCACCGTATGTGATTCTACGTTAAGAAAGGTGCATATCCTCCAAATTTGAAGTTTTTCTGCGAACGATAAGTCGGCGTACACACGTCCGCCCGAACGAACAAACAGTTGGCATCAGACTATAAGCCCAGCTCCTGCCGTTTCTAAAGAAATGTGTTGGGACGGGCTAAAAAGTACGGAAAAATTGGTACAGTCTTTCGAAAATCGCTAAGAATGAGTACATAAACCATGTTTGGCTAAAATTGCCAACCAAGTTCGGAGATACACAAATAGCCCCGCCACGCCATCGACTTTTAATCGCTTTGAATGGAATGTCCTCACAAAATAAGACAGTCTTTCGTTGAAGTATTTTTTATGTGTTTCTCACATTTTGTGAGTTTTTTTCATATTCCCCTTGTAATCGCATAACGAATCAAATCAAATTTAGATCTTTAGATCTTACAATTTTTTTTAAAAAATCCCTTGGTAAAATCCTGGAGCCGCGCCTGAACTTATCATTCCTGTGACCGGGGCGCAAGTGTGTTGATACTATGTTAAATAAGTAATGACGTGCCAATTAAAGCGTTATGTCACCAGTTGAGGGTAATGTTTTAGAGGTGAAAAAGTCATGCATAGTTCGCCTTTATCACTCACTTTAGGCTGACCGTAAATACAGCTTTTGTCAGTGCAGGCTCTCCGGCTCCTACTGGCCAGACAGGTTGTTTACCAAACCACCTTCGAAAGAAGTTTCACCCATCTGTGGAAGCTACCATGGGCATTCAAGAGTCAGTCTCTGCGGGGTATCATGTGCTTCGGCAATGCCAACAGCTCAATGCCATAAAAAAAAGTTCTTCGAATAATCATCTATTTTGCATTACGATACAGTTCTTAAGACCTTGCGGGCCGAGTGACCGATTTTAGGCCGTATGTTTGCTCCCCCCCCCCCCCCCCCCCTCAGTGACCGAGTTTTTTTAGTTCAAAAAATATGAAATTTTAGAGCTACCCCCTTCTTCCGCTCCACGGATCATTTGTCTGAGCCCTCCCCCCCCCCCCCCCCCCCATTTCACGTAGTATTTTTTATTTTTACTGTAATTCGATCTGAAATAGCTTGATTTCAAGGATTTCGTGTGATTACTAGCAGTTAATCTTTGCATTGCGTGTTTTAGTGTTCATGTTTGTTGTAATGGCCTCGAGGTCAGTGTCGGTCTGGGACCATAACGCCCCAGTCGGGCAGTCGTCGACTGACCCCCCCCCCCCCCCCCCCCCCCCCCCCTAGGGTGTCCCACTTTTCATCGAAGTCCGACAGCTTCTTCATGTGAATTTATTTTCTGTGACTTCATTACCTGTGATTTTATTATTAGACATGACTGACGTTTGTTGTATGTTTTCAATAAATTTTGAAAACCTTTGTAAAAATTACATGAGCAACGTTAAGCCCCCCCCCCCCCCCCCCCAAAAAAAAAAAAAAAGGCTCGTCGAGAGGGGGATGGGGGTGGCCGGGGAGGTGAGCGAGGGAGCGGCAGGCTCGCGCGATTCAAACTGTGCAGCGCGCTTATGGGTAGCCCTATGTTAAACTTGAGCGGCCTGTCGCAACTCCTAAATATTGTTCAAAAATTCAGAAAATAACATCGGGTTGTTTTCTCATCATATGTCACCGATAGAAAACCTACGACACACTAAATTCAAACTTCGATGAAAAGTGGGACACCCTACCCCCCCCCCCCTTCCGTAAAAAAAAAAATACGTTGCTCATACGCATGTGAATTTAAGGGAGAGCCTGATCAAAACTGCATTTAACTGACGAGCGTGAAAGTATGACAAGAAAGCGTTCGAACCCAACCCGACATGCGGTTGATGTTCGATGATCACACACCAAATCGCATCCATAATAAAGCCGATTTTATGTACGGGCCTAACTGTAAATGCCCGAATGCACAAATCTCTGAGCATGCATTGTAGTATTGTACAATGTCGTGTACTGTATTGAACCACTCGTACACTTTAAATGCACACAAAAACATTAGTTAACACAAAATTCCGTAGCAATTTGTTTCATTCTAATGAATGTATTCGAATGTCGTACTCATAAATGGAGAATGAAATGTTTAGATCTGTTTAGTAGCTAAATAACGAAATTTGTCTATTTGTAGTTGGTCTGCGGTCTGCGGTCCCTGCAGTGGTGCGGTTGACTGGTCCGTTCAGTCTGAGTCGGCGTAACGCTCATTCGGCCTAGCCCATCGGCCCGGTCCGTCAATGTGGGCCGTCGGTGATCGTAAAGGGTGGTTGGTTAAGTGATCGCTAGACGGCAGGTGCCTCCGAAACTGCTGGTAGAGGTGATGATGTATGTGCAGGATTGGTTAGGTTTGGTCGTTAAAATAAACCGCGTCTCTTCCGTTGGTATTCCGTCAAAACGACAACTAAATTCATGAACACTCTAAAATACAAGTATTAAATGCTTGATCCAATGCATTTATTAATGCTTAAACCGCGATTTCTCCGCCAAACATAATATGCTCGAATCAAGCATCTTCACTAAGAGTATTGACTAAGCTTGAATCAAGAAAGCCCGTTAAATAAGGATGCTTTAATCTAGCACGTGGATGCTTATTTATATGCAATATTGAGCGAGATTTCTTGATTCAAGTTTAGTTGAGATTCATGGTAATGATTCTTGGGGACCGCAGCAACACAGCAGGTCCGTCAAAACAGCAGGTCAGTAGGCTAGGTTGGCTCAGGCTCGACTAGGTTAGGTTAGGCTGGATTAGGTTAGGTTAGGCTGGGTTAAGTTAGGTTCGGTGCTCGTACGGTGCTCACCAACAGCAGGCCCCCACGATCATGCCGACCTGCTCTTTTGAGGGACCTGCTGTTTTGAGCACGCCTCGATTCTTGATACAAAGTTTTCTTGGATTTATTGAACTTTTTCCGCCAAGCATCCCTATCCAATGTACATTTTGCTACAGTGCAAAGTATTATTTATGAGAGTAATTTTTATCATTATACAAAATGTCGTGAATCGCGAGCTACAGCGAAAAAAACAAACAACACGAGCCTGTTTCATGTGTCTTACAGAGACCCTTCGCCTGTGGCCCATCCTGCCCTGGCTGGACCGAGTGTGCGCCGAGGAGTACAAGATCCCCGGCACGGACCTCACCCTGGAGAAGGACAGCCTTGTTTTGATCCCGGTCTACTCCATCCAGCGCGACCCCAACCTCTTCTACGACCCGGACACCTTTATTCCGGAGCGGTTTGCTCCGCAGAACAGTGCGAATATGGATAAGACGGCGTTCCTCTCTTTCGGCTTCGGCCCGCGGGCCTGCATAGGTTAGTTCAACAGAGAGGATAAGAGGCCCGCAGATTTTTATTTTAGTGTGAAAGGGAAGCCCTGGGATACGCTCACGACCCCGACGAAACCCAGGACGCGCGGGCACCGTGCACACCCACTCACCGGTCACAATACGTTGTCCCTCAGTTTTGGTCAAGGTGAAATCCAGGCGCAATTCACCTCTAGTGTTTTTTTTTTTTTTTTTTTTTTTTTTTAAAGAAGGCCTATCCCGCTTTTAAAAAATCCTTTTAACTCAAAAATTTAAAATTAGATTTAAAATTCTGTCTCTTGGAATTGTATTTGTACTTCAGGCCGTTTTGATAAAGAAAAAAAAACGTACCCCCTATTTCTAGGACGTGGTGTAATGCGCATGAGATAATTCTTGTGTTATAATTTTATTAGGTTGATCATGAGAAGAAGCATTAATTTCCATTTTAAATGTATATTCTTGGGAATATTTCTCCGTGGTCGTAACTCACCTCAGTCACTCTGAATGAAAGCGAATCCCCAAATTTACTTACGGGCTTATAGAGCGACAAACTGTAATAGTCAGACTCAATTCAGATTAACATCCTTTCAAACTGGGTGCAACGGTTGGCACAATCAACAGTGGCAGTGTGCAGTTTAGAGTTGAGAACCCCTCCCCCTCGGTTAGCAGTGTAATTACGTTTGAAGATTTCACACACATCCGCGCGCACACAAGCACACGGCGATCTGGCTGCCAGATGCAGATTTTGTACACATCATAGTGAGATAACTCTGGCAGCGAATTCGTCAGACCAACTCACGGCCCTACACTGCAAAACCATGGTGTCCAAAAACAAGGCAACTAAGGCGTTTACAACCACTAACGAGTCGCTTAAGCCTCGTGGTGACTAGGCGCCTTAGTCGTCTCGATTAACACCCTGGTTTGACAGTGTACTAATAATCATCAATCAAGGGTCCCCCTCAGAGCGGCTGGCATTCAGTCACGCTCCGTGAGAAGTGCTGGCGCCGTGTGGGTAGGCAGCCCATTCGGCTCCGATGTCGACTTCGCGCCCGGCTCGCATTCTGCTGTTGAGTGTAACTCTCACATTCACCCATGTGCTAGCTGCTTAGTCGGCTGGCGAGCAAAGCGCTGCAAGGAGCGTTTTTCGACCTAGCCGCTCTGTCCGCATGACCTTTCAGCACGCTGACCGGGTCCGCCCGCACCGAAGGCGGTCTGGGGGGGTACGGTCGGGGGTCTGGCCGTGCCCCGTAACTGTCCGCAGCTGCCTGCCTGGCCGCGTCAGCTGAGCCCAGCCGTAACTGCACGGCCACTCGCGGCTGTTACGTGGGTTTGTTTTGGCGCTGCAAGAGATGAGGCAATGCTACTACTGCATCAAATCCGTCGAAGCCAGAGCGAGCGGCTGGACCAGCTCCGGCTAGTGCTTTTTCTCTCACAAGCACAGTGCGCTTACAGGAGTGACAGAGATGCCCCGTGTCTCTGGCCGGCAGGCGCCGTCGGAGCTTCTCGGCCACAGGCTGCGTCAGTCAAACAACGTAGACAAGTATCATAGGCTGTCTATCTTTCTCGACGATTCGCTCGCTACACAGCTTGTCCGCTGCTGTCCGCAGGCGGTCACCCGGAGGTTCTCGAGCAGCTCTCTGCTGACCAGATGCGCCATGGGTTTACCACAATTCCAGTTACCCATCTACTATTTTTACTCTACCGAACCCTGTACCTCCGACCATTTATATTTCAGTACTTAGCGCTCACGATAACATAATTTCAGTTATCAGGTAAAAATTGTTTTAAAGAGAAAGGATGTCTACATTCCTTAACTACATCTTCAAGAAGTGAAACCAGAAAATAAATGTGTATGGTGGCATTACAAAAAAAAAGGACCCACATTTTAAAAAAAATATTGAGAATTAAGGAGGGGGCTGCGACCTGTCAAGATCAAGGGTTGGTTTATTATACAGTTATAAAATACAATTTATTTGGCGTGGTTGTGGCTTTTGCAGGAAGTCGTTTCGCAGACATGACAGTGAAGACAGCCCTGGCTGACATTGTGCGCAACTTCCGAGTGTCCCTGTGCGACAGCTCGCCCAAGACGCACGACGACATCACCGTCAGCCCGACATCGTTCCTTATCACGCTCCGTGAGGAGCTCCTGTTGCGCTTCGAGCCGATTTAAGGCAAGTATCTCCAATTGCGCGCTTAACAGACGCGTGCATCTGGGTGTTTAAAGACTATTTAGTTCGACGCAAGGCGCAACGTCTAAGGCAAGAAACTCCAAAGTGCTATCGGTTGAGCACTGGACGTTGTCCATCTGGTCGGTGCTGTGTTTGGAGAACATTTGTTACGTCTGTGATGTTTTTCGAGATCTTGGTGGCAAGAACCACAAAGTTACACCACTGATTACAGAATTTGTTAATTGGTATGAACAAAGCACTTCCTTTTCATTTCGCTGATCAGATTGGTAATAATGTGCAATAGAATTGTGATGATCGTATCCACCGTGTTGTTGTGTGTTAGGTAGGTGGCCAACACAACGTGCCTGTAAGCCAAAGCGGGTGGCCAACTCTCCAATCATATCCGTGTTAATCATGTCATATTAATGCTGTTAAAGGCACTGTAGAAAAATACTTATGTGATGGCAAATTTTTGACGTTTTCTATTGCGTGTACTAATATTTGTCAAAAATCTTGTCATTAATGTTCTGAAGTGATCTGCATTTTTCGTCTTTCTTATTTTTATGTAAGGTTTACTCTAAAATTTAGTTTTTGTGTGTTCTTTGTTCTTTTATAATCTATTTGAAGATGAGATTTTGCTAGGGCGGTTTTACATAGTAGTGGTGCTTTTCGTCACTGTTTGTAAACCCACATCAAAAATCAAATCAAACCAAATCACTCTGGTCAACTCTCAAATGAACACAAATTGCAAAGTATGTTCCTGATTGACAAAGCCCTCGTCTTAGACAATACATGAAGAAGAAAAAATAACTAATACACTTCGACCAATCGTGAATACCGAATTTCACATTTTTGGTCCTCTCTGGAAATTTGATCTAGCTTTACTGGTTACCCGACGCTTGTTTCGATGACGAAGCTAATTTTCCAATTTCATTTAACTTCAACACTTCGGGCCTAGCAGTATTTCACGAAGTGTAATAGTATTTTTTCCCGTGCTATTATCTCAGAATTTTCCATTGCTACTTGAGCAGTGTTGTTTTTGGAGTACTAGGCGAGATGGTACGACAGAAACATTTTTGTAATTGCTTGTGTTCCTACAGTACCTATTATAATTGTCATGTGCTTTTTAAGAGCAATGTAATAAGAGTAACAATAAAACTTACGGAAAAGTCCATGAAGTTGTGTTTGTGTTGGAGGACAGTTTTTAGAGGGCTGTCTCGGCCTAGTTACTTTCAGGTAATAAGAGAAGGCACACACATCTGCAATCCAAGCAGTCTCTAGCGTTCTAACTCGGCCTAGTTCGAATGAAAGCGAAGCTTCTCCCAAGCCAGGAGAGCAGGAGGTCGTGAACTACCATGGCAGAAGACCTCACCATTCCAATGTACTTGTGCGGCGACCAGGACAAACCTAAGTAAAGGAATTCATGACACTGCTTACCAGCGACATCTTGGGTTCAGATACACTAGATAATTGACCTAATTGTCTTCGATGGGAGTTGAATGGCAGCAGTTTCTACTCCAACCCCCGTTTTCTGGAGATTGATCTGGTATTTGGGCTGTAGTATCTCTTCAGTACAAGGATGATATTGGATTCCTAAAAATAAATAAGCAACCCGTATCCTTGCTAGCAATGCGCTTCGCTGCTGAATCGCAGGTCTTTTGTTCCGTTATATAGGTTATTGACAGAGACATGTCATTATACATACACAGTAGGAATCGAAGTGCTGAAATTTTTTTGATGAATTTTGTAAAATTTCGGAGACCTCGGCAAAATTGGAAACTTTGAAACTGTTGCGTGTTGGAAACTCAGAAATTCACCCGAATCTTTCTGGCCGTTTTCCGTTGTGTTTTCTACTGCATTTATTTGGCTACGAGCCACATTCTACCTTGTTCACTGTCACCCAAGTCCATTTTAGCCAGAAACACACGCACATATGCACATCACTGTACCGGTCGCTACATTCGCCGCTCCCCTACAGCAGTGGCCGCCTAGAACGCGCTGCCCTCATACCTCCAAAAATGAAACTCTTGCAACATTGTTCGTTTAAAATTATTGTAATTTTACAGCCTAAACTCCTCCAATCTCTGTTGTTATGTGAGAATATGACAAAGTGATGTAAAACTACGAAATATTTCCTTCATTTTACAAAGACACTTCGTAGGGCTGCTAATTTGTTTGTAAATTTACAAAACAATTTGTCAAAATGTTGAATTTCGAACAGACGAAGGCTCGACAAGGGAAGATAGCAATCGGAACCATTGCATGTGGTTCCGTGGTCTGGGGTTGCGTACGTGGCCCTTTGGTAGCCCCTTACACATGGGTTCGATCCCATTTCGGATAAAATTTCGACCGCCTCCGAAATTTACGAGAAATCTCGTAATGTGATGAGAATTTAGTTTTCTAAACTGATGGAAATTGCATGTTAAATTTTTAAAAAATTACAGCAAGTTTGTGCAAGAAAATTAATACTCTTTTGTTCATGATTTTACGTCATATATTTTAACAGTTAAGTCGGGAACACTATAGGCAACCGACTGCCGGGGCTCGGGGCACTCGGCAGTCGGAGAGTGTGGAGTGGAGCCAGGTGTTCAAGTGTGCCCTGACGGGAGGACGTACTGTAAGTTCAAGCGGCTATCCATTCAGTGTAAACCCAGTCCTTCTTTCTAAGACTCGTCGGAACCGAGCGCCCCCTCTAAAGTGCCTGAGTAGGGTAGCACGACTTGTACATCACGCTCAACTTGACGTCTCTGCGCGCGCAACTGTTCTGAAATGTTGGTAAGACGGACGCGCATGCGCGTTGCGCCCATCAAAAGAGCGCCGAAGCCTCTCGGCAAGTCGGTAGTGGTGTCATCTAGGAGGAACAGCAGGATGAGGACTCCATCCGAGGCGGTTATTTATGCGCATTATTTGTAATTTGCAAGCCTTGGCGCCCTGGTCTGGCATAGGCATAATAATTTGACTGACTTAATGTCATAATTACATTCTGATTAGTCCTACGTAGGCCTAGTTCTTTTAAGTAATTGTTGTCGTTATTTAGTAAGCTCTAACAATTTCTTGACTAAATTAATAATGTTATCCTTGAACTCTAAGTAATGTGGTTAGTTACATTTGCACAAAGTTGTGCGCCCCTGACCGGACTAGTTATTCGCACAAGTGGACACCTATGATTGTGAAAATGGCCGTGCCGACGCAATTCGCACAAGTCGGCACGGCTGGTACTCGCGCAACTCTGCTTATGTTGGAGCACAAGTTGTGGGAATTGCTTGGGCGTGGCTATCCGCACAACCACGCCCAAATTGTGCGAACAATGTCGTTTGCATCGATGACATAAAATGGGCAAACGGCAAACGGGTATACAGTCTTTGTAACCCTTAGGATAGTCGCCGTTTTTCGTATTTACTGAGACCCAGGGTGTTTTGTGTTTTGAGATATTTTAGTTGAGGAACCCTGCACAATGCTGCGAGTAAAGAAAATTGTTAGTCCTCTACTGTTTTGTTTTTTTAGTAAAACGTGCAATTGTTCAAACTTTTGATTGTCACAGTCGTTGAAACAGTAACTTATTACATTTATTTACAATATAACATTTCAAATCAGTTTTTTTAGTTCCCCTGGAAATAACAGACTTTAGATTCCTTCTTCTGCTTCCCGAATCATATATGATGCAGACTTCTATTTGGCAGACTCAGCACTCTCTTGTTATAGTCGAGTTCTTAGGGGGCTTGGGTGGAATTTTTCGAATTTTCATGTACTCCAAATATTGTGGAGGAATTTTTGCGAGTACGTGCTGCCGTAGAGAACTCTTCAAAGAATCGTCGTCTGTTTGCTGAAATTCCCTGATTGCTACGAACTGGACTATGTCTCTAGCCCCACGTTCACCCTCACTCCAAAACTTAACGGTTGAGTTTGAACTAGCGTCTGAGGAGTGAGTCGCGATGGATTCCAGCCGGCTGAAGTTAGCGTCTCCGATGCCCACTATTATGATAGAGATGGGCAGGTTCGATGCTTCAAGAACAGCCTGCAACAAAAATGACGTATACTTCGCACGGATGTAATGGTGGGAGGGCGCCCTTGTTCTACTACATCTCCAAGCATTCGACTTATATGGCTGGGCCCTGGGCCGCACCCCCACATGGTCCACGGACAGTCGCCGGCAGCCGGCAGGTCCGTGTAAATATAGGTTGTGCCAGGTTTGTGCCTTGTGCCAGACACGGAGAGGAGATGCAGTCTACAGATCCCCCTTTGAAGAGCAACAAGCTGGCCCGTCCCTTCCGTCAAACCTCGGTGCCTCGACAGGGGGACTTGGCCACCTTGGCCTGCCGGCGGCGTTTGCGGGGGCCTTCGGCCACCCGCCTCAAGTCTCCCTAGAAGTGCCCGATAGCAGATGTATTTGTTACGATTAAAATCGTTAACCTGAGCCCGTCCCTATGCGCGCTGCGATGGTAATGGTATGCGCGCGGCGGCCAACCCTAACCTCAAAAAACAAAAACAGACATATTTCCATTAATCAAAAATTCGATATAAATCGGAATTTGTTGCCACTGTACGTGATTCTACGTTAAGAACGGAGTTTATCCTCCAAATTTGAAGTTTTTCTGTAAACGATAAGTAGGCGTACACACGTCCGAACGAACGAACATCCGGCATAAAGACTATAAGCCCGGCTCCTGCCGTTTCTAAAGAACGGGTCGGGACGGGCTAAACAGGCAGGCAAAAGTGAGATCGACTTATTCCCTTCGGCTTTCTTCTTCACGCATTAAAAAAAAATCAGACCGGTGCTCAATTTTTAGCAGATGATACATATAATCGCCCACAGTCTTAAAAGAAACAATAATACAAATGTAATGTATCCAGAAAACAATACGTGCCTCAAGCATCATATGCTAGTGTCAAGCATACAGATGGTCGGTGTACGCAGATGATTCTCAAATCAAGAAAATCCTACAAGCATACAAGATTCGCATCAAAATCGCTTTGAATCAAGCATTCATTTTTGAGCGTGTAGTCTGGGCCCTTGCATAGTATAAGAGGCCGAACCTCCCGCATGTAGTTGTCTCGGTGGCTTACGCTGGATTACGATCCGGGTTCGACTCAGGTCGAAGCGTGACTAGTTTATCCAGCCCGCTATCAATTGATACTGTTAGACGGCTTGAACTGTAGTTTAGAATTATCTGTGGCTACTCGGTAACTGCGGAATACACAGTAAACTGGTGTTACCCCATATTTTTTTGTAATAAAAATGAAATTTTGTCAAAAGACATGTAGTAAGCTAATTATTTAGCGCGGGTGCTAATTCCTTGACCTAGACCTGCTAAATATGTTTTACAAATCTATTTTAGCACTGTGGCAAAGAATCTAGCTGAGTCTATTCTCCTAAAAAATGCACTCTAAAAAAAGAATGCTTGAATCAAGCATAATATGCTTGATCCAAAGCAATTTTTACGCTCAAACCGCAAATTCTCCGCCAAGCATAATATGCTTGTTCCAAGCATGACTATGCACGATTCAATAACATTGTGCTTAACTCAAGTACCGTCACAACTGGCGCCAAGCTTCGTTACGCTTGGAACTACTTTCATATCTTAGGAACACACTTCATATGCTTGAAACAATCACCATGTTCTTTGATTTAAGAAACTCCGCCCAGAATCCTCATTTAAAGAACATTTTTCGTTAGTTTAAGCATTAATTTTGCAGTGTGAGGTGCGGCCTAGCTAGAATTTTAGCACCATGGCACGGCGTGAAACACGTGGCCTGCGCGTTCATTGCTGTTATATATTTGAGAACTGTTGTCAACTACCAGGACGCAGGGAGTGAAATTTAAACGAAACTATTTTCCACATTTATCATTATAACTCCTGAACGGGCTCTCGGATTGAAATAAAACGTTTTTAGTGAAGGTATGTTGAAGTTGCACCGAATTTCGTTTTCAATAAGTACCTCAGTCTAAAATACGTCCTTCTGCGACATATCTTCAAAAGACTAGAAAAAAATTCTGTTACTAAAGTTTTGTTCTGTTTTTACAAAAAGTTATTGCAGGACCTGTTTTAGACCAAGGTATCTCACGGAAACGAAATTCGGGGACTCTTCAACATGACTTACTGAAAAGGTTTTATTTAAATCCAATAACCCATTTAGAAGGTATCTTCAAAAAAAATCGAAGAATAATTTCGTGAAAATTTCAATCCCTGCCAGGACGTGTTGACTACCATCGCTAGTTGCAGGATGGAAACGGGATCCCGTATTGGTTCCGGGATTGAAACGCGACCCCGTATAGATTGGGACACGGGATCCCGACTGGGGTCAATATGAGGGATACCTTATTATGTAAATAAACATTTTTTTGTGTTCATTAGGAGTATATCCTAGGTTCAAAGTGCTTCTATCTTTAGCCGTTCTCGAGATAGCATGAAAGTGAAAAGGGATTGCGTTGATATTAAAACTAGCCTTGTGAATTTAGCCATAGATACCCCGCCTAAATTTTCAGTTGACAATTCCTAAAACTCTCCATTTTATGGGCTCTTTAATTTAAAGAATCTCTCTAGATCGTACGGAATCCTTTTTGCAATGCGAGAGCCCGCATCGCGTTCCGAGATCCCGCATTGCGTTGCGAGACCCCGCATTGCGTTGCAGGATCCCGCATCGCGTTACGAGATCCCGCATTGCTTTGCGAGATCCCGCATCGCTTTGAGGGATCCCGCAAAAATCTCGCATGACTTTCCGGGATCTCGCAAAGAGTAACAGGATCCCGGAAGGTCTAGCGGGATCCTGCAAGATCTCAAGGGATCTCGCAGGATCTACCGGGATTATCAGACCTGTGTTAAGGACCACTGGTTTTCATACGCCATTAAAACCATGAGCGTTACCTTCCATATACGACTACTAACCTGTTTCGTCTCTTCGACGTCGTCGAGAAGACCGTCGGTAAGGAGAAATGGATTAAATACTTGGACCCATCTTGGTACTTTCGCGCGATATCGATCACCTTCCGTAGACCTGGTGCAACGAATGTTGGGCCACTCGTGGATATCTGTTGCACGCACTCACGATAAACCTTCAGCACGCCTGAAAGTGGAGAACAAAATTACAGTTCCTGAGGTAAGTCCAGTTTCAAATGTCAAATGTGGTTTATTTATCATACACTGGCAGTCTTATTTGACGGCCACGTTTTTCAGAGCCTGTGATTTCGTTCCAAGGTGACCTACAGCGTTTAAATTTTGAGGAGGCATGTCTCATGGACACCTCGATGGTCCCAAAACCGCTTGTTCATTCATTCCAAGGGTTTGTACCATCCCCATATATGAGACACTCACTGGTGTTAATGTGATTATGGTTTCTTGATCGTATTTTGGTAATCCAGATCGTATTCAGGAAATACTGATCGTAAATTACAGAAACGATCATAAATACGATCAGGAATGTCTTGATCATACACAGAATCGTACTCCAAAACGATCACGATTTTCTTTGCCGTTCCTAAAACGATCAGCACTCCTCCGATTGTTTTTCATTCCTGAATTTATTTCTAAAATACGATCAGAAAAAAAAAAAACTACAGTAAACGATCAAGGCATACGATCAGTCTTGAAAACGATCAGGATTTCGGGCAGACATTTCCATTAAAGTTTTAGGAAATTTTGCTTGAAATTTGGGATATGGCATCAACACAAGTGGCAACAACACAAGGGCCGTTAAAAATTCATCAAAATCCGAGACTATTTTTCTGGCATCTCGCGAACGAAAGGTAAAACGCCAAACCGACCTCGGAATCGGATCGCACTTGATTTAAACCCACTAGGATGGTACACGTCTCCACAGTCCTGTCATATGAGAAACAAAGATTATTAGAGAATGATACGATCAAGAAAATACGATCAGTAAGCAGCCGACGATATCAGAAATAAGCACACATAAATTTCTAATCGTTTATGACTACGATCAGAACATTCCTGATCGTTCTTAAATAGATCGATTGAATACTGACTGATCGTTCTTAAATATACTGATCGTTCCGTAGTACGATCAACTGATTACTGATCGTAATATGCGCGGATTTGTAGCAGTACATGCAACGATCAGTAAAACCAAGATCACATTTACACCAGTGCTGCCGAAAATCGTCGTAAAGCGAATCATTAAAACCCAACTGTAGGGGGAAATTTGGCGAAATGACAGTCAGTGTGGCATTATGGGGCCCTAAAATTGCCAAATCTCGGATTTGAATCCTCTCCGAACATCCCACCGTATCATTTTAAGGGTTGAAGTCGTTAAGATATCGACTTCTCCCTCAGATATATTTTTTCAAAGGTTGGAAACTTACTAAATCGGCTTCGGCGCCTTCCTACGCCTATCAGGAACGACCAAAGAGCAGCAAGAAAAGATCGTAAGAAAGAGTCTAATTTTTCATTTTAATTTATTTTTGACACTTTTAAGAGGTTGATCGGAGTCGCGGCGGTCATTGTCGGAACCCCAGAGTCCATCGCTACCGCTGCCGATCAATTTTGGAACCGTTCCACCCCTAACTCAAAAAATACCTCTCATCTGCAAATGGGATTTACTGATCCTGCTCACGGCGATTTTCCAAACTGACCCATATCAGGGGGTCGGTCAACCCCTTAGGATGAATCAACAAAGTTGCTGTTAAAAGGGCTTTCAGAGGGACCCTTGGGACATGCGTTCTCAAAATGTGAACGGTCTAGGTTTACTTGAAACGAAATGACAGGCTCTGCAAAAAGTGGACCGCTAAATGAGACTGACAATGTATTATGTAGATACAGGGCGAGTTTCTTTGACCTGACCAGACTTCGGGAGCGTGCAGCGGACACCGGACACCTAGACGAGTACTTTGATAAGGGACACTTGGGATCGGAAATCAAAATTACGACCGCTGGAGAGAAATTAATTTTACGGACCGCGCGCCTACAGGTAGGCAACCCATCCGGTAGGCGGCCCAGGAATGGCATGGCGCAGCGTAGCGCTGGCGAAGCGGAGGCCGGCCGGCGAGTGGCGTACTCCTGCGCATAAAATTATAGCCTTTCCGCCGCCTCGCCGCCCGTTTTCATTCCAAGTAAATAAGTTCATTGTCAAGCTGATACAAAATTCAATTTCTGAACGGTCACAAATTAAAAAAAAGAAGTCAGTCATACTCCGATCACAATTACGTGCTGTTTCACTGGATCGATAATGAAAACTCTAAACAAAACAACAAAAACTAACAACAATAATCTTTGACTAGAAATGACAAAAAAAAATGTCCCATATCAAAGTCCTCGTCTGGCTGTTCGCTATACGCTCCCGTCAAGTCAAAGAAACTCACTATGTGTAGCGAATTTTATTGTTTCTTTCCGTTAGCGTAGCGTTGTGACGGAGGAGTGGGCCATTTTCCCGACAAGTTTTCGTACCATACGGATTTTATTGGGCGTCTCCAGCCAAATGCTCCAGACAAAAGTCCGTGAAGTCTTATTTTTCAACATTGAAGTCTTATTGTGGATTCTTCAGAGTTGCGTAGTTGAAAGTTCCTTTTTGCAGGTATACACATATGCCGCGTACTTCGTTTTAAAATTAAGAAAATAACCTACCCTTTACTCCTGAGCAGTCAGGAGTACTCGAACTGATGTTGACGTGAAAATCGTATAGTACTTCTTCAGATCCTGGTAGAGTCGCGCCGAATCCATAAGCCTTGAACACGCCGTTAGAGACAAAATTTTGGACAACTTCACCCACACCTAGGATTGCCACTTCATACTTGTTGAAGACGTGACTGCTCACGTCGTGCAAAGACGCAGCATCATTCGATGCTGAAAAAAGGAAAGAAAACATTCTTCTGAACGGTTTGTGTGATGTCTACTGGTGCTACGCGGGGCGCTATTAACATTTAAACATATTAACTGCTAATGGTCAATTTTTTGCACTTACAATGCACAATATTGCACATTACCCAAGATGAATTCGTATCTGATGTATGCACAGATCTGGTCATTATTTGCGGCTAGAGACCTAATATCGGACACCCAGCTGGGGGTCTCCCCCGGACGGGGACGCGGGTGCGAGCTTGGATCTCTTATAATGACTCCGATAATATGATGCCCTAGTAGACATCCATAGTCTTTTCGAGCTTCCGAAGCGCCTTTGCAGTGATCTAACCTACTGCGCTTCAATAGCGCTGTGAAGGGGCTGCCTGTCTTATCAGGCAGTAGAGGTTATCGTATCCGCATTTTTCTTTCGAAAATGATGTCAAACGCCCACCAAAGAAAAAGAGAACATCTCAGCGTCCCGGGATGAAGAGATTCGCATACTGGAGTCGTAGTGCAGTCGTACCCAAGCGTTGCTCCCTCGAAGCGTAGAGAAGCGTAACCATGAGAATCAGTAAGTTTTTGTACGACTGGAGGAACGTAGGGACCGCCGGGGACCTGGCGGCAGCGCAGTACGCTCCGATTAGGACGAACGCGCAGGGAGTCCACGCTGCGAGCAGGTAGCGGCCGCCCCCGCCGAACCGCACTACGACTCGGCTACTTTAAAGTCGTACGGAGTCGCATGTAGGCAGCCGTGCGCGGGCGCGGGCAGGTGGTGACCGGGAATTCCAAGGGGGGACGGGGAGTTTCTGCTCCATCTTGTCACTGCCTTGTGCTGCACCGGGGGGATATTGGAAGTCAGAGGGCAGACATATACTCCGTGTCGCAGACCATGCAGAACATTGGGAACCTAACCTCACATTGCGCATAGCCCCACATGGGGCGCCGTTAGACACACACAAGTCCTGGAACTATGTGGGGTGGGGGCACTGGAAGGGCTCGGAGCACTACTCTTCACTTTCACAAATTACTGGACACAAGGCACATCCCTAAGAGTGGGAAGCAGTCACTGGCATCCCAACACACACACACACACACACACACACACACACAAAACAATTCTAAAACGAAAACGATCCTTGAACTAGACTTGCGACCAATTATCCGCATGGCACTTATGGTCCTGAACGAGTCCTCAAAATTTAAGTCGTCTCCGGTTTGACTGAACCAGTTATAACTCGGAAGTATTGATGAGCAGCGCCACCGCTTGTCATGCCGGATCGGCTAGCTTCTGCACTAACTTGCACCAGGGACGCGCTCTGGAATTTTCCTTACCAAGGCCTACGTCACCTAAGGAAGACTGGAGGGGAAGGTGACCGGGGGGGGGGGGGGGGGGGGGGGGGCCCGCCCGTACGACTTCGTACAACTTAATCCTAGCCGTAGCCCTGGCGAAGCGGAGGCCGGCCGGCCGGTGTGGCGCGTACTCCTGCGCAAAAAATTATATCCTTTCCGCCGCCTCGCCGCCCGTTTTCATTCCAAGGAAATAAGTTCATTGTCAAGCTGATACTAAATACAATTTCTGAACTGTCACAAATAAAAAACAAGCTGGCCCGTCCCTTCCGTAAACCTCGGTGCCAATTTCGCTGCGCTCCACCGGCACCTCGGTTTGACACGGGGACTTGGCCAGCTTGGCCTGCCAGCGGCGTTTCCGCAGGCCTTTGGCGGGGGCCTCAAGTCTCCCTAGAAGTGCCCGATAGCAGATGTATTTGTTCCGATGAAAATCGTTCACCTGAGCCCGTCCCTGTGCGCGCCGCGATGGTAATGGCAGCGGGTGGAAACTCCTACGGCGGGGCTGGTTCCATGCTCCGAACGGGTTAGCTGGGCTCGCCACGGCCGGCTTCGACTGCGCGAGGGCGGGCACTGAGGCACTCGTCACTTTGAACAATTATTAAAATATATAAACGAGACCGATCTTGGAAGATGACACTTACTGTGGCATGACGGCATAATTCGAGAATGCAATTCTTACCTTGTTTTTGTCAAACACTCACGTATTTCGTAAATCCAAGCGAAATCCGTTGACGATGCAGACGGCGACAAGATGGCAGCGCGGGTTGCCCTGCCGTGGCTTTGCAGACGTCCGGGCCTTTGCTTCGTTTGGGAAAACAACAACAGCCAGGAGAGTGCCGTGTGTCGCCAGCAAGACTTGAAACAGTGCTCCGTGCCATAGAATAGGTTATGTTTCACGAAACACAACAAAAACTGCTTTATTTTCGTTTGGAACTTCCAGATCACTCTCACACGTTTGAACAGCTTCGGGGTGGTGCCAAGCAGCAGAGGTGTGACGTAAGTATGAGAAACTCTGCGTTTGGATTGGCTTGCTGGTGTTTGTTTACACGCGAAGTCGAAGATACTATTTGGGCGAAAAGTTGCCGAATTCGAAACATTTGTTGAAATTTTTTTGTGTCCGCACGCATAAACACGCAAGAAGCAGCTGGAGTAGTGTGCTTGATTTGTAAACAAAGTTGTACCGAACGCTGGGTTTCTCATACTTACGTCACACCTCTGCTGCTTGGCACCGCCCCAAAGCTGTTCAAACGTGTGAGAGTGATCTGGAAGTTCCAAACGAAAATAAAGTAGTTTTTGTTGTGTTTCGTGAAACATAACCTATTCTATGGCACGGAGCACTGTTTCAAGTCTTGCTGGCGACACACGGCACTCTCCTGGCTGTTGTTGTTTTCCCAAACGAAGCAAAGGCCCGGACGTCTGCAAAGCCACGGCAGGGCATCCCGCGCTGCCATCTTGTCGCCGTCTGCATCGTCAACGGATTTCGCTTGGATTTACGAAATACGTGAGTGTTTGACAAAAACAAGGTTAGAATTGCATTCTCGAAATATGCCGTCATGCCACAGTAAGTGTCATCTTCCAAGATCGGTCTCGTTTATATTTTTAATAATTGTTCAAAGTGACGAGTGCCTCAGTGCCCGCCCTCGCGCAGTCGAAGCCGGCCGTGGCGAGCCCAGCCAACCCGTTCGGAGCATGGAACCAGCCCCGCCGTAGGAGTTTCCACCCGCTGGTAATGGTGTGCGCGCGGCGGGCAACCCTAACCTCAAAAACCAAAAACAGACAAAGTTCCATAAATCAAAAATGCGATACAAATCGAAAATTGTTGCCGCCGCACGTGATTCTACGTTAAAAAAGGAGTTGATCCTCAAAATTTGGGTTTTCTATGAACGATAAGTCGGCAAACACACGTCCGCCCGAACGAACATGCGGTACAGACTATAAGCCCGGCTCCTGCCGTTTCTAAAGAAACGTGTCGGGACGGGCTAAAAAGGCAGTCATACTCCGATCACAATAACGTGCTGTTTCACAGGATCGATAATAAAAACTCTACACAAAACAACAAAAACCAACAACAATAATCTTTGACTAGAAATGACAAAAAAAATGAAAAAAATGACGATACAAGAACCGTCATGAAAGCAGATGATACTTTGGTATTATATTTGTACGTGTTTATTCCTACTTTTCCTTCAAGTGCGACGTTGTGTTTGCCCATACCCCTGCTGGCCCCCGCCCCCTTCTCCCTTTCGCGTAGGTGACGTTAAACTAGTAATTGCTATTTTGAGCGCTTAATTTTTTCAACGGCTCTGTTTGCCTCCCGCGCATCCGTAATGCATTTGCGAGTTCAAGTAGAGTGACGCGATAGTCTTTGTCAGCCTACGGCCCGGCCCTGCTCCCCGCACTCGATGTCGCGCGCGCGAGCGGCCAGGCTAGCGGTGAGTTCATAGTTCCCGCGGTCGCTAGCCGGGCCACCTCAAGCGCCGGCTGAGCGTAAGCTGAGCCCGCGTGCCGGCCAAAAGGGTCGGCGGGCCGGCTAGCCGATAGTCCGGATCGGCTTCGCAGTTGCCCAGCCAGCTCAGTGGCGTTGCTAGCGCTCCTGGACCGTCATGAAAGCGGAGCGGCAAGGCGGGTGCAGGAGCACTGAGAAAAATAATTGATACAGAGCATCGAAGTGTGTTCTATCCGTGCCGCATCTCCGCTGCAACCAAACCGTTTCGTTACTCACCCCAGAACTTTGGACCGGCTAACCAGAAACTTTGATTGTAGTGCTGATGCGGCACGGATAGAACATACTTCGATGCCCACACCCAGAATTTTGATTCCCAGTTCAAACCATTTTTCTCAGTGAGGAGGGGAAAGAGAGTGCATGGCGCTTGTTGCCGTTGCGGCCATCCCGGGCGGGGATTATTTCAGGCGCAGGAGAGGAAGAGAGAGGCATATATATATATATATATATATATATATATATATATATATATATATATATATATATATATATATGCCGCAACGGCAACAAGCGCCATGCACTCTCTTTCCCCTCCTCACTGAGAAAAATGGTTTGAACTGGGAATCAAAATTCTGGGTGTGGGCATCGAAGTATGTTCTATCCGTGCCGCATCAGCACTACAATCAAAGTTAGTTTCTGGTTATATATATATATATATATATATATATATATATATATATATATATATATATATATATATATATAGAGAGAGAGAGAGAGAGAGAGAGGGAGAGAGAGACAGATTGAGAGAGAGATATAAGTGCGCGGCGCGGTGCGGCGCCAGGAATCTACAATTTCGAAAAAAAAAAATTATTCGGAAACGATAATAATGTAACAAGCAGGTCCGTCTCTTCGTCAAACCTCGGTGCCAGTTCCGCTACGCTCCATCGGCACCTCGGGCGGGGGACTTGGCCAGCTTGGCCTGCCGGCGACGTTTGCGGGGACTTTCGGCCCCCCGCCTCAAGTACCCTAGAAGTGCCTGATGGCAGACGTATTTGTGACGATTGAAATCGTTAACCTGAGCCCGTCCCTGTGCGCGCCGCGATGGTAATGTTGAGCGCGCGGCGGCCAACGCTAACCTCAAAACACAAAAACGAACGTATTTTCATTACTCAAAAATGCGATACAAATCGAAAATTGTTGCCACAGTCCGCGATTCTACGTTAAAAAAGTTTATCCAAATTTTAAGTTTCTCTGTGGACGATAAGTCAGCGTACACACGTCCGCCCGAACGAACAAGCAGTCGGCATCAGACTATAATATATAAGCCCGGCTACTGCCGTTTCTAAGGAAACGTGTCGGGACGGGCTGAAAAGGCCCGTGTAGATGGACTGATTACGCAAAAGCAATTGCAGGTAGAACTCCGTTGCATACATGTCTCGACGTTCTGTTCCCGCTGCCGTCCCCTGCCCGCATTAAATAGTGTACAAACGGAGCCCCCCCTCAACCATAGGTACGTCTCTTTAGAGCAGATTCAGACCACTACCAAAAAGGGATAGGTGACTTGTTTGCACCGCAGGGCCTTACAGAGCCCAAAATGACTGCCGCCGGAGGGCCAAGGAGTTCGCTACGCGCGGAATAGTGCTTTGCGATGAGCGATGCCGGTTACGCCCCGACGTGGTCTGGCGTTGTTAATTTGTATGATCGCGCATGGTCCAGGACTTTTCGGTAATGTGTTAACGTGCAACCCTTTTGTATCTTTAAATATTTACTAAAGGACATACATTTACAGTTGGATTGCATACCTTACGAACTGATGTCTCTGAAACTCAAACATGTTAACTACGTATTGTATGATGAGCATATCGAGGGTGTAAAGTCCTACCTGTAAAGTCGATTTGAAGAGTACCAAGTAAATCAAAGCCCATCGATACATATTGGCTGAATGTAGGACTCCTCGGAATCTCGCCTGAGAAAATCATGCCTAAATTGGGTGAGCGACCCCTATCATCCTGGAATCAAGAACTGCAGTAATGAGGGTTCCGTTTACTTGCGAACGCAGAATCGTTGATAAGGTGCCTTGGAAGTTGTAACGCAAGACGATACCTTCGTGTTATTAATCAAAACAAAAGAATTCTTTGGCTGTTTAAGTTCAGTCAATGTTGTCTCAAAAAAGCCAATCAAGTTCGAACCCTCATTATTATCTTCCAATGCATAAACCTTCAGGGGACGTGTATGGTCACCATCACATAGGGCTTTAACGGACAGTGTCATTTCATCCCAAGTTAACAGACCGATATCTCTCGGAACCTTTGAAAATGAAGCTTGAGGGTTAAGAAAACGAAAATTGTGAAGTCGTTTGATAATGCTGCTGTACTGACCTTGTTTGTTTCTGCGACCCAAACGTACCCAGAATTCTGAAAAATATCAGAGTGCTAAGTAAGTTAATTTGTGGGGTGTGCCACTCACGATGGAGTAAACATATCAGACGAATTGAATTATGTACCTTGTCCTGAATATCTGTCGTAGGAGATTTCGTAATTTTCAGGCACACATTGCCTTGGGCAGGGATATCCTTCGCGCTCAGACCCAGGGTTATTTTCTCATCACAGATCAGTGCGAATTTTACTAAATATTTAGCAACTTGATCGTCAGATATGGAAAGCTCCACCTAGGACATTATATTTTTTTCGCAGAATCGCACAAGTAGTTCTTGCATTATAACAACATTTCACTTTCGTTCAATAACAATTCAATCCATTCTAACAAGTCTATGGGGACGTTCATAAACTAACTACCAAATTAGGAGGGGGGAGGGGGCAGCCTATGGTCACGATTCTATTCTGAATGCTTGGTAAGGTTAGGTTCACCAGGTCACGATGGGAGGGGAGGGGGTCAAAAAGTGGCCTAAAATCGGTCACGTAGTTTATGAACGTCCCTTACCAGACGGCAGACTTCATTAAAAAAAAACAACTTGTTCGCATCACACATATTTCTATTCCTGTAGGAGATTTTTGAAAACATCCGTGTGAAGTGCGTATGCTCAAATTAATTATGCGGTTTACGTGGATGCTTGATAGAAACTCCGTCCAACACAGACCCCAGCCAGAAAGACTGTCGAAACGATATCGAAACGACAACGATCCTACATTGACAAACTATATCGAAATTTGGCACGCTTTCGACATCGAATCGGTTTCGATGTCGACTAGACAGTGAAAAAAAAAGGTCTGTTTCGACATGCTTTAAAAGAGCGGTATACCAACCAGGCTTCCATTTTTAATGTACGTGTGACTCGTATGATCTTCGTCAGTCAATATAGGTCCAGAAGTCAGGCACCTTTCGTGTGCACAACAAAGTTATCAACTGCCTGAGTGCGGACGTCCTCGGATCAACCGCACAGGACAAGCAGACGGAGCAAGCTTCGGAGACTAGGGTAATGTGCGTATGTAGCCGTATGTAGGATTAAGGAATGCACTAATACTCAACTGCTCATGACGGATGGGCAAAATTATAGAAGCTGTTTCAGGAGTGGACACATATACATACTATCCGACGTGATGCTTACATGACTCAGAATCACCCACTAGCACGTCCTAAACTTAGGAAATACGAAAAAGCACGGAAACATCGGACACTGGCGCCATCTAGCGGGTAAATGTTCAGAATCACTCTACCATTGATATGGATCGTATTTTTCGAACGGAAACATTCAAACGGTGTGTTCGTCGATAAATGGACATTCATTTTTCTTGAAATTTGAACACTAATTTTACTGCTCGAAATGTTGACTTCGAATCGATGTTGAATTGATATCGATGAGGAAACCTAGATCATAATATCGCACCCTTATTCAACAGTTCCCTTCCTACAAACTATTATGCTACCCGATCCTATCCCTGACAAAAATCTTGTGAAGGGCCTGTCATTCGATTTTTTAAATACTTCGACGTAAGATCGAGTCTCTCCGTAATATCGACGGATTTCATGTCGATTCGATATCGTTTCGGATATATGTGCAGAACAAGCATATTTTTTTGTTTTAGAGAGTCAGTCATCGCAAAAGATTTGCGACGAAATTTATGTATTACTGAATAAGGCTATTGATTAAAATTTTATTAGTTAGAAAACGTTTTTTTTTTTTTGTCTTCGGGCTCATCCGGTTTAACGGAAATACTAGAAAACAAGGTTATAATTGTAAATTAAGCACAGTTTCCGAGGCCTACGACAGGTAGGCACGGAAATACTAGAAAACAAGGTTATAATTGTAAATCAAGCACAGTTTCCAAGGCCTACGACAGGTAGGCACGTGGGAGTCCTGGGTTTCGCTGTCTGTAGCTGAGCATGCCAAGAGGCTCTGCAGTATTCTCGTCGTTTACATTACAAATCCAGGGCGTTAAGAAACGATACGCCTACGGCGTATGCCACAGATACCCAAACCTTTCAGAGCGTCTCAGAATGACAAGCCTGGGGCGACGCCTGTAAGAGGCACCCATAGAGTGGGCGGCGTGCCAAGGGTGTGCAGCAGCGGCACGCAATCGTTAGGTGTGTCGCTTTTACACACCCTGAGCTGACAGTGTACAGTGTTACAGTGTACCCGCCTTGAATCTATAACAATATAGGTATGGCTTCGTGGAGAGTACCTGTCTTTTGCGATTCACTGTAGCCAACGGAGTTTGCATTGTGCCTTTCAGGTCTTCGTCCGGAGGCGTACCGCAGTCCAGGTAGCTTCCATACACAGCAAAAACAAGGTTTTGCTGTTCGTGGAACCTGAAGGGCAGTTTGACTGTTGCTTCGAGCTGAGGGTCATAGTCGTCGCGGGCCAAGCTCGACCGGTAAATTTCTTGCATTCCCTTTACCCCATCGACAGCTAGGTAGACGATGCACATGGACCGCAACTTGTCATCCCCGTTGTACCTATACAAAAACAGAGTTGACAATAAGGCCGCAAAGTCAACCTGACCACTGTCCTAAGGTAGGTGCGGGTAGCTGACTAAGCTTGTGCAAGCATTTGTGCCCTGGACGAAGTTTCGAGATAAAGGGTCAAACAATGGTCAACGAGTTTTTCAACATTTGCTAACTTCAACATTGTATTTTAAAATCATAGTTGCACTTCCACTCTGAATTTATTTTGTCATGACGCAGTGTCATAAGTCCGGTGATATAATCCTACCAGCTGCACAACAGAAATAACTTTACATAAAATGTTCTTTTTTAAAAGTGCAATAAAAGGCTACTTAAAAACAAGCACACTCAAACTGGAGGGAATTTCAACAAAACATGCCTGCCTCAGAAATACGTGCATTTAACTCTAGTCCGGCATTATGAGGTGACCTTTGCTTTATGAGTTATGAAACCGACAAAGTGCGCATTTTGAGCGATTTGTGGCAATTTGCAGTGTGCGAAGTCGTCGCAACTGCCAGATCTGTTCATCCAACGGCCATCAAGTAATGCCAGGGTAGGGTCTTCTATGTCCTGTCGAACAATCTGGGCCCCGCTTGCCAGGTGCCAGAGAGTTGCGGAACACTTCCAGCGAGATTGCCCCCCCCCCCCCAGTCGAGCGCAGCGGAACGCAGAGGGACGAGCGAGCACCCTCAATGTTTAGGAGGTTATCTTCGTCTTGGCATCTCTTGTTGTACAGCCTTCTCGCATATTGCTCTACGCATGGAATACGTGACGCGATTGAAACGTTCAAGGACCCCCGCCATACCGGCTCAACACCCCGCCCGACAATCCCGCGGAGCAACCCGGGTGAGCAGCATCCCAGCGGAGCAACGCGGCTGAACACGCTAACCGATAAAACAAGTGTGTGGATCAACGCATCAACTGATGCGTTCCCATCTGATCTGGTTCCGATTTCAACGCATGTGATCACGTCTTCCTTTGGGGGACGTTCATAAACTTCGTGACCGATTTTAGGCCACTTTTTGACCCCTCCCCCCCCCCCTCTCATTACGGGTCGTGACCAGGCCTCCGACCACCCTCCCCCCCCGTTACGTGACCAAAACCTTCAATTGCATTTTTCGCTATATAATGGCACAAAAGTGCATTTAAACAGATTTAGTAGTATTTATCTGGTGTAAAGTTAGTTTTCATTGGAGAAAGAAAGCGCGGGTTTCAGTAAGAGTCAAATACTAAAAGAATTTATTAAAACAACAAATAACAACAATTTAGATATTGAAGAGTCAGAACGTCGTCACTGAGAAAAATAAGTAACATAGAGCATCCAGGTGTGATCTATCCGTGCCGCATCTCCGCTGCAACCAAACCGTCTCGTTACTCACCCCAGAACTTTGGACCTGCTAACCAGAAACTTTGATTGTAGTGCTGATGCGGCACGGATAGAACATACTTCGATGCCGACACCCAGAATTTTGATTCCCAGTTCAAACCATTTTTCTCAGTGGTCATATCACACTTCCTCGAAGACCGGGGTGCACCACTTAGCGATGTTCTTGATGACAGCAGCCCTTAGCTGGCGGCTGGCAGCCACGCGGTGCAACGCGACACCGTCCGGGCGGAGTCACGTAACTCTCGCTCACCCCCCCCCCCCCCCTCCCTCTCGTGACCTGGCGTGACTCTTTCGAAACCCCCTCTCCCCCCAAATCGGCCACGTAGTTTATGAACGTTCCCTTGTGGGAACACGTTTAGCCGGGGTACTCAGCAAGACGCTGATAGCAGTCCGCCTCGCGGCTCGCTCCGCGAATGATTTGATTGGCAGGTAAATGAGTTAACCCGATACTTCCCCCCGTATTTGAGATTTGGCGGAAGCATTCATAAATTGAGTGTGGGCTCGTGTTTATCTTTCCATGTCCTCCTTTTACTCCTCTCTATGACTTTTCCTGACCTGATTAGTTCGCAGAACTGTGACTGTCCTGAAAAGCATACGTCTTGACGCCTGCCTGCTTTGGTGTCGATAGGTTAGCAGTGGCGCCCAGTTAGGGGGTTCAGGGGGTGCAGATGAACCCCCAGTTTTGGGGTGGGTGGGTGGTCCCACCCATGGGGGGTGGTAGGAGGGAGAGGGAAAGGGGAGAAGAGAAAAAGGAGAAAAAGGAGAATAGGGAGAGGTGAAAACATCGGTGAAATTGTGGTGGGGGTGGTGGTGGTTGTGGGCCCTGGGGGTGTCTTGAACCCCCAGTTCAAAAATCATTGGGCGCCACTGTAGGTTAGCATGTCCAAGTGCGTTCGCTTATGATAACGAAATCTTACCTACATCCCATGGACACTTCGAGGACGTCGTCCTGTGGTGCGAGAACTGGAGCGCCTCCAGTCTCTTTCTCACACAGCTCTTTGCGCTTTGTCGCCTTACTGCCAAATTCATCCTCGTTACCTTCAATGATAGAACAAACTTGATCGTCCCGAGTTCAAGCACAGCATGTTTTACTGGTACGCTGGAAGTAAAGAGCTCACTTAGGTATTGGTAGATGCCGTTTTTAAACACTGCAGTCAGACGGACTGTGCCAGGTTCCACTTTGACACTGGCCTTTCGATTTTCTTTGCCTTCCACCCACACCAACATTTGTTGTTCTGCCGACCGCAGCACGTGAAAGATAAACTCTTTACCAGGACTAAATGACGTCCCAAAAGGGAAATCCTGCAACAAAAATTCAATTACTTAAAATAGTGACAGTCGATACTTTAAAAGACTTCGAAAACGAGGGCCAAGCCATTAAGGAGGAGTAAGCGAAGCCTGTTTCAGCCGCGCAGCGAACAAACCTGCTTTTCGAGTGAAATTTCATTCATATTACTCATTGAAAAACGATTTTTGTAAAAACACTTATTAGAACTTTTCTGCTAGTAAGAAATGGACCAAATAGATTTCATGGAACTGTCAGCCCTTGCAGGGGTCTTGCAACTTACATCTTTTACGATCCACTTTACATGGAGACGATCATCGGCATGCGAGATGAAGGTCCTGAACCCCATGCCATAGGTATCGACACCATCCACTCGCACGCCACCGCACTGATTCTCTCCGCACCCCAGCAGAATAAAGTGGTAGTCGACTTCCACTAACACGCGTATCCGAGCTTCTTCTCCGACATGCAGAGGATCCCCGTTTTGACGAGCTGCAATGGCATATTTTACACATGGTTTAGTCTGTACATAACCTAGTAAACCAGTGTCACATAATGAGACCGCAGTTTGCTTGAGTTCAAGAACCTACCTTGCACAAACCAGCATGTCGCAAGCAGAAAAACAAAGAGTACAAACTGCATCCTGAGATTCAAAGGAGTAATAGAGTTAGATACGTTCTTAATCCCGTTAAGACTGCCGACGAGAAACTTCAAGCGTAAAAAAAACAGTGATGGTCAACACAAATTTTTTTATGCCCACCGGTGACAAACCGTTGTGACGACCAATACGCAACTGACGTTTTGTGATGATCGTTACAAACACCTGTGGTGACCATCACTGTGTTTTGCAACGTTTCGCCGTTGCTAAAACATTTCAAACTCAGAAACAGTGTAGCAAGCACCTAAGTGAGTCTGTCGTCTAATAATAACGTAGGCCTTTCTGCGTCAGCACAAGGTAACGCAGATGTTGTCTCACTACAGGTAAACGTAGAATTCAACGCAGTTGGGATGACAGTGAGTAGGACGTGTCGCCAACACGCGCGTAAATTCTAACAGAACTTCAGAAAAGAATTCTATCAGACTTTTGCTGTCACACCTCAGATTTTAGACAATTCCTGAACGCTGACAAATTCCCATGCACCTCTGATCACTCCAAGTCTGATAACTGGATGTCGAACTTATTTATGTTGCTTAGATGAAACTTGTTGAAGATAGCTTGAAGTCGGACAGCAAAACACTTTGTAAATTTTCCAACATACGCGTGACATTACACACGTGGAAAAGGAGTGTCAAAACCGAGTCAGAACCGGAGGGTGTTGACTTAGTGCTGTTTTCGAACGGCCAGAGACGGTCGGGTTGCCTAATTTTAGGGGATTGCCTGAGAACAGGCAATCAATTGTTGTCAGGAAAGTAAAAGGCACGGGTATCGAACCTGTGCCGCCCGACCCATCCGAGAGACGAGTGGCGACGCCGCAGCCGTTTGCGCTTCGGCGGGTGGTGTGAGCAATCGGGACCTGGAGCTGCCTGGTGTAGTCGGGGCGCTAAGCGACAAATTCAGCTACAACCTTGCATAAGTTCAAGCAATGCCGCTTTGCACAGGTGTTGCACATGCATATACCTTCGATTTAAGATATGGAGCCAAGTTGGCACGCCGTGCAGAGACCCGTGACAGGCGGTTGCCTACCTATCAGGGGCGAATTCCGGAAAACCGCTATTTCATCGTTATTTCTTATCGGATCAGGCTGAAATTTTGCGGGTCGACTCGTTTTTACATTGCGCATCGAAGAATCTGACATACGGGCGTGTTGCGGTTCGGTGTAAACGGTTCGCCTACGTTTCAGAGGCACGAAAATAAAAACTTAGTTTTCCCTTGAGCCTTGGCGTTCATCTTCACTTCGTTCGAACAACTCTGTTGAGACAGTGAACTAAGCCCTCCCACATGCCAGAAATTGAGCATCAAGAAATCAGGGGGGGTCCTTAAATAACGTGTAAATAACGTTTTAAATCTACCTTTTCGCTATAACACACGCGCGCAATGTCTCCGGGCAATACAGGGACACGTTATTGGGAAGTCTAAGTCACAGTAGTCCGAGCGCGTGTACAGAAACCGTGCGAGCAGCAGCGTGTTTGACGGGCAGACGGCGAGGCAGACGGGCAACACTTCTCTCGGGGGGAGGGGGGGGGGGCTGTCTCTCTCGCACACACGACGGAGGCGCACTATTCAAGTATACTCCCACCAGCTTGAACCGAATCCAGGGTCAGCTTTCACATATCTCGTGCCGTTTTCGAGATAGCAGAAAAAATTGACCGATTTCAAAAAGATTGAAATGGCTCTACTAAATTTTCGTACTGACAGCACTCACCAAATTTCAGTGAAAAATTCGAAATACTTCGGGAATGACAGCCCTCCTAAAAGGTATCTCAGGAAAATGATTAGATGTCAACAACGTATTAGTTCGTAGATTTTGGGACAAGCACCGTATTTAGTGGCGAGAACTTAGATTTCGTTGGGACAGCTACAAGTCAGTGGCGTCAGCAAGAGGTAATTTTTTTACCTTTTGCTGGTGCAATTGACTTTTGGTTGTCCCAACGAAATCTTAGTTCTCACAACTAAGTATGGTGTGTCCCAAAATCTGCGAACTAATTTGTTGTGTCAAGAAATCATTTTTCAGCGTGTAGCTGGACAACGTTCCCTGACACTTTCGAGCTAACGAAAAAGGCTATCAGACTCTCAGAAACTACTTTCAGAACTAACAGCGGATGGAAACTCCTACGGCGGGGCTAGTCCCATGCTCCTAACGGGTTGCCTGGGCTCGCCATCAATACAAACATATAAAAATATGAACGAGACCAATTTTGGAAGGAGGCACTCACTGTGGCATGACGGTATCTTTCTAGAATGCAACTCTAACCTTGGTTTTGTCAAACACGTATTCCAAACAGAGGGTTAGAAAGCGCAGACGTCAACCGCGCAGAATAGATACGACGCTGCCTGACCCTACCCAATGGTGGTGACACGTCGTCAGCGAGACCTAAGCCTCGAAATTTTTGAGTCGGCTCGGGGCTGACGGCACGGCGCGACACGTGCTGCGAAACCTTTCATACCGTAGACCTCCGTATCCGCTTTTGTGATTCTTGTTATCTCCTCGTTTCCGGTCAAGCTCTACTCCGGAATACCCGATTAAAGTGTGTGAGAATCATACGCTTTTTTTTTTTTGCCGAATGCAGTCCATACGCTTTAAAACGTATTGATATGAACTCTCACACTTTTAAACGTGAAAAACGATACCAAATTTACGCGCTTAAATGTGGGTAAATGCCTATTTATACGCTCTAAAGCTGTAAAATACATTCATACCTTTTAAACGCATTGAATTCACAGACTCCGATTACGATTAGCAGTGCATTCTGGGGGGTGAGCACACTAAATGACAAGAAGACTATTTTGTCATCGAAATAACGTTCAAATCAAGCGTGCACTTTCGAAAGTGTACACGGTTATTCCCCTGTCGCCATGCGCCATTCAGAAACTGATAAAGAGTTGGTCGCTAGGTCAGGCGGTCAATGCCAGCTGACTCAAAGCCTCGTTCATTGGGTCAGTGCTCTCACCTCACAGTGTCAACAGCTGCCAGCAGTTACTGTACATCAGTGTGACGCCGTTTATTTCGGCATTTATTTCGAGGGGAATGATGTAACATAAGAAAGGACCCCGTAAAGCGGTATAATTCAACGAATGATGCGACTCATACCATTAACAGCGTGCCCAGCGTGCCTCTACGGTATATCAACTGGTGCTGAAACGCGTATAGCACCCCAAGACCGGTCCAATGTCTAGCCCGAGGCATCATAGTGTTCTCGAGACGCATCGCACAATGCATATCTCGCACGCGAGATACTGAGCGGACGGACAGAGGAGCGAAGATTCAAAAACAAAGATGGAAAATAAATAAAAATGAAAAGGTTATGCAGTTGAACAAACTGTTCCATTATGGGGTCAAAAAAGCGCACACAGAGTGAAGTTTCCAGAATGTGACAATGCGGAAGACTCCGTTACTAGGGCCTATAGGGCCTAGTGAAGAAAACCGAAGAGAACCACAATGTTAGTAATTTTGAAGGTCTGGGAGTTTATTCTAAAGAAAACAGTAGAAACGTCTCGGAGACGTTTCTACTGTTTTCTTTAGAATAAACTTCCAGACCTTCAAAATTACTAATATATATATATATATATATATATATATATATATATATATATATATATATATATATATATATATATATATAGTTCAGAGTTATATATATATATATATATATATATATATATAGTTCAGAGTTCAGCATACCAGGTGTATCATTAGCCCCAGGCAGTTTTGGTTTTCGGCAATCCCGCAAAACACTATCTCCGTCTCTTTCTGTCTCACGCGTGTGGCCGAGCCGGAAAGCGACGGATATAGTGCGTTGCGGGACTGCCTAAAACCAAAACTGCCCGGGGCTAATGATACACCTGGTATAGCTGCTGAAGCCTAAGCTCGAGTTGCGCGTGGAAAGCCGAAAATAAACACCAAGTTAGTTATGAAAACATATAAATGGCCAATAGTTATTGCACACTGGTTAAACACCGACACTACACCAACATCACGCACTACGAAAGAAAAAGGCACCAAACTCGCAGGACGCGGTTGCGCATACTTCCACAGACCTATTTCAGCGCACATGCACGTGCCTTCACCCAGCGTAAGTTTGGCTTGGCAGTTACTCAAAGTGACTACCGACATAGCACAAAGTCACCCCCATCCCCGACTTGCCTCGTCTTGTCGCTATCTCTTTGCAGACGCCACGCCATCCACACTGCGACTGATCGCAAACCGACGGAAATGATGTGACGGCTGGGCTCTTGTTTTTGTGAATGTGGCCAGACGTGTGTGTGTGTGTGGGATAAGGGGGGTGGGGCATTAGGGACCCGTGTGGGAAGGGGCCGTGTGGGAAGGCGCCGTGGAGGGGTTTTGTGCTCGATTCAAGTATGCGGACATTCGCGTATCAAGCAGAAGGCTGTTGGGTGTCGCGGAACGAGCCTTCCGCGCCGCAAGTTAGGCAACCGAGCGCCATCGAGCGCACATGGCAATTTGTGTGTAGTTTAACAATAGTAGTATTTAAAAAACCGCAATAATTCAATAAAATCGGCATTAAGTTAAAGTGAATCACAAGGAGAAATGACGAAATTTAAATATGACACGAACGTTTAGGGACCGTACCCATACTGACCGTGATCGATTTTGGGCCGCTTTCCCCCTCCCTCGTGACGTGGATAACCTAACCTTGCCATGTATTTAAGGGCGTAATATTTGCCCCCCCCCCCAATTAGGTCACGTAATATGGGTACGACCCTTCCTGAAACATATTTATGGCTTCAGCACATAATCCTTGTTTATCACAGAACTAGGGCACAAAATTTAACTAAAACATATTTATCAAGGTTTTGGCACGTAAACCTTATTCATAATAAAACTTAGAAAAACTACGTACAGTAGTGCACTGCACCGTCTGCACCGTGCATCGTCTGGTTAGGACATGCTAAGGAAAGGCGATGGACACATTTCGGCCCATGTGCAGGCGGCCAGCATCGCTTCAGGCGATCCCTACTGTATTGCCAGCCCCCGACACATACAACCCTCAACCTTTTCGAAACCGCACCCTACTCTCGTACAGTCAGTGATCAGTGCGTGTCCGTAATAAGTGTTAGGCACTTTTAACTTTTGTTTCGGCCGTTCGGTGCTCCTATCCAATTTTTGTACAAAATGGATGCCTCGGTCGGGCCAGCCCGCCCATGCACCAAAACCAAGGGTACATTCACTAAGGAAAATTGCGCGGAAAATTGTGTCCCGACTACTCCCTATTACTGGTATTCCGCTTAGTTGATTATATTACACCTATTACGAGTGTTACACGATTATTAGGCTCTATTACACTATTAAGTCATTACAGCTACATTGAGTTAATTATGGAGAAATTAAACTCCATAACGCTGTATGACGTTGTATTACGCCTATTCCCCAGCCACCACAGATTTGACATGTTATATTACGCCCATTGCATTCTTAAAAAGGTATTCTTGAATCAAGATCAAGCATCCATATTTGACGGGATTCTTCATTATAATACCGTGGAAGTACGTATAATACCGTATAGTACCGTCCAAGTCATTATAATACCATATTAGCCTTTACTACCATAATATTCGTATAATACCAATAATATATACCACTCCCAACACGGCTCAGGAGAGTCAACCACCCCTTGATTGCAAGTAAACATTGAAAATAATTATAATGCACATGAAGGCAGAGAAGTGCCTTCCAAACCTGACGGAACTCCTACTTAAAGTTAAACCTCCGTTTGCGAGCTCGGATTCACGGCTCTAGAATAAGTTTCTTGCGGAATAAGTTTTTCTTGCCTATGTTTCTTGTTGGCCGCACTTTCCTCGCTTTACTGTTAATGTACCGTTAATTTGTGAGCAGGCGCGGATCCACGGGGGGGGGGGGGGACGGGGCGATCGCCCCCCTAGGGCGCCCGAAAGGTAGGCAATTCGCGTTACAATCCGCATGAAAGTAGGCAGAAAGCGGTACATCGCCCCCCCTTAGAGCCGCCCCTGGATCCGCGCCTGTTTTTTGAGTATGGAAGTGATCTGATACGATGTGCGACTGCAATTTATGGAATTGCTGTCTCTGTGGTCATTTTCCATACTAAAGCTATGCTCCTGGTTTCTGGATGGCACTCATGCGCTGTTGCTTTACTGAGTGATTCCCAGAATACGGGTCACTTTGGGCTATTTCTTTGTCCCAAAAAGAATAGTTGTGTAATGTCATGAAACGCCGAGAAATCACATTTTTGGTCGACGCTCTATTCGCCTGGGCAGGCATCGATGTAATTTCCCCACTAATTTGACCAAAAAGTCAAAGGAGTTCTGAATGTTTGACAATGATTTTTCGCTTTTGCCCGTAAACGCGATGAAAATTGGTGATACTTTCTCTTGGACGACAGTCGGGCATCGTAAGACAACTTTTGGACTTTTTTTTTGGAACCACTGCTAAGCGTGCAGGCACGAAACGGTGTTAACAAGCAATTTTCGTACTCTCCAGTTTTCAACTACAAATGGTATTCTGTGACCCTATGGTACTATCGGTCTGAAAAGTTTTAAACCCGTTTGGGGCCGCCTAGTAGCGCCCTCTAGGCGGAGCATAGGTGACCGCCAGCCATCTTGGATAGGGAGGATAGTGATTTTTACGAATACGCTGTAGCATATAATTGACTATAAATAACCGCGGGCGCACTCTGTAAAATAGAGTATTAAAAAATAATACATGTTTAAGTTATCGCGCCGCCCTGCACAGCTCACAGTCTGTGATGCAAATGGATTAGTTGTTAGGTGAGGTTAGTCGGCCTAGACGTCACCATTTGCGCTCTAACCGCATTTCTCATACCGGGCAGGAAGAGGCGCTTCTTTCAAACGTAACGCACGTGGGCAACCAATATGATGCATTCTAGGGCAGGTAAGAGCAGCGTCCGTGTCCCAACGACGCATTAGGGCCAATTTGAGCCAAGAATTTCCCTCGTGATAACCGAATTCCACGGCGCACAAGACCGGCGAAGTAATATCCACTTCCACTTGCGTCACGAACCTAAAGGTCGGCGAAATCACCGATTTCAGTCTATTAACTCGGTTACAGCCCCCAGACTGGGTTGCACTTTTGCCTGCGCGTGGCTAGCAGTGCAGACAACACACTAAAACCGGATGTAATCGCGTTTTCGACCCTAAATAGCACTAAAGTCCGATCTTAAGCGAGTCATAGCAGACGCGGTGTGTCATTGGGGCGTTTTCAAGTCTCTTAACTCGGTTACAGCTTCAATATTGGGCTTCTCTTTCGCCTGCGCGTCGCCAGCAGGGCAGACAACACACTGAAACCAAATGTAACCGGGTTTTGAGGCCTGAAAAAGACCTCAGGTCCAATCTTTAGCGCGCTTCAGCTTCTGCCCCGTCATTTCGTCGTTTTAAATTCTTTTAACTCGGTTACACCTTCAATATTAGGCTGCTCTTTTGCCTGCGCATCGCCAGCAGGGCAGGCAACACACTGAAACCAAATGTAACCGGGTTTTTCTACCTTAATTACAACTTAGGTCCGATCATTAGCGCGCCATGGCTGGCGGTGTGTCAATGGGGCGTTCATTAGTGCTTTGTCAAGTCTTTTAACTTGGTTACAGCTTCAATATTTGGCTGCTCTTTTGCCTGTGCGTGGCTAGCAGGGCTGACATCACACGAACACCGGATGTAACCGGGTTTTTGACCTTATATACGACTCACGTCTCATCATTACCGCGCTATAGCTGGCGGGATGTCAAAAAGGGAGTTTTCAAGTTTTTAAACTCCCTTACAGCGTCCAGGCTGGGCTGCAATTTTGCCTGCGCGTCGCCAGCAGGGCATGCAACACACTGACACCAGATGTAACCGAGTTTGGAGGCATGAAAAAGACCTGAGGTCCAATCTTTAGCGCGCTAGCTTCTGCCCCGTCATTTCGGCGTTTTAAATTCTTTTAACTCGGTTACAGCTGATATATTGGGCCGCTCTTTGGCCTGCGCGTGCCTAGCAGGGCAGACAACACACTCACACCGAATGTAACCGAGTTTTTTTGACCTGAAAGAGCACTAAAGTCCGATCTTCAGCGCGGCATAGCTTGCAGCGTGTCATGGGGGCCTTTTTAATTCCTTTAACTCGGTTACAGCTTCAATATTGGGCCGCTCTTTTACCTGCGTGTGGCTAGCAGGGCAGACAACACACTCACACCGAATGTAACCAGGTTTTTCGACCTTAAATACAACTCAAGTCTGATCTTAAGCGCGCCATAGCTGGTGATGTGCCGTTGTGGCGTTTTCAAGTCTTTTAACTCGGTTACAGCTGATATATTGGGCCGCTCTTTGGCCTGCGCGTGCCTAGCAGGGCAGACAACACACTCACACCGAATGTAACCGGGTTTTTTGACCTGAACGAGCACTAAAGTCCGATCTTCAGCGCGGCATAGCTTGCAGCGTGTCATGGGGGCCTTTTTAATTCCTTTAACTCGGTTACAGCTGCAATATTGGGCCGCTCTTTTACCTGCGTGTGGCTAGCAGGGTAGACAACACACTCACACCGAATGTAACCAGGTTTTTCGACCTTAAATAAAACTCAAGTCTTATCTTAAGCGCGCCATAGCTGGCGATGAGTCATTGGGGCGTTTTTAAGTCTTTTAACTCGGCTACGAAGGTAAAAGAGCGGCTTAATATTGAAGCTGTAACCGAGTTAAAGGAATTAAAAAGGCCCCCATGACACGCTGCAAGCTATGCCGCGCTGAAGATCGGACTTTAGTGCTCTTGCAGGTCAAAAACCCGGTTACATTCGGTGTGAGTGTGTTGTCTGCCCTGCTAGGCACGCGCAGGCCAAAGAGCGGCCCAATATATCAGCTGTAACCGAGTTAAAAGACTTGAAAACGCCACAACGGCACATCACCAGCTATGGCGCGCTTAAGATCAGACTTGAGTTGTATTTAAGGTCGAAAAACCTGGTTACATTCGGTGTGAGTGTGTTGTCTGCCCTGCTGTGTGTTGTCTGCCCTGCTAGGCACACGCAGGTTAAAGAGCGGCCCAATATTGAAGCTGTAACCGAGTTACAGCTGATATATTGGGCCGCTCTTTGGCCTGCGCGTGCCTAGCAGGGCAGACAACACACTCACACCGAATGTAACCGGGTTTTTTGACCTGAAAGAGCACTAAAGTCCGATCTTCAGCGCGGCATAGCTTGCAGCGTGTCATGGGGGCCTTTTTAATTCCTTTAACTCGGTTTCAGCTTCAATATTGGGCCGCTCTTTTCCCTGCGTGTGGCTAGCAGGGCAGACAACACACTCACACCGAATGTAACTAGGTTTTTCGACCTTAAATAAAACTCAAGTCTTATCTTAAGCGCGCCATAGCTGGCGATGAGTCATTGGGGCGTTTTTAAGTCTTTTAACTCGGCTACGCAGGTAAAAGAGCGGCTCAATATTGAAGCTGTAACCGAGTTAAAGGAATTAAAAAGGCCCCCATGACACGCTGCAAGCTATGCCGCGCTGAAGATCGGACTTTAGTGCTCTTTCAGGTCAAAAAACTCGGTTACATTCGGTGTGAGTGTGTTGTCTGCCCTGCTAGGAACGCGCAGGCCAAAGAGCGGCCCAATATATCAGCTGTAACCGAGTTAAAAGACTTGAAAACGCCACAACGGCACATCACCAGCTATGGCGCGCTTAAGATCAGACTTGAGTTGTATTTAAGGTCGAAAAACCTGGTTACATTCGGTGTGAGTGTGTTGTCTGCCCTGCTAGCCACACGCAGGTAAAAGAGCGGCCCAATATTGAAGCTGTAACCGAATTAAAGGAATTAAAAAGGCCCCCATGACACGCTGCAAGCTATGCCGCGCTGAAGATCGGACTGTAGTGCTCTTTCAGGTCAAAAAACTCGGTTACATTCGGTGTGAGTGTGTTGTCTGCCCTGCTAGGCACGCGCAGGCCAAAGAGCGGCCTAATATATCAGCTGTAACCGAGGTAAAAGAATTTAAAACGCCGAAATGACGGGGCAGAAGCTAGCGCGCTAAAGATTGGACTTCAGGTCTTTTTCATGCCTCCAAACTCGGTTACATCTGGTGTCAGTGTGTTGCATGCCCTGCTGGCGACGCGCAGGCAAAATTGCAGCCCAGCCTGGACGCTGTAAGGGAGTTTAAAAACTTGAAAACTCCCTTTTTGACATCCCGCCAGCTATAGCGCGGTAATGATGAGACGTGAGTCGTATATAAGGTCAAAAACCCGGTTACATCCGGTGTTCGTGTGATGTCAGCCCTGCTAGCCACGCACAGGCAAAAGAGCAGCCAAATATTGAAGCTGTAACCAAGTTAAAAGACTTGACAAAGCACTAATGAACGCCCCATTGACACACCGCCAGCCATGGCGCGCTAATGATCGGACCTAAGTTGTAATTAAGGTAGAAAAACCCGGTTACATTTGGTTTCAGTGTGTTGCCTGCCCTGCTGGCGACGCGCAGGCAAAAGAGCAGCCTAATATTGAAGGTGTAACCGAGTTAAAAGAATTTAAAACGACGAAATGACGGGGCAGAAGCTGAAGCGCGCTAAAGATTGGACCTGAGGTCTTTTTCAGGCCTCAAAACCCGGTTACATTTGGTTTCAGTGTGTTGTCTGCCCTGCTGGCGACGCGCAGGCGAAAGAGAAGCCCAATATTGAAGCTGTAACCGAGTTAAGAGACTTGAAAACGCCCCAATGACACACCGCGTCTGCTATGACTCGCTTAAGATCGGACTTTAGTGCTATTTAGGGTCGAAAACGCGATTACATCCGGTTTTAGTGTGTTGTCTGCACTGCTAGCCACGCGCAGGCAAAAGTGCAACCCAGTCTGGGGCTGTAACCGAGTTAATAGACTGAAATCGGTGATTTCGCCGACCTTTAGGTTCGTGACGCAAGTGGAAGTGGATATTACTTCGCCGGTCTTGTGCGCCGTGGAATTCGGTTATCACGAGGGAAATTCTTGGCTCAAATTGGCCCTAATGCGTCGTTGGGACACGGACGCTGCTCTTACCTGCCCTAGAATGCATCATATTGGTTGCCCACGTGCGTTACGTTTGAAAGAAGCGCCTCTTCCTGCCCGGTATGAGAAATGCGGTTAGAGCGCAAATGGTGACGTCTAGGCCGACTAACCTCACCTAACAACTAATCCATTTGCATCACAGACTGTGAGCTGTGCAGGGCGGCGCGATAACTTAAACATGTATTATTTTTTAATACTCTATTTTACAGAGTGCGCCCGCGGTTATTTATAGTCAATTATATGCTACAGCGTATTCGTAAAAATCACTATCCTCCCTATCCAAGATGGCTGGCGGTCACCTATGCTCCGCCTAGAGGGCGCTACTAGGCGGCCCCAAACGGGTTTAAAACTTTTCAGACCGATAGTACAGCACCGACGGGAACAGGCGCAAGAACAAGGCGGGAGTATTCCGTCTAGCGACTGACATAGTTGAACGTCGGAGTCGTTGCGGACGCGATAGGACTCTCTCTCTCTCTCTCTCTCTCTCTCTCTCTCTCTCTCTCTCTCTCTCTCTCTCTCTCTCTTCACACACACACACACACACACGACGTCGTTAAGCCCTTCGGACGATCGCGCTGCTTCTGACCGATGGACTTTGGAGAGTGATAAGGAAGCAAGGTGCGGGGCCACGCTCTTATCAATCGGTGATAGTGAGCCTCACGCGGAAGAGGAGGACGGAGACGTTCAGAAATGATTCCGTAGCGGACAGGGTGGCGATCAGGTCTATGCAATATTATTTATTATCCTCGAAATTCGGGAGCTCGGTTGTGGGCTCGCGTATATTGACTCCGAGCGCGCCTGCCAGTGCCAGGGTAGGCCAGCCCGCACGACACGCGTGCGTGCACAAGTCGTGGTTGCCTACCCAGCAGGCGCCATCCGCAGTCCGAAATTTAGTGGGTCCGATTTTTATTCTCTTTCGGTGGAGGCTTAACCCTCTGTTGAGAGGCGGTACTCGGGAGCGAACAGGGGGTCAGCGAGCAGGGTGGAGGCTCCCCCTTGTGCACGGATAGCTCCCGGATCCTCCGGAACCTCCGGGGCCGCGCCGCGTCTGCCTGGCGGAGCGCGACGAAGACGACGACGCGGTGGGAGACGGTGCAGGACGGCGCCGCCACCGCAAGAGCAAAAAGAAAGAGGAAAAGGGCCTTTCGCTCCCGGATCAAAAAGGCGAGCGCATCTCCGTCCGCGGAGTGCGACGGGGACGGCACTACCCATGCGGACGCCGCGGCGGACACGGCCGAACAGGACCTGCCACTGCTGCCGCTGCTGCCGCTGCTGCCGCTGCTTCGACGGGGGTAATTGCCTGGGCATCGTTAAAGTATTTCTAATGACTAGGCAGGAAACGTAAAGGGCCGACGAGGCGGCAGCGGTAGCGGTGGCGGCGGCGGTGGCGCGCTGCAAATGATGGATGGTGTTGTCATCTCATTGTGTACCGGATCATTCTCTCTGCTGCTGCTGTTGCTGCTGCGCCCGGGACCGGACCCGGACCGGACCGGAGGCAGCCTATGGTGGACTCGGCGCGATGGAGCCAGCCGGAAGCCTCGCGTGCGCTGGAAGCGCTGCCCACGGAGGCGCAGCCGGAGGCAGCCGGAGGCAGCCGGAGGAGCCGGAGCGCCCGGAGCCGGGAGGTGCGGCCGGAGGCCTCGACGGCGGTAGTATCGGGTGGGCGCCGCGCCGCGTCGACTGCCGTCCGAGTTCGTTACTTACTTTGTTACATTACCCGAGGCGGTACGGTCGCAGCTCGAGTATCAGCGATCGCGGTAATACGCTGTGCGAGGGCTGCAACCAGGATGTGGCGCTGCCGCCGCGCCGCCGCCGCCCGGAGCTGAGCGGGCTGAGCCCCGAGGCGGATGAAAGCCAAGTAGTGGTGGCTTACGGGTCAGTCTTTACAGTCTGTTTGAACCCCCGCGCTGCGCCGCGCCCCAAGGAAACAAAAGACCATCGCCTCGGTGCGCGGGACAGCGAGGAAAAGTGCACAGCAGCACGGCGCTCTTTATCACGACCGATCTAGTATACCACAAGCACCTGCTGCGTTTACCGCGGTGTGCATGTTATTTGCAGTCCGGCGCAGGCTGCTGCTGACGTCACGCCTAGCGTTGCCGCGCCCCGTGACCCGAGCACCATGTGACGTCCAAGACCGCGTGACGCGTGCATTATGTGAACGCCATGCACATTAATTAAAAAGAACGGGGGGGGGGGGAAACGTTGATGACATTATGCAGCGAGGACCCCGCCAATGCACGGCCGTCCAAGGCGTTCGCAAGGATCGGAGAGGCGAATTTTCGGAAAAATTGAAGAGTTGTCAGAAAATATTCGTTTCTTCATTTTTTGTCGAAGTTTTTCGATTTTTCAATCGAGCTTTTCATTTTTTCTTTGAATTGTTTCAATTTTTCATTGAAGTCGTTCAATTTGTTTGATTGGGATTTTCAACTTTTTATTGCAACATTTATTTATTTATTTGCGTGCATCGCTAACGAGGATATTCGGGGGCAGGGGAGTGATATGTGTCCACCACCCGCGGTGCGCTGGCCGAAGGAAAGGGGTACGGGTCCAGTAAGGACGCGGCCCCAGAGCCCGGCCAGCCAAGTCACGTCCGGTAAGGTACGGGTAAACAACGACAAGGAGCAGGAGCAGGCAGGAGTACGGCAGGGCGGGGGCCGGGGGCGGGCCGGGGGCGGGGGCCGTCATGTCGGGGGCGGGCGGGGCGGGGACGGCCGACGGCCGTGTCGAATGGGGGCCGTGCCGCTGTCCAGAGGCCGACACGAAGGCGGATGGCCGCGGCGAGGCGGGGGCCGGCGGAGGCTGGGCGGGGGCCCTCTGTCGGGGCCCTGCGCCGAGGCTCCGGGCGGCCACACACGATGTCCAGCGGAGGCGACGCCTTTCTGCCCCTCCGGATTCTCCCGGTCTCGGCACGCCCGCGCGCCCGCGCCGGCCATCAGGAGCACGCTTTCGACGAAGACGCCTCGCGCCGCGGTTGCCAAGGGCGGCGACGCCCCGCCCCGGACCCGGCCGGCCCGCCACGAGCCGCTCACACGTGTGCCGAGTGTACCAGTTTGCCGCAGTCAAAACACTCGAGACAAGACGTGAAGCGAAGCGGCGGGGCGCTCGCAGGTGCGAAGGCGTTCAAGTAGCGGCCCGGCGGTCCGGCCCGGCCCGGCGCGACGAGAGTGCAAAACCCCCAGCAGCGGCAGCAGCGGCAGCAGCAGCGCGCATGTCCCCGGGCTGCGTCCCCGTCCAAGGACCCGAGACATCCCGAGACCACCGCGTGCCGAGGGCCCAAGGCTGTGCTGTGCTGTGCGCTCCCTGTGGGCACCCGGCCAATAAATCCCATTAAACGACCCCCGCCAATCCCCTGCGACCGCCGCGGGCCTCAGTGCGGCAGCGTCGTCCTGCTAAGCCCCTGACCGTGCCGTGGCCGGCGCGCTGCCGTCCTGGACCGGAGCCACAACTAACTCGCTACCGGATACGGTCGCGCTCCATAGATTGTTAATGACAGGCTTTGCGGCGCTGCGCCTTACGCCCGTTTACGGCGCGGGCAGCCATGGCTGCCATGGCGCGGGACGGGACCGGCACCGCCGACGTCCCCGACCGGATCACCCTAGGAAAGTCAGGACTGGGCACCGCAGGCCGCACGGCACCCTGTTGGAGTCGTACAACACGTGACTGGCGAGGGCCTGGCGGGGGCGGGGAGGCGCGCCGCGCGCCGCCCTAGGGGCCCTAGGGCACCGGCCCCACCGCCTGCGGGGTTATCGAGGGCGGCACGGCGCGGACGTTGCACGTCGCCTCGCCTGCTCGACTTTTCTAGAGCGTCTGCCGCTGCCCTTGCCTGCTTGTCTTCCGTGCCGCGCCCGTGTGCTTGATAAGGTGGTATGTACGAAGGGCGCCTTTCCACCTGTGGAATCATCGCGCGCTCTCTCTCTCTCTCTCTCTCTCTCTCTCTCTCTCTCTCTCTCTCTCTCTCTCTCTCTCTCTCTCTCTCTCTCTCTCTCTCTCTCATTCTCTCCCTCTCTGCCCCTCATTCTCGGCCGCACCCACACCTCGTTATCAGTAGCAGACGGCAGTAAGGTGTAAACAAGCGACGTGCCTGCGAGCAGCGAGCCCCTGCCGCCCCCGCGCCGCTCTGCAGCACTACCGCCGTGACGGAAGGGTTGGCGTGAGTCATGTGGAGCGCACTTCACACTACCGCCATAGCTGTTGCTTCCCGTCCCCTCACAATTTCTCATACGCCGGCCACGACGACGGGGCACACGCACCCGCGGGCATTATGCAGGCGCCCCTCTGTCTGACCTCTGCCTCGTGACCCTCGTCCCGTCCCGGCCGGGCCCCGCTGCGGGTCACTGAAGAGGGTCCTGTTATCGCTCGCCCCGTGCCCCGGCGAATCGCGCCAGCGGACCCGGGGCGCGGGGACCACGCCGTCGTCGACGCGGCTGCCGCTTAAGGGGAAACCGCCACATAGCCACAGTTCCGCCGTCGCTTTAGCAAAGAGATCATATACTCCTTGCAGAACACGGCACGAGGCGTCGTCGTGCGCCCGGCCCCACCCGGCATGACAGGCCGGCGGCGTCGATCTCGTCATCGAGGGGCGAACGGCCGACCGGCGACCGCCGGCGGTGCGGGGGCCCTCCACCGAAAATGCCACACCGAGGGGTCGAGATAAGAGTGTGGCAGAGACATCCCAAGGGCGATGAGCCCATCGCCAGGGCAGCGACCAAAGGGCCCCCGACGGCCCCCGCCGTGGCTCTGGGGGCATCTGAGAGAAGAAGAACATGAAGGCGGAGCCCGATATGCCGCCGTAAGCCGAGGCAAGGATCTGCAACTTCTAAAATTACCGTACCAAGAATATATTCTCATTATGAATACTTGGGAATACTTGATAAAAATTCTCAGAATACCGTCTCAATTTGAAGATAAATCAGGTAATATATCTGTTTTTGTAGCTATAGTTCTCATTTTCGAGAATATTGCGAATACTATTCCTGAGAATACCATGAGAATACCACGGGAATACTTGGAGGGCGTACCAAGAACACCGAAGTTGCATACCCTTGAGCCGAGGCACGTTACTTGAACTCGTAAGAGCATGAGTTCGGGACACATCCGCGTAGTTTTCACGCAGACAACTGCGAGGCGCGGGTTCAAACACCCGCGCCGGCCTTGGCCTTGGAGGTCTCGGGGCTCGTCCCCGGCTTCGTGGCTCTTCGAGAACGCCGGCCGGCCGGCGGTGAGCGCACCTCAGCCCCCAGCCCCCGGCCCCCGGCCCCGGCCCCGGCCCCCGGTGCGGCCGTACAGGTGTTCGCGCACACCTGGGCTGGGAGCACCGCGTCCGAAAGACGGCCGCCCGGACGCGGCCCGCGGCGTGGCGCTCCTGTGGGAACGGCGGCCGTCATCAAGTCACAGCGAGCGGCGGCCCGCGGCGTAAGACTGTCTCTCTCGCACTCGTGGCGGCCACGCGGCAGCGACAGCGTACCGCTCCATCCCGGCAGGACAGCTGCTAATTGCATCTAAGCAGTATGGCGGCCTCCGGGGGCTTACAGCGCGCCGATGGCACCACATGGCAGCCCCGGGCAGCCCATGGCAGCCTACGACATGCCTATGGCATGCCTATGGCCCAGTGACATTCCCATGGCACCGCCGTCCCGAGACGCGCTCGCACCTACTCGCTACGACGCACTGCTTGACCGCGGCGACGGGTATCGAACCCACGGCAGCGGGGGCTGCCCGGGCTGCGTTCCCACGGTGCCACCCGTACGATCGGCGTGCTGACCGGCCGGCCGCGGCCGGTTCAATACCCTGCGCCGGGGACCGCGCATGTCTGTCCGCGAGGCGAAGGGCCGTCGCAGGGCGCTCGCTGTACGCGTGCTGCGCGACGCGCGGGAGGTATCAGTAGCCGGGCCCCGCCAAGGAGAGTGATATCAGAGTGGCAGGCGGCTCGCAGACGGCGTGACAGGTATTATTTACTCGCGCTGGGTTGGGCCGCTGATAACGGCAGGTAAGTGCTCGCAGCGCACACGACGCCGATCAGGCCATATAACTCCTGCCGGTGCGGGCCATGAAGCTGACTCAACGGGTGAGACCCCTACCGGCTCGGGAGCGCCTGCCTGCGCCTGCCTAGGTGTACCCAGGTATACAGGACGCAGTCCCGCCACACACGGCTGCCTACGCAGACTGCCTGCGCCTGCCGACCGCACGGGGAGCCCCCGTTGGCGCGACGCTACCGAAGCCGAAACGTAGTTAGGCGACGAGAGGCCCCTCCTTCTGTTTTCGTGGCATAACATCGGTCGGTCTACTGGCACGCAAACACCAAACACACACGCACACACACACACTTGCCGCGACGCAACGCGGCCGGCGGCCGTTTCCATTTATACTAAACGCGGGATTATATTTAGTCGTCCGATAACGGGGCGCAGGAATCTTCCATATATATATAAACTCGACGACGACAACGATATGGTGACATGGTGCAAACATCAGAGTGGGCCGTCGCTGCCCGAACACGCGGCGCCGTCGTGTGCGCGAGCCTAACCTAATCGTAACCAAGCCTAACCCCAATGCGTAACCTAACTAACCTACCCGCAGCGCCCCCCCCCCCCTTCCCGGCCCCTGTCGCTATGCGCTGGGATAGGATAAGGCGGTCTGCGATAGCGACGGCGGCGCCCAGAGTCTTCTCCTCTCGCCTCCTTCTCGATCGGATCGGGGCGCGGCTTCCGCATCGCAACCATCCATCTCCTCCGCTGCCTGCTCTGCCTGCCGGGCGGCACGTAAGGGCGCCGCCGCGGAATGTGTGTGTGTGCTTGACCGCTCCTCGGCGGGCGTAACGATCCGGGTGACCTCATTTTATGCAGAACAGCATGGAAACCCTGGCTGAATTTCTCATACCCAGGAATTCATCCGAACCCGTGCTGGAGCTGGAGAAGAATAGCGATGTATGAAAAATCCAGCGCGCCACCCCTTTCCCTGTGATTCCCCCTCCGCCAGCCCTAATCTCACACACGCAGCGAACAACTGTCTCGGGCGCCACAAGAAGAGGGGCGCCGTCGCGCGAGATAAGCCCCGCCGCGAGTGCAGAGAGGGAGGGGAAAGAGAGAGAGAGAGAGAGAGAGAGAGAGAGAGAGAGAGAGAGAGAGAGAGAGAGAGAGAGAGAGAGAGAGAGAGAGAGAGAGAGAGAGAGAGAGAGAGAGAGAGAGAGAGAGAGAGAGCGAGAGCGAGAGAGAGAGAGAGAGAGAGCGCTGGCACGACACGCCCACCCGCCCGGCGGCTGCCGCCGGCCGCCGTGCCGCCTGGTGTGCGCGTGGTCAATTCATGTAGTGTCTCTCTCTCTCTCTCTCTCTCTCTCTCTCTCTCTTTCTCTCTCAGTCACTCTGGGCACGCGTCATGTGCTGCAGTGTCAAACGTGACCGCAGAGTGTAGTGTCCCCCCCCCCCTCACACCGCATGCATGTGTGACGAAAGTGTGCAGTGTGACGCGCACACATGGCACATGGCACCTCTCGCCGGCGCACGGTGGCGCTGGCGACGCGGTCATGTCTGCCAATAATCTTCTTCTGTAGCAGACACACCGCTTTTGTATGGCCCAGAACTCCTGGCGCGATTTTATAACCCCCACTTTTTATACTGCCCACTTTTAATGGCACTACTTTTCCGGGCCGAGGTGCGCGTGCCTCGCCCCGGCACACGCTCCTTTGTGGCTTCGCGGCGGCGGCATAACTACTGTCACGTGACACGTGATCCGGCTCCACACGAGACGGTCACGACGTGTGTGACCTCCCGGCATCCTCTGCCTTATTGTACACGAGACACGGCGGTGCCAGGCAACGCCACACCCCGCTCCAACAACAACGCTCTCAATCACTGTCGGGCCGGGCCGGGCCGGGCAGGACCGGCAGCGCCCGGCACCCATGGAGGCAGCCCGCAGTGCGCGGATTCATATTCGAGTTGGCTCCGCGTCACGTGTGCGGCGTGCGATGCGGTCGCTGACGCAAACCGGTGGCTTGGCTCGGCTCGGCTCGGTTCGCGTGCCGTCAATGAAACCGCAAATGTGGCGGCCCGCGGCCCCAGGGCGATGCGATCTCCGCTGCAGCAGTCCACGGCACACGGCGGCCCCGGGGAAAAACTAACATTCGATGTTTGACACTCTTGCGAGTTTGAACTGAATTTTAGTTGAACTCGTCAATTCGTAAATTTATTGAATTGCATGGGAAATTTCTGTTTGCTCCCCTCTCGCGACATCCGCGGCCACGTAATAAATGTACGACCACGTCACGTCCACGACAGCTGCGCGTGAGCGGAGTCCGCACCGCGCTAGCTCCGGGGTCAAAGTTGGGGGCAGCACGGCCACGCAGCCGACGTGGTCGGCGGGGCGCGGAGAGGCCCGGAGGGGTGCGGTGGGGCGCGGAGGGGCGCGGGGGGGGGGGGGCGCGGCGGGGCCACGAAATGTGCGCCCGACCCGACGCGGGCTGACGGTGCAGTCTGCGGGCCCCACACATCCATATGCAGGGCCGACACACCGAGTACAAAGGTAGCATAAATGACCCACCCGGCCTGGCCTGCCGGCGCCCGCCGCGTTCAATTGTTTTTCAGTGGCGGTGTGTTCGATAGCGGCGGGGGGCGCCAAGGCCTTATCAGAGCGCGGCGTACCCTGCCAGAGTCCCTCGGGCCGCAGCCCACGCAGCGCACGCCGACCTACACAAGTACAGCCATTCCCAGCCCAATTCCACACTTTCATACCGACACGCTGGGCGGGTCCCGTCTCTCTGCCTCGGGAGGACACCCCGCCATGTCGATCGTCCGCTCTTGACCTTTGCCGCCGCGGAATATTGTTGTGCGTGCCTTATCTTTGCTCGCCTTCATTTTATTAAGGACATGTAAAGCGCAGGGCGGCTGCCATCCTCCGTGTCCGTGATTTTCTGCCGATAAGTTGGCAGGAGAGACAGAGAAGAGACAGGCACTCACGAGGTGCTCCCATCCCATCCGCCTCTCACGTGCACGCCCGTGACTCATCTGCACCCAATAATACGCTCTTTATCCAGAACATTTGTTTTTTTATTTCTTGTTTGTCATCTACTGCGCGAATACGCGGGCCGCCCCAAGTACCAATTCCTTTCCGACAAAACCAAATAATATTTTAAGATTTTGTTTGCTCCTCTGCTCAATGCTAGCTGGTCTAGAGGTCATACGACACACGCGACGCGACTCGACTCGCCCAGATAGAACAGCTCACTTTTCCTTGCCCCATTGTCTTCAGGCGCGGATCCAGGGGCGGCGGTAGGGGGGGGGGGGGGGGGATGTACCGCTCTCTGCCTTACTTTCAGGCGGAGTGTAACGCGAATTGCCTACCTTTCGGACGCCCTTCGGGCGCCCTAAGGGGGGGGGGCGGCCGACCCCCCCCCCCCCTGGATCCGCGCCTGATTGTCTTCCCGCGCGTCTCTTCTTCTTCTTGCTCTAAGCAAATTCCTTCGACAATACTGTTTGTTTTCGTTTGCTGCTTATCCAGCACCTCCTCCTTACCTCCTCGTGGTCAACGTATATATATATGTGTGTGTGTGAGTGTGTGTGTGTGTGAGAGAGAGAGAGAGAGAGAGAGAGAGAGAGACAGAGACAGAGAGAGAGAGACAGAGAGAGAGAGAGAGAGAGACAGAGAGAGACAGAGAGAGACAGAGAGAGAGACAGAGAGAGAGAGAGTGCGTGTAAAACAGCTGACCGTAGGGCTCACGTCGACACTCAGAAACGGGACCACCACCCGTCGCCCGTCCTTGTCATTCGCTCCAGCAGCAAACGGGTTGTGTGTGCTGTGCTCTGATATCCGCGGGTCATTGCAGAAGAGAAGATTTTGAAACGCGCTTGTAATAAAGTGAGCAGTGTGCGATGGTTTGTTGCCTCACAGCGCAGCACGCGGCACGCCTCTCTCATCTGCCGGACAAGACCGGACTGCCGCAGGCAGCGCAGGCAGCGCAGGCAGCGCAGTCCGCAGCACACATAGTTACACTCTGAAACAAGCTCCGCTCGGCCGGCGCTCGGTCGCGTGGCGTGGCGGCGAGTGGCAGCAGCAGCAGCGGCTGCGGCGGCGGCGGCGGCAACAGCAGCAGAGCAGCAGCATACGCCCCGGCCGGGTCGGCTTGGCCGAGACGAGACGAGCCGAGGCGACATGTTTACGAAACCCGTCGATTAGGTGGCGTGGCGTGGCGTGGCGGGGGAAGGGGCAGTAGCGGCGGGCGGCGGCGGCAGCGCGCGGCACGTGGCCGCCGGCCCGCGCGGCTGACGTGGGACGGGTCGGGATACTTGGGCTGGACGCGTGACTCGCGCCGAGAGCGAGCGAGAGAGAGAGGGAGACGGGGGGAGAGAGAGAGAGAGAGAGAGAGAGAGAGAGAGAGAGAGAGAGAGAGAGAGAGAGAGAGAGAGAGAGAGAGAGAGAGAGAGAGAGAGAGAGAGAGAGAGAGAGAGAGAGAGAGAGAGAGAGAGAGAGAGAGAGAGAGAGAGAGAGAGAGAGAGAGAGAGAGAGAGAGAGAGAGAGAGAGAGAGGGAGAGAGAGAGAGAGAGAGAGAGAGAGAGGGAGAGGAGAGAGAGGGGGAGAGAGAGAGAGAGAGAGATAGAGAGAGACTGAGAGAGAGACAGAGAGAGAGACAGAGAGAGAGACAGAGACAGAGAGACAGAGGCGTCTGCGAGTGTGAGTGCAGAGCGGCGGCGACAGTCACGTGTCCCGGGCCGCCCGGGGCAGCCAGCGCAGAGCCAGCGGCCACCATAGGCAGAGGCTGTACTTGCACAGTGCCAACGCCGACACGACGCGGGCGGGCGCAGCAGAAAAACAACGTACGGCTCAGGCCAGATTGTACGAGCCGACCCGGCGCGGTGCGGCGTGGCACCGCCTAATGCCCTATCAGGACAGTCCTCTAACGCGCGGGGCCGCCCCTCTCGCGGGCCCCTGCACAGTAATCGGGCAAATTTTCACGGACGTTGAATCTGCTTCGTTGCCGTTGCTGCTCCGGCGGCGTTTCCTCCCCTCCCTGCTCTGTCTCGATCTGTCGCATAATTCTGTTGTCGGCGCCCACAATCATGGCGGGGGATGTCGGAGTCTGCGTCTGCCGCGGTGTGTGTGTGTGTGAGAGAGAGATATGAGCAGGAGAGAAAGAAAGAGAGAGAGAGTGAGAGAGCGAGAGAGACAGAGAGAGAGAGAGAGAGAGAGAGGGATATGAGCAGGAGAGAAAGAAAGAAAGAAAGAGAGAGAGAGAGAGAGAGAGAGAGAGAGAGAGAGAGAGAGAGAGAGAGAGTGAGAGAGAGTGAGAGTGAGAGTGAGAGTGTGTGTGTGAGAGAGGGAGATGAGTGCAGAGCCGCGCGTCAAGGGGGATAAAAACCGCGAGTCTGCCTGCTCAGAAACTCTCGACCTAATCTGTCTAATCCCCTAACCGCCTCAGCCCCCCCCCCCCCTCCTTCCGCCGCTGCCGCGAGCTCATGTCTGCAAAGCACAGCAGGCGAGACGAGTTTACGGTCTTTGTCACTGCGTGAACGCCTGCGGGGGTAGGCCAGCCCGCACGGCACGCGTACATGCTCAGGGCGAGGTTGCCTACCCTGCAGGCGCTCTGTGGGGGTGCGGTACGGTGCGGTGCGGTGCGCCCGGCTTACGTGCTGATATCCACGACGGTGGCGGTCACAACACAACGCCATACGACCAGCCGCGCTATAAAACACACACTCACACACACACAAACACACACACACTGGTGCAGAGGAAAACACGATAACCAACACACACACACACACACACTCGGCGGTGGCGGCGGCGTGTCAAACCGAACCGAGCACTAGTGGTGGCGTCACGTGCAGCCCGCGGGAATCGGAAAAAAAGAACGAAAAAAAAAATTAGCCAAGCGTGGACATAATAATGAGGAGGATCAGAGTGATTCAGGCAGATTCAGGTGGCACGCGCCACGCACGGGCCGCCGCGCCTGCTGCCGCGTGTAGGCCACGCGTACACACGTGCCGTGCGGGCTGGCCTACACCTTCACTTGCAGGCGGTGGGCGATCGCTTTCCTCGAGGAAGTGCGGCGGACGTATTCGAGCCCATTGCTCTACCCGGCGGTACCCAGCGGCGATGTCGGCCACGCACCGCTCCACGGAGCTGATAGGACCCCGCTGCGAGGAGAGTCAATATTGTTGGGAATGACTGCCGCGACTCCCACCAACCTATCAGAGGGCCGCCGCTGGTGTGCGCGCGTGTGTCCGTGTGTGTGTGTGTGTGTGTGTGTGTGTGTGTGCTTTTCCTCGAATCACCACTTTGCTTTCCGGACGGAAATAGTCCCAAGGTCGTCGTGACACGTGTGGTCACGTGGTCGTTGAGGCGGCAGGCGGCGAACGACAAGTCGACTCCTCTCTCCACAGCTCCCCGACCGATGCTGCTGCTGCTGCTGCTGCTGCTGCTGTGGTGGCGGCGTTGTTTTGTTGGTTGCGCCCCGAGAAAAGGACTTGATTTGCATGACGACGTGTCGAGCCGCCTTTGCTCTGCCACCTGCAGCAGGCTTTGGCAGACGCGCGACCACCGGTCTGATAAAACACGGCGGCGCGGGTTCTAAAATAGTCTCACCGACGCACACGCCACGCGCGCACACACCGCCGTGCCTGCCTGACGGGTCCGCACGGGGAGGCCGCCGTTGACGGCTTCCGCCGCGATCCGGGCGCGAAAGACGGCGGAGTCGTCCGATCGGCTCGCCGATAAAAAAAACACAACGGCAGCCGCCTCCGCACACCGGCAGCCGCCGCGCTGTTCGAAATTTTCGCGCCGCGCGGCGTGTCGGTCAGAAGTACTATTAATAAATAAAATGAGCCGGTCCGGTTGGCCGTGATGATGCCACGGAGGCGGCGGTGGTCCAGGAGGCGCCGGCGGCAGCCGTCACGCGAAGAGCGCGCGCGCGCACACATACACACACACACACACACGCACACACACCTACATACACACACACACACACACACGCACAGAAAACGTCGCTCCGCATTCGCGCACACGTGACGAGCCGTAAATACACGCCGAGGATCACGCGGCGCGGTGGCGGGCGTTGCGGAGTTTATCTCTCCGCACAGAACAGAACAGTAGCGGGCGCGAGAACACACGCCGGGCGAGGGGGCCGGAGCGGCCCGGAGGGAGCCGGAGGGGCCCGGAGGGGGCCAGAGGGGGCCGTAGGGGGCCGTAGGGGGCCGGAGGGGCCCGGAGGGGGCCAGAGGGGGCCGTAGGGGGCCGGAGGGGGCCGGAGGGGCCCGGAGGGGGCCAGAGGGGGCCGGAGGGGGCCGGAGGGGCCCGGAGGGAGCCGGAGGGGGCCGGAGGGGGCCGTAGGGGGCCAGAGGGGGCCGGAGGGGGCCGTAGGGGGCCGGAGGGGGCCAGAGGGGGCCGGAGGGGGCCGTAGGGGGCCGGAGGGGCCCGGAGGGAGCCGGAGGGGGCCGGAGGGGGCCAGAGGGGGCCGTAGGGGGCCGAGGGGGCCTCTGCTCGGCCGCAACGCGTCGCCACGCACGCGGCACGCGGCGCACGGCGGCCCACGACCTGCCTGTCATTGTGCCGCCCCGCGGCCGCGGGAGGGGTCGCCGACGGCCTGTTAGCGGTGCCCCCGCGGCCCCGCGGCGTATCGTGTGTGCTGCTTCGCATGTCCCCGACGCCGTCATCGTCCGCGATCCCTGCTTCTTACCATGGAACCGAGCACGTCTTCCCTGGCGGAAAACGCCGTTGAAAAATAAGTGCGTCCTATCGGACAGGAGACCGTGAGGGGGGCGCTCTCGCGCTAACCCTGGTGACCCCTGCGGGCGGGGGAAAGGGAGGGGGCAGACTGTTTGTGTGCGAGTTTGGCATCGGCAAAGGGGGAGGAAACAGGTGTGAATAATTTTGGCGCCGGAAATCCAGAAATTTAGATTAAATTTCTGGTAGCTGTCCAGGAAAATTTCGAGGGGAGTTTTCGATCAAACCAAATTTGCGAGCCATTACAAAGTTTCTGTATACTTGAAACTAGAAGATTACCCCCCCCCCCCCCCCCTTCCCCTGAAGTTTGCGATCACTTTTTAGGGCGGCAATTCTTCGTACACACCCTATTACCCTGAATGGGACGGCAGGCACGGGGGGCGACGAGTACGTACTATCGGTCTGAAAAGTTTTAAACCCGTTTGGGGCCGCCTAGTAGCGCCCTCTAGGCGGAGCATAGGTGACCGCCAGCCATCTTGGATGGGGAGGATAGTGATTTTTACGAATACGCTGTAGCATATAATTGACTATAAATAACCGCGGGCGCACTCTGTAAAATAGAGTATTAAAAAATAATACATGTTTAAGTTATCGCGCCGCCCTGCACAGCTCACAGTCTGTGATGCAAATGGATTAGTTGTTAGGTGAGGTTAGTCGGCCTAGACGTCACCATTTGCGCTCTAACCGCATTTCTCATACCGGGCAGGAAGAGGCGCTTCTTTCAAACGTAACGCACGTGGGCAACCAATATGATGCATTCTAGGGCAGGTAAGAGCAGCGTCCGTGTCCCAACGACGCATTAGGGCCAATTTGAGCCAAGAATTTCCCTCGTGATAACCGAATTCCACGGCGCACAAGACCGGCGAAGTAATATCCACTTCCACTTGCGTCACGAACCTAAAGGTCGGCGAAATCACCGATTTCAGTCTATTAACTCGGTTACAGCCCCAGACTGGGTTGCACTTTTGCCTGCGCGTGGCTAGCAGTGCAGACAACACACTAAAACCGGATGTAATCGCGTTTTCGACCCTAAATAGCACTAAAGTCCGATCTTAAGCGAGTCATAGCAGACGCGGTGTGTCATTGGGGCGTTTTCAAGTCTCTTAACTCGGTTACAGCTTCAATATTGGGCTTCTCTTTCGCCTGCGCGTCGCCAGCAGGGCAGACAACACACTGAAACCAAATGTAACCGGGTTTTGAGGCCTGAAAAAGACCTCAGGTCCAATCTTTAGCGCGCTTCAGCTTCTGCCCCGTCATTTCGTCGTTTTAAATTCTTTTAACTCGGTTACACCTTCAATATTAGGCTGCTCTTTTGCCTGCGCGTCGCCAGCAGGGCAGGCAACACACTGAAACCAAATGTAACCGGGTTTTTCTACCTTAATTACAACTTAGGTCCGATCATTAGCGCGCCATGGCTGGCGGTGTGTCAATGGGGCGTTCATTAGTGCTTTGTCAAGTCTTTTAACTTGGTTACAGCTTCAATATTTGGCTGCTCTTTTGCCTGTGCGTGGCTAGCAGGGCTGACATCACACGAACACCGGATGTAACCGGGTTTTTGACCTTATATACGACTCACGTCTCATCATTACCGCGCTATAGCTGGCGGGATGTCAAAAAGGGAGTTTTCAAGTTTTTAAACTCCCTTACAGCGTCCAGGCTGGGCTGCAATTTTGCCTGCGCGTCGCCAGCAGGGCATGCAACACACTGACACCAGATGTAACCGAGTTTGGAGGCATGAAAAAGACCTGAAGTCCAATCTTTAGCGCGCTAGCTTCTGCCCCGTCATTTCGGCGTTTTAAATTCTTTTACCTCGGTTACAGCTGATATATTAGGCCGCTCTTTGGCCTGCGCGTGCCTAGCAGGGCAGACAACACACTCACACCGAATGTAACCGAGTTTTTTGACCTGAAAGAGCACTACAGTCCGATCTTCAGCGCGGCATAGCTTGCAGCGTGTCATGGGGGCCTTTTTAATTCCTTTAATTCGGTTACAGCTTCAATATTGGGCCGCTCTTTTACCTGCGTGTGGCTAGCAGGGCAGACAACACACTCACACCGAATGTAACCAGGTTTTTCGACCTTAAATACAACTCAAGTCTGATCTTAAGCGCGCCATAGCTGGTGATGTGCCGTTGTGGCGTTTTCAAGTCTTTTAACTCGGTTACAGCTGATATATTGGGCCGCTCTTTGGCCTGCGCGTTCCTAGCAGGGCAGACAACACACTCACACCGAATGTAACCGGGTTTTTTGACCTGAAAGAGCACTAAAGTCCGATCTTCAGCGCGGCATAGCTTGCAGCGTGTCATGGGGGCCTTTTTAATTCCTTTAACTCGGTTACAGCTTCAATATTGAGCCGCTCTTTTACCTGCGTAGCCGAGTTAAAAGACTTAAAAACGCCCCAATGACTCATCGCCAGCTATGGCGCGCTTAAGATCAGACTTGAGTTTTATTTAAGGTCGAAAAACCTAGTTACATTCGGTGTGAGTGTGTTGTCTGCCCTGCTAGCCACACGCAGGGAAAAGAGCGGCCCAATATTGAAGCTGAAACCGAGTTAAAGGAATTAAAAAGGCCCCCATGACACGCTGCAAGCTATGCCGCGCTGAAGATCGGACTTTAGTGCTCTTTCAGGTCAAAAAACCCGGTTACATTCGGTGTGAGTGTGTTGTCTGCCCTGCTAGGCACGCGCAGGCCAAAGAGCGGCCCAATATATCAGCTGTAACTCGGTTACAGCTTCAATATTGGGCCGCTCTTTAACCTGCGTGTGCCTAGCAGGGCAGACAACACACAGCAGGGCAGACAACACACTCACACCGAATGTAACCAGGTTTTTCGACCTTAAATACAACTCAAGTCTGATCTTAAGCGCGCCATAGCTGGTGATGTGCCGTTGTGGCGTTTTCAAGTCTTTTAACTCGGTTACAGCTGATATATTGGGCCGCTCTTTGGCCTGCGCGTGCCTAGCAGGGCAGACAACACACTCACACCGAATGTAACCGGGTTTTTTGACCTGCAAGAGCACTAAAGTCCGATCTTCAGCGCGGCATAGCTTGCAGCGTGTCATGGGGGCCTTTTTAATTCCTTTAACTCGGTTACAGCTTCAATATTAAGCCGCTCTTTTACCTTCGTAGCCGAGTTAAAAGACTTAAAAACGCCCCAATGACTCATCGCCAGCTATGGCGCGCTTAAGATAAGACTTGAGTTTTATTTAAGGTCGAAAAACCTGGTTACATTCGGTGTGAGTGTGTTGTCTACCCTGCTAGCCACACGCAGGTAAAAGAGCGGCCCAATATTGAAGCTGTAACCGAGTTAAAGGAATTAAAAAGGCCCCCATGACACGCTGCAAGCTATGCCGCGCTGAAGATCGGACTTTAGTGCTCTTTCAGGTCAAAAACCCGGTTACATTCGGTGTGAGTGTGTTGTCTGCCCTGCTAGGCACGCGCAGGCCAAAGAGCGGCCCAATATATCAGCTGTAACCGAGTTAAAAGACTTGAAAACGCCACAACGGCACATCACCAGCTATGGCGCGCTTAAGATCAGACTTGAGTTGTATTTAAGGTCGAAAAACCTGGTTACATTCGGTGTGAGTGTGTTGTCTGCCCTGCTAGCCACACGCAGGTAAAAGAGCGGCCCAATATTGAAGCTGTAACCGAGTTAAAGGAATTAAAAAGGCCCCCATGACACGCTGCAAGCTATGCCGCGCTGAAGATCGGACTGTAGTGCTCTTTCAGGTCAAAAAACTCGGTTACATTCGGTGTGAGTGTGTTGTCTGCCCTGCTAGGCACGCGCAGGCCAAAGAGCGGCCCAATATATCAGCTGTAACCGAGTTAAAAGAATTTAAAACGCCGAAATGACGGGGCAGAAGCTAAAGCGCGCTAAAAATTGGACCTCAGGTCTTTTTCATGCCTCCAAACTCGGTTACATCTGGTGTCAGTGTGTTGCATGCCCTGCTGGCGACGCGCAGGCAAAATTGCAGCCCAGCCTGGACGCTGTAAGGGAGTTTAAAAACTTGAAAACTCCCTTTTTGACATCCCGCCAGCTATAGCGCGGTAATGATGAGACGTGAGTCGTATATAAGGTCAAAAACCCGGTTACATCCGGTGTTCGTGTGATGTCAGCCCTGCTAGCCACGCACAGGCAAAAGAGCAGCCAAATATTGAAGCTGTAACCAAGTTAAAAGACTTGACAAAGCACTAATGAACGCCCCATTGACACACCGCCAGCCATGGCGCGCTAATGATCGGACCTAAGTTGTAATTAAGGTAGAAAAACCCGGTTACATTTGGTTTCAGTGTGTTGCCTGCCCTGCTGGCGATGCGCAGGCAAAAGAGCAGCCTAATATTGAAGGTGTAACCGAGTTAAAAGAATTTAAAACGACGAAATGACGGGGCAGAAGCTGAAGCGCGCTAAAGATTGGACCTGAGGTCTTTTTCAGGCCTCAAAACCCGGTTACATTTGGTTTCAGTGTGTTGTCTGCCCTGCTGGCGACGCGCAGGCGAAAGAGAAGCCCAATATTGAAGCTGTAACCGAGTTAAGAGACTTGAAAACGCCCCAATGACACACCGCGTCTGCTATGACTCGCTTAAGATCGGACTTTAGTGCTATTTAGGGTCGAAAACGCGATTACATCCGGTTTTAGTGTGTTGTCTGCACTGCTAGCCACGCGCAGGCAAAAGTGCAACCCAGTCTGGGGGCTGTAACCGAGTTAATAGACTGAAATCGGTGATTTCGCCGACCTTTAGGTTCGTGACGCAAGTGGAAGTGGATATTACTTCGCCGGTCTTGTGCGCCGTGGAATTCGGTTATCACGAGGGAAATTCTTGGCTCAAATTGGCCCTAATGCGTCGTTGGGACACGGACGCTGCTCTTACCTGCCCTAGAATGCATCATATTGGTTGCCCACGTGCGTTACGTTTGAAAGAAGCGCCTCTTCCTGCCCGGTATGAGAAATGCGGTTAGAGCGCAAATGGTGACGTCTAGGCCGACTAACCTCACCTAACAACTAATCCATTTGCATCACAGACTGTGAGCTGTGCAGGGCGGCGCGATAACTTAAACATGTATTATTTTTTAATACTCTATTTTACAGAGTGCGCCCGCGGTTATTTATAGTCAATTATATGCTACAGCGTATTCGTAAAAATCACTATCCTCCCTATCCAAGATGGCTGGCGGTCACCTATGCTCCGCCTAGAGGGCGCTACTAGGCGGCCCCAAACGGGTTTAAAACTTTTCAGACCGATAGTACATATTCTAAATAACGTTCGCATTGCCAACATTCACGTACTCATGGGTCGTGAAAATAGGCTCAACTCTAATTTTCCAACGTCTATTTTGCAATGTCTATTTTGCCACCTCTATTAGACGTCTACTAGGTCTAATTCTACTGGACGTCGAAGTCTAGATGCAAAAATTAAAGATTTCCGCAGCATTGAACCCTTGACCTTCCACTTTCGATGCTGACGGGCCATCGAAAAAAAGGTTTGTTTCGACATGATTTCAAAGAGCGTCTGTAGACGTCCATCTGCTGTAGATGTGTTATGCATTTTATTCATGCAAGTCTTAGTTTTGTTTTCATTGTGTCTAAGTAAAGTCACAATTGTGATTTCTCAAAAACTTTATATCATGATGCTTGCAAGGCCTTTCTGGCTGACGATAATTTGGCTGTTTGTTTGCATAGGGGAACATGTATAAGGGTGTCCGAGTTTTTGCAGGATAGGGTTGGTCTGTTTTGACTCATCTCAATGCGCGCAGTGCCTGCATGGTAGGCGACCGGCATGCACGCGGGATAAATGGTCTGGTCTATCCTGGCTTCAGCAGGCGTTTGCCGTAGCCAGATGTGGCATGACGGCATCTTTCTAGAATGCAAATCTGACCTTGGTTTTGTCAAACACGTATGCCAAACACAGGGTCAGAAAACGCAGACTACCCTTTTAACGTATTGAATTTACAGACTCCGATTACGATTAGCAGTGCATTCTGGGGGGGGGGGGGGGGGGTGAGCACATTAAACGACAAGAGGACTATTTTTTCATCAAAATAACGTTCAATTTAAGCGTGCACTTTTGAAAGTTATTCCCCTGTCGCCATGCGCCATTCGGAAACTGATAGAGAGTTGGTCGCTAGGTCAGGCGGTCAATACCAGCTGACTCAAAGCCTCGTTCATTGGGTCAGTGCTCTCACCTCACAGTGTCCTTAACAGCCAGCAGTTACTGTACATCAGTGTGACGCCGTTTATTTCGACATTTTTTTCGAGTAATTGACGAGCGTAGCGAGCCCACTTCTCCAAACGGACCACGCGACGACACTCGTCGTGAGTCTGTCACTCACGGACTTTTCACAAACACCACGCAACAGATTGGGTTCACCTTCCATATTGCAAATCGATATTTATTGGTGGTGAACACTACGAGCATTTGTTTTTTTTTCGGATAAATGGAATTTGAAATACTTTTGTGATGATTCAATTTCAAAGCCGCGCAGCTGGTCCCACTGCGCGGCTAAGCTGGGCTGAGCTCGGCACGGCCAGGCTTATCGTCTCGGTTGTGTCGCAGCGACGAGCCTTCTCTTGTCGTCAACCCGCATCATCTTGAAGAATTCATTTTCAAGAAATTTGCCTCTCTCTGATGGAGTCCTGAGTTGCGAGTTAGTAATTTATCAACTGTGCTCATTCTGTGACGACCTCTGCCTCCTTTCGCCCCCCCCCCCCCCCCCCCGCCCCCTTCCAGTTTGTTGACGTATGCTCTTGGTTTCGTTTTGGATTGCCGGAATGTAATTTTAAAGAAAATATTCGTTGACTACATATAATGTAAGGCACATTGCGCTTCCAAAGCTATTATGTAACTTCTGAAATGTGCCAGAGGACCGTGTCCTTCTGAGATAGGGAAAAGACAACATTTGTTTACTATCTGTGGTTGAGAGGTTAAGTGGCTCGCAAGGTTCATGAAGATAGTGCAGCATGTAGCAGTGAAAAAGATTTGACATTCGGTATTCGCTTCATTTCATCATCTCTCCTTTCAAATCAAGTTAATTCCTGCCCTGCTGTGTGCCCTCACCTAAAATTGTGGGGGAAAGGTGTTACTCTACTATTGCCAAGTGAACATTGTGTCAAAACAACTTAGCGAGTTAAACATGGATTGGATACCATGTCACTAAAGAATATGTGAAAACCGGTGTCGATGATTACAAATTTGTTGCTAATGACAGTCTGATTGATGTGTTACAGTCTCATGTGCATGTGTGTCTGTGGATTCTCAAGCCGCTTTGCTGTGTCTTCTGCTTGGTTGTAAAAGCCTAGACATGGAGAGACCTGAACTTTCTTGAGTGCACAAGGTAAGCTCTCAAGAAGAGATTTTATCTGTGTTCTGTGTGTAGATCTTTATCTATTTAATTAAAAATTAATTCTTGTTGCAGATGATGACAAGTTTTAAACGCGCTGTACATGCTGGACATTTCACGACGGTGAAGTCATGCCACCAACTACTGACTAGGGAAATGTTTAGTTGACATGCAAGAGCAGACAGAATTTGTTTAGTTAGTGTGAAACACTCTTCTGTTGTTAGTTTTTTTTTTTTTTTTTTTTTGCAAATGTGACCTGTCATGACCGAAATGTGTCTGCTACAATGTTTCATTTATTGCGTTTTAATTTCCTTTTATATTCCGGCTATTGAGTACAGCCCCACTCACACTTGTTTGACTATTTCCATTTCAGCACTTAATTATTCATCATCGAGTGCGGTTTGGCATCCTGAGGCTCCTCCTGTTTGTGACTGGAATCTATTTACCGTCAAGTGTACTGCTTTCATTTGTAAGTAGCCTCAATATTTTCAGTCGATATGTAGACAGTGGAAATTCCTCCCAAATATCAATTCGGAACAATCCACTCTTTCAGTGGTTAAAACCAACTCAGGCATTCCTCCTTTAAATCAAAGGCCGGCTCGAGATGTCTCGACTGACGGCAGCACCGGGAGGCGGACACGTCTGCATTGCGGCCGGGGACTCCGTCTAGGCACGCTATCCGTCACCGATGGTGGTGGAACTGGCGGGACAGGTGGAGTAAGGTGGAGGGCCGCGGTGACGTGTCCCCCCCCCCCCCCCCTTGAGAAAAGTCACCCCTGCAAATTTCAAGCAAAGATCTTGAAAATTACGGCCTACAGGGGCAAAAAATGATTTTGACAATTAGAGCGCACTTACGCATAGAGAAGGTTTTTAATGGAGAATTTTATAAGGGAAAGTGTGAAATTTTGTGCAGAATTCAATTGTGGCCTTAGTTTGGTCGAAAGCCGAGGCCAAATGTGAACGCATTGAAAAATTAAAGGTCGCTAGTAGACCCCAATCAAAGCGTGAATAGCACCATTTGTTGGCGCTGACGGGGCCCGACCGGAGCCGGCCGGAGCCCCCTCCCCCACCTCCTCCCCGAATGCAACTGCTACCGCTGCAACCCAGCGCTCTTCCTAAAATAGCCAGACTATAGGCACATGGGTGCGGGAGCGGGGAGGGGTTCGGCATCGTCTAGCCAGGTACAGCAAGCCACGCCACGCCGCGCCACTCCTGCCAGCTCCAGCGATGCCTCGCGGCGGAAACGCAAGGTACTCGTCCGTTGCCGATCATAGGTCTGACTGCACACGGCGACGAATTTTTGAAATTGGAATTTCGAAAATATGATAAGCGCTCCGGGTAGAGCTGGTCGCTACGATCAAAATCATATAAGGTTGTATGAGGCGGAAACGCATGCTTTGGCCATAATAAGCGAAAAACCGCAAAACGGAGCGACGCGACGCAACGCGATTCACGACACGAGCCCGCCCCGGCATAAATATATAGTAGTCTGGGCGCTGCTGAGGCGGACGCGGACTGCTGACTGCGCGCTGCCGCTATCACTGGGCCGCGGCTGACTGCCACTGCTGCTGCTGCGCTGCTAACCTGCCGCTGCTAACCTAAAATGCTAACCTAACCTGTTAGCCTAACCTGCTAACTGCTTACCTAGCGAGAGTCAAAGCTAGCTGAAGCTGAAGCTGAAGCATCATCTGCTAAAAAGGTTAACCTGGATAGGGCAGATTCGAACCTGCAACCTTCTGCTTGTTATTTGGCGGGCATACCCGTTGCGCTTCTTCTAGCCGCCTCGCGCGACGCAACTGCGACGATTCCGCGCTTGACACTCATGCACATCCGTCCACGATATTGCCATCGGCGCATTGGTAGCGCAACGGGTATGCCCGCCAAATGACAAGCAAAAGGTTGCAGGTTCGAATCTGCCCTATCCAGGTTAACCTTTTTCACATTTTTTTTACAAGGGAGACACGGGGTAGAGGTAGGAGGGGGAGGGGAGGAGGGGCACGTCACCGCGCGCTGCACGCCCGCCCAGCGCCACCGCGCCGTGGAGGTAGGCCATCCATACGGCCCTCCACCTTACTCCACCTTGTCCGTCCCCGTGAAGTACAGATACCAATTTTCTCGAAATACGATGAGTTAAATTTATTCCGTTTGTTCTTTGTTAGTTCTTTACTGTTCCGAAGTCTGAATCGATTGAATGACCAGGTGACGTCACCATAGTAATGATATAGTTGAACGAAGAGTTGTTTGCTAGGTACAATGTCGAATGTCGATTGTTCTTAAATGTTCCACTATCGAGAAATGTCTAGGAACCGCCGTTCGCTCAATTGACAATTGCCATCTGCTGCCGAGTCGTCTGCTTGCGTTAGCGGGAAAACAGTTTTTCATACCGCACTGCAATGGACTCGCGAACGGTATCGGGTGCTGCTGGTTCTTCTGCGATCGCCGCGCCATCTAGAGGGCACAGTCAACACCACGTGTACTACCGCGATCGCCGCGCTGTCTAGTACCCATTGTCAACACTATGTTACCATGTTTTTTTTTTTTTTTACAGCGCCAGCATTCTCCTTATTTGCTTTGGAACATGAACTATAAATTCCAGCATTGCAAGTGCTGTAAGTAGAGCTAGGTTTGCCATCTGGTTGTATTTAATGCGACTTATTATTCTTAAAATTTGCGCTTAAGCAAATATTCAATATCGTAATCATCGTATCATAGCACTTTGCTCTGGATAAGTTCTCATGCAAAGTCTGAACTACTGCGAAACCATATAATGTTTTGAACTGATACACTTCAGAGGTTATGGGCGATTCTCCACACAACCGGTCATTTTAAAATATTTTTTTCTCGAAAATTAAAACTGCAATTTCAAGCCGATTTTGGTGTCAATCTGTCCTTTAGGTTTATGCTGACAACATAGGTGCGTCGCAGAGCTACATGACGTGTAATTTAGCTTTTACTCAAAATTTCTGGTTTTGGTGCGTGACGGAATTCACAACAATGACGAAATTTCACTAACACCGGCGAAAGAGGCCATTTTCCACTTCTTAAGACTTCCTTTTGTTAAAATATTGACTTATGACAGACCCCCCCCCCCCCTCCTCCCGGGTCTTCATTTCTTTAAAACTTCTTAATTATGGTGGCTCTTTATGAGTGACTACTGGTCAGTTCCTTGCGATTTTCAACAGTTAATAAAATATCTATTTCTCGGTCACTGGTGTAAATGTGATCATAGTTTCTTGATCTTAGTTTGGTGATTCAGATCGTAAATCACAGAAACTATCAGTTATTTCTTAAAAGTATACAAACGCGATCAGGAATGTCTTGATCGTACACAGAAACGATCAGGAATTTCCTGATCGTACACAAACACTATCACGATTTTCCTCGCTGTTCCTAAAACGATCAGGACTCCTCCGATCGTTTACGTTCCTGAACTTCTTTCTAAAATACGATCAGAAAAACACTATCAGTAAACGATCAAAACATACGATCAGACTTAAAAACGATCAGGATTTCAGGCAGCCATTTCTAGTTTAGTTTTAGGAAATTTGGCTTTATAAGATTTGGTATATGGCAACAACACAAGTATTTACTAGGGCCATTTTAATTTCCTCAAAATCCGAGATTATTTTTCTGGCATCTCGCGAACGAGAGGTCAAAACGCCAAACCGACCTAGGAATTGGATCGTACTCGATTTAGACCCCCTAGGGTGCTACTTTGCACGTCTCCACAGTCCTCAGTCATATGACAAATAAAGATTATCAGAATAAAACGATCAAGAAAATGCGATCAGTAAGCAGAAGCACACATAAATTCCTTATTCTTTATGAATACGATCAGAACGTTCCTGGTCGTTCTTAAATACGATAAATAGATTACTGATCGTAAAGTGCGCGAACTTGCATCAGTAAATGCATCGATCAGTAAAACCAAGATCACATTTGCATCAGTGGAAATACTAAGCACCTCCTTTCCGCCGCTCGATATGGCCAGAGGGAACTCTAGGTGGAGTTAAGTACATGCGTTACCAGGAGGGGGAGGGGGGGGGGATTGTGGGGTGAGAGTAGTTGAATAGGAGCAGCAAGAAGCAAAGGTTAACAAAATACAGACGAATTTTCATGTTAAACCCGCAAACATAGACGTTTCGCGAACAAAGTGACGGAAATTCACATGTTACGGAATCTCACAGGTTAGGTTTTTCGTCCGTGACGCGCCATGATGCTCGCCAAACATCCACATACAGTCACACGCGGTTCACGCACACAAAGACACAACTTTTCACGGCATAAACAATTTTTTATGTGTGCGCTTCCGTCTGATACAGTTAAAAACGTAATTCACATCAATTTTCACAACCTACCGTTTCCATAGATTCCCTCCTCTCCCGCGTCTCTTCTCGCCGACTTACCGCCTTCCGCATAACTCGAAACCATACTTCGACCATGCCACTTTCAATTCCCAACCCCCTTTTTGGTCAAAAGTGGGTCAGAAATCGAAGAAATTTAAAAACTTCGTTTTACCGGCGGGTCTGGCGGGCCTCGGCCGCTCATCGCGACTGTTGATCTGTGCCACGGTCCGGAACATCGTGACCTGAAACAGAGTAACAGGGAGCAGAGCGAGCAAAAAAGACAAAAAAAAAAGGGCGGGTAGACAATTAGTAAGAAAATGTAATAGAAGCCAATAATAGATACTGACACGGCAGCCAACAGCTATCTGTGCATGACCAGCCACTAGGACGTGAGAAACAACCACAATCCTGATGAAAAAAAAGAAAAGAAAAAAAAACAACAGATATTGTCAGTAAAAATGATAATAATAAAAGAGGTTCTCTTCGTCCTAATTTCGATTTCACTCTGACTAGCCCCATATTAGAATTAGGACGATTGGCGCCATTTTGCAGCTACCATCCAGCCCAGCAAGCAAAGAGACGATAAAAAAACTTGAAAAATTATGCAAAACAAGCCTTTGAAAGCAATGATTTTTGAGTTCCTTTATGAATCAGACTTACCCGGTCTGGCACGCACGGTCGGTGTCGAAAATATCTTCCGTAATATTAGGAAAAATGTCGAAATACAGATGCCGGTTTGCAGCAAAAGTATACACAAAACACTCAACCCATACACGGGGACGAGGGTTCGTTCGTAGCGACGCACTTACATTCCTCCAACTAGAATGCTAGCTAGCTGGTATCAACTGGCTTAAATTGCTCATTTCATCTAAACAATAGTAATAAAACACGAATCAGTCCGAGAAAGTGTGTAGCAGTTGTCTCTGGACATTTTAATAGTTATGGCAAACGGTCTTTTCGGAATACCGTTCATAAGGAACACACCCCTGAGTCCGCCTTCATCCGTGCCGGATTCAAATTTACTCGTTGAACTTCACCAGTCGACGGCGTCTGTTCTTCAACAAAAGTAGTGCAATTCTTGTGTTAAGATTCCAGCTAGAATGTCAAAAGTAAGTGCATACCTAGAAAAAGATTTTACGGCTCGCATGTCATTGAAATTGTCTCATTCTCTAGGTGTAATTTCATGATTTAATTCAAATTTCCTGTTTCTATAACAGAAACGAGTCATGTCATTTGATGACGCCGAGACGGCGGCATTATTTTTTGTGACGCTGGATAAGTTGGAGAGGCAAGAGAAGGAGAAGGGCAGCAAGGATGAACCAAAAGTGGAGGAGCCAAGCCAGAAAAGGAAAGGGGTTTTGAAAGGCTGGGTCCACGGCAAGTTAAGAAGCCCAGAGAAAGTCCTCAAAAAAGGAAAGGAAGGAACCCCAGGAGGAGGCCACGCAAGGCAAAGAAGGGCAGACCAAACGTGAGTAATGTTGGCCACCCACCGCAGTGGCCAACCACCCAGCCACCAGCCACCACCCACCAGCAAAACGACACCGACCAAAACCTTTTTAAAATCTTGTCCAGCACTGAGACTTCCACCATAAACAGTTTCCGAATAAAACAAAGGGCAGTGGCGTAGCAAAGTCGGCAAAATCTTCGAAACGGTTTTCTTGCACTTGTGATTTTTCTGACTTTTGTCGGTGAAAAACCTGGTCTTGTAAGGTAGAAACAATTCTAAGCTTCGTCTTTTCCGAATATTTAGTGCCTGAATAGTCATCGGACACAGTGGTAGAATTGTTTCCACTCAAACAGAAGAGCAGCGGCGTAGCAAAGTCGGCAAAAAATTAGAAATCGTCCACTCGCATTTGTGATTTTTCTGACTTTTCTCGGTGGAAAACCTGGTCTTGTAAGGTGGAAACAAGTCTTAACTTCGTCTTTTCCGAATATTTAGTGCCTTAATAGTCGTTGGACACAGTGGTAGAATTGTTTCACTCAAACAGAAGAGCAGCGGCGTAGCAAAGTCGGCAAAAAATTCGAAACGTAAATGACAAGAACAGCTCCTAGACCCCCTAGAACATGTCACAAAAAATCCTAGACTCTCTAGATCGTGTGACAAAAAATCCTACACCCTCAGATCGTGTGACAAAAAAATGAATGACCTTCCTAAAACACAAAAAATGTTCCTAGAACCCCTAGAATCTATGAGAAAAAATCAAAGACCCTGTAGATCGTGTGGCAAAAAATCCTAGACCCTCTAGATCGTGTGACCAAAAATCCTAGACCATCTAGATCGTGTGACAAAACATAAATGACCCTCCTTAAACACCAAAAGTGCTCCTAGGCCCCCTAGAACCTGTGACAAAAAATCCTAGACCCTCTAGATCGTGCGACAAAACATAAATGACCCTCCTAAAACACCAAAAATGCTCCTAGACCCCCTAGAGCCTGTGACAAAAAATCCTAGACCCTCTAGATCGTGTGACAAAAAATCCTAGACCCTCTAGATCGTGTGACAAAAAATCAAAGACCCTCTAGATCGTGTGACAAAAAATCAAAGACCATGTAGATCGTGTGACAAAAAATCAAAGACCCTGTAGATCGTGTGACAAAAAATCAAAGACCCCTAGATCGTGTGACAAAAAATCCTAGCCCCTTAGATCGTGTGACAAAAAAATAAATGACCCTCCTAAAACACAAAAAATGTTCCTAGAACCCCTAGAATCTGTGACAAAAAATCCTAAACTTTCCAAATCGTGTGACAAATAATCCTAGACCCTTTAGATCGTTTGCCAAAAATCAAAGACCCTCTAGATCGTGTGACAAAAAATCCTAGACCCTCTTGATCGTGTGACAAAAAATAAATGACCCTCCTTAAACACCAAAAGTGCTCCTAGACACCCTAGAGCCTGTGACAAAAAATCCAAGACCCTCTAGATCGTGTGACAAAAAATCAAAGACACTCTAGATCGTGTGACAAAACATAAATGACCCTCCTTAAAAACCAAAAGTGCTCCTAGACCCCCTAGAACCTGTGACAAAAAATCCTACATTCTCCAGATCGTGTGACAAAAAATCCTAGACACTTTAGATCGTTTGCCTAAAAATCAAAGACACTCTAGATCGTGTAACAAAAATTCCTAGACCCTCTGGATCGTGTGACAAAAAATCCTAGACACTCTAGATTGTGTGACAAAACATAAATGACCTTCCTTATTACCAAAAGTGCTCCTAGACCCCGTAGAGCCTGTGACAAAAAATCCTTGACCCTCTAGATTGTGTGACAAAAAATCCTAGACCCTCAGATCGTGTGACAAAAATACGAATGACCCTCCTAAAACACAAAAAATGTTCCTAGAACCCCTAGAATCTGTGACAAAAAATCCTAAACTTTCCAAATCGTGTGACAAAAAATCCTAGACCCTTTAGATCGTTTGCCAAAAATCAAAGACCCTCTAGATCGTGTGACAAAAAATCCTAGACCCTCTTGATCGTGTGACAAAAAATAAATGACCCTCCTTAAACACCAAAAGTGCTCCTAGACACCCTAGAGCCTGTGACAAAAAATCCAAGGCCCTCTAGATCGTGTGACAAAAAATCAAAGACACTCTAGATCGTGTGACAAAACATAAATGACCCTCCTTAAAAACCAAAAGTGCTCCTAGACCCCCTAGAATCTGTAACAAAAAATCAAAGACCCTCCAGATCGTGACAAAAAAATCAAAGACCCTGTAGATCGTGTGACCAAAAATCCTAGACCCTCTAGATCGTGTGACAAAAAATCCTAGCCCCTTAGATCGTGTGACAAAAAAATAAATGACCCTCCTAAAACACAAAAAATGTTCCTAGAACCCCTAGAATCTGTGACAAAAAATCAAAGACCCTCCAGATCGTGACAAAAAAATCAAAGACCCTGTAGATCGTGTGACAAGAAATCTTAGACCTTCAAGATCGTGTGACAAAAAATGAATGACCCTCCTAAAACACCAAAAGTGCTCCTAGACCCCCTAGAACCTGTGACAAAAAATCCTAGACATTCTAGATCGTGCGACAAAACATAAAGGACCCTCCTAAAACACCAAAAGTGCTCCAAGACCCCCTAGAGCCTGTGACAAAAAATCCAAGACCCTCTAGATCGTGACAAAAAATCCTAGACCCTCTAGATCGCGTGACAAAAAATCTTAGACCCTCTAGATCGTTTGACAAAAAGTAAGTGACCCTCCTAAAACACCAAAAGTACTCCTAGACCCCCTAGAACTTGTGACAAAAAATCCTAAACTTTCCAAATCGTGTGACAAAAAATCCTAGAGCCTTTAGATCGTTTGCCAAAAATCAAAGACCCTCTAGATCGTGTGACAAAAAATCCTAGACCCTCTTGATCGTGTGACAAAAAATAAATGACCCTCCTTAAACACCAAAAGTGCTCCTAGACACCCTAGAGCCTGTGACAAAAAATCCAAGACCCTCTAGATCGTGTGACAAAAAATCAAAGACACTCTAGATCGTGTGACAAAAAATCGAAGACCCTCTAGATTGTGTGACAAAACATAAATGACCCTCCTTAAAAACCAAAAGTGCTCCTGGACCCCCTAGAACCTGTGACAAAAAATCCTACATTCTCCAGATCGTGTGACAAAAAATCCTAGACCCTCTAGATCGTGTGCCAAAAAATCAAAGACACTCTAGATCGTGTAACAAAAATTCCTAGACCCTCTGGATCGTGTGACAAAAAATCCTAGACACTCTAGATTGTGTGACAAAACATAAATGACCTCTCTTAAACACCAAAAGTGCTCCTAGACCCCGTAGAGCCTGTGACAAAAAATCCTAGACCCTCTAGATTGTGTGACAAAAAATCCTAGACCCTCAGATCGTGTGACAAAAATATGAATGACCCTCCTAAAACACAAAAAATGTTCCTAGAACCCCTAGAATCTGTGACAAAAAATCAAAGACCCTCCAGATCGTGACAAAAAAATCAAAGACCCTGTAGATCGTGTGACAAAAAATCTTAGACCCTCTAGATCGTGTGCCAAAAAATGAATGCCCCTTCTTAAACCCCAAAAGTGCTCCTAGATCCCCTAGAACCTGTGACAAAAAATCCTAGACTTTCTAGATCGTGCGAGAAAACATAAATGACCCTCCTAAAACACAAAAAGTGCTCCTAGACCCCCTAGAGCCTGTGAGAAAAAATCCTAGACCCTCTAGATCGCGTGACAAAAAATCGTAGACCCTTTAGATCGTGTGACAAAAAATAAATGACCCTCCTAAAACACTAAAAGTACTCCTAGACCCCTAGAACTTGTGACAAAAAATCCTAAACTTTCCAAATCGTGACAAACAATCCTAGACCCTATAAATCGTGTGCCAAAAATCAAAGACTCTCTAGATCGTGTGACAAAAAAACCTAGACCCACTAGATCGTGTGACAAAAAATCCTACATTCTCCAGATCGTGTGAAAAAATCTTAGACCCTGTACATCGTGTGACAAACAATCCTAGGCTCTCCAGATCGTGTGACAAAAAATCCTAGACCCTCTAGATTGTGTGACAAAACATAAATGACCCTCCTAAAACACCAAAAGTGCTCCTAGACCCCTAGAACCTGTGACAAAAATTCCTAGACCCTCTAGATCGTGCGACAAAACATAAATGACCCTCCTTAAACACCAAAAGTGCTCCTAGACCCCCAAGAGCATGTGACAAAAAAATCCTAGACCCTCTAGATCGTGTGACAAAAAATCCTTGACCCTCTTGATCGTGTGACAAAAAATCCCAGACCCTCTAGATCGTGCGACAAAACAAAAATGACCCTCCTTAAACACCAAAAGTGCTCCTAGACCCCCAAGAGCATGTGACAAAAAAATCCTAGACCCTCTAGATCGTGTGACAAAAAATCCTAGACCTTTTGGATCGTGTGACAAAAAATCCTAGACCCTTTAGATCGTGTGACAAAAAATCAAAGACTCTCTAGATCGGGTGACAAAAAATCTTAGACCCTCTAGATCGTGTGACAAAAAATAAATGACCCTCCTTAAACACCAAAAGTGCTCCTTGGCCCCCTAGAACCTGTGACAAAAATTCCTAGACCCTCTCGATCGTGCGACAAAACATAAATGACCCTTCTTAACCACCAAAAATGCTCCTAGACCCCCTAGAGCCTGTGACAAACAATCCTAGACCCTCAAGATCGTGTGACAAAAAATCCTAGACCCTCTAGATCGTGTGACAAAAGATCAAAGACCCTCTAGATCGTGTGACAAAAAATCAAAGACCCTCTAGATCGTGTGACAAAAAATCAAAGACCCTGTAGTTCGTGTGACAAAAAATCAAAGACCCCTAGATCGTGTGACAAAAAATCCTAGCCCCTTAGATCGTGTGACAAAAAAATAAATGACCCTCCTAAAACACAAAAAATGTTCCTAGAACCCCTAGAATCTGTGACAAAAAATCAAAGACCCTCCAGATCGTGACAAAAAAATCAAAGACCCTGTAGATCGTGTGACAAAAAATCTTAGACCCTCTAGATCGTGTGACAAAAAATGAATGACCCTCCTAAAACACCAAAAGTGCTCCTAGACCCCCTTGAACCTGTGACAAAAAATCCAAGACCCTCTAGATCGTGACAAAAAATCCTAGACCCTCTAGATCGCGTGACAAAAAATCCTAGACCCTCTAGATCGTGTGACAAAAGGTAAGTGACCCTCCTAAAACACCAAAAGTACTCCTAGACCCCCTAGAACTTGTGACAAAAAATCCTCAACTTTCCAAATCGTGTGACAAAAAATCCTAGACCCTTAAGATCGTTTGCCAAAAATCAAAGACCCTCTAGATCGTGTGACAAAAAATCCTAGACCCTCTTGATCGTGTGACAAAAAATAAATGACCCTCCTTAAACACCAAAAGTGCTCCTAGACACCCTAGAGCCTGTGACAAAAAATCCAAGACCCTCTAGATCGTGTGACAAAAAATCAAAGACACTCTAGATCGTGTGCCAAAAAATCAAAGACACTCTAGATCGTGTAACAAAAATTCCTAGACCCTCTGGATCGTGTGACAAAAAATCCTAGACACTCTAGATTGTGTGACAAAACATAAATGACCTTCCTTAAACACCAAAAGTGCTCCTAGACCCCGTAGAGCCTGTGACAAAAATTCCTAGACCCTCTAGATTGTGTGACAAAAAATCCTAGACCCTCAGATCGTGTGACAAAAATATGAATGACCCTCCTAAAACACAAAAAATGTTCCTAGAACCCCTAGAATCTGTGACAAAAAATCAAAGACCCTCCAGATCGTGACAAAAAAATCAAAGACCCTGTAGATCGCGTGACAAAAAATCTTAGACCCTCTAGATCGTGTGCCAAAAAATGAATGCCCCTTCTTAAACCCCAAAAGTGCTCCTAGATCCCCTAGAACCTGTGACAAAAAATCCTAGACTTTCTAGATCGTGCGAGAAAACATAAATGACCCTCCTAAAACACAAAAAGTGCTCCTAGACCCCCTAGAGCCTGTGAGAAAAAATCCTAAACTTTCCAAATCGTGACAAACAATCCAAACCCTATAGATCGTGTGCCAAAAATCAAAGACTCTCTAGATCGTGTGACAAAAAAACCTAGACCCACTAGATCGTGTGACAAAAAATCCTACATTCTCCAGATCGTGTGACAAAAAATCTTAGACCCTGTACATCGTGTGACAAACAATCCTAGGCTCTCCAGATCGTGTGACAAAAAATCCTAGACCCTCTAGATCGTGTGACAAAAAATCGAAGACCCCCCAGATCGTGTGACAAAAAATCCAAGACCCTCTAGATTGTGTGACAAAACATAAATGACCCTCCTAAAACACCAAAAGTGCTCCTAGACCCCCTAGAACCTGTGACAAAAAATCCTAGACATTCTAGATCGTGCGACAAAACATAAATGACCCTCCTAAAACACCAAAAGTGCTCCAAGACCCCCTAGAGCCTGTGACAAAAAATCCAAGACCCTCTAGATCGTGACAAAAAATCCTAGACCCTCTAGATCGCGTGACAAAAAATCCTAGACCCTCTAGATCGTGTGACAAAAAGTAAGTGACCCTCCTAAAACACCAAAAGTACTCCTAGACCCCCTAGAACTTCTAACAAAAAATCCTAAACATTCCAAATCGTGTGACAAAAAATCCTAGACACTTTAGATCGTTTGCCAAAAATCAAAGACCCTCTAGATCGTGTGACAAAAAATCCTAGACCCTCTTAATCGTGTGACAAAAAATAAATGACCCTCCTTAAACACCAAAAGTGCTCCTAGACACCCTAGAGCCTGTGACAAAAAATCCAAGACCCTCTAGATCGTGTGACAGAAAATCAAAGACACTCTAGATCGTGTGACAAAAAATCAAAGACCCTCTAGATCGTGTGACAAAAAGTAAGTGACCCTCCTAAAACACCAAAAGTACTCCTAGACCCCCTAGAACCTGTGACAAAAAATCCTACATTCTCCAGATCGTATGACAAAAAATCCTAGACCCTCTAGATCGTGTGCCAAAAAATCAAAGACACTCTAGATTGTGTAACAAAAATTCCTAGACCCTCTGGATCGTGTGACAAAAAATCCTAGACACTCTAGATTGTGTGACAAAACATAAATGACCTTCCTTAAACACCAAAAGTGCTCCTAGACACCCTAGAGCCTGTGACAAAAAATCCTAGACCCTCAGATCGTGTGACAAAAATATGAATGACCCTCCTAAAACACATAAAATGTTCCTAAAACCCCTAGAATCTGTGACAAAAAATCAAAGACCCTCCAGATCGTGACAAAAAAATCAAAGACCCTGTAGATCGTGTGACAAAAAATCTTAGACCCTCTAGATCGTGTGCCAAAAAATGAATGCCCCTTCTTAAACCCCAAAAGTGCTCCTAGATCCCCTAGAACCTGTGACAAAAAATCCTAGACCTTCTAGATCGTGCGACAAAACATAAATGACCCTCCTAAAACACAAAAAGTGCTCCTAGACCCCCTAGAACATGTGACAAAAAATCCTACACCCTCTAGATCGTGTGACAAAAAATCAAAGACCCTCCAGATCGTGTGACAAAAAATTAAAGACCCTCCAGATCGGGTGACAAAAAATCTTAGACCCTCTAGATCGTGTGACAAAAAATAAATGACCCTCCTAAAACACTAAAAGTGCTCCTTGGCCCCCTAGAACCTGTGACAAAAAATCCTAGACCCTCTAGATCGTGCGACAAAACATATATGACCCTCCTAAAACATCAAAAATGCTCCTAGACCCCCTAGAGCCTGTGACAAAAAATCCTAGACCCTCTAGATCGTGTGACAAAAAATCCTAGACCCCCCAGATCGTGTGACAAAAAATCAAAGACACTCTAGATCGTGTGACAAAAAATCCGAGACCCTCTAAATCGTGTGACAAAAAATCAAAGACCCTCTAGATCGTGTAACAAAAATACAAAGACCCTCTAGATCGTGTGAGAAAAAATCCTAGACCCTGTAGATCGTGTGACAAAAATTAAAGACCCTCTAGATCGTGTGACAAAAAATGAATGACCTCCTAAAACACCAAAAGTGCTTCAAGATCCCCTTGAACTTGTGACAAAAAATCCTAGATCCTCCAGATCGTGTGACAAAAAATCCTAGACCCTCTACATCGTGTGAGAAAAAATCCTAGACCCTCTACATCGTGTGACAAAAAATCCTACATTCTCCAGATCGTGTTACAAGAAATCCTAGACCCTCAAGCTCGTGTGACAAAAAATCCTAAACCCTCTAGATCGTGTGACGAAAGATCCTAGACCCCTAGATCGTGTGACAAAAAATCAGAACCCTCTAGATTGTGTGACAAAAAATCAAAGACCCTGTAGATCGTGTGACAAAAAATTAAAGACCCTCCAGATCGTGTGACGAAAAATCCTAGACCCTCTAGATCGTGTGACAAAAAATCCGAGACCCTCTAGATCGTGTGACAAAAAATCAAAGACCCTGTAGATCATGTGACAAAAAATCAAAGACCCTGTAGATCGTGTGACAAAAAATCAAAGACCCTCTATATGGTGTGACAAAGAGTAAATGACTTTCATAAAACACCAAAAGTGCTCCAGGGTCATTTATTTTTTGTCACACGATCTAGAGGGTCTAAGATTTTTTGTCACACGATCTAGAGTGTCTTTGATTTTTTGTCACACGACCTAGAGGGTCTAGGATTTTTGTCACACGATCTAGAGGGTCTAGGCTTTTTTGTCACAGGCTCTAGGGGGTCTAGGAGCATTTTTGGTGTTTAAGGAGGGTCATTTATGTTTTGTCGCACGATCTAGAGGGCCTAGGATTTTTTGTCACAGGTTCTAGGGGGCCTAGGAGCACTTTTGGTGTTTTAGGAGGGTCATTTTTTTTTTGTCACACGATTTAGAGGGTCTAAGATTTTTTGTCACCCGATCGGGAGGGTCTTTAATTTTTTGTCACACGATCTGGAGGGTCTTTGATTTTTTTTCACACGATCTAGAGGGTGTAGGATTTTTTGTCACATGTTCTAGGTGGTCTTGGAGCATTTTTGGTGTTTTAGGAGGGTCATTTATTTTTTGTCACACGATCTGGAGGGGATCTTTGATTTTTTTTTTAGGAGGTCACACGATCTAGAGGGTCTAGGATTTTTTGTCACACGATCTAGAGGGTCTAGGATTTTTTGTAACACGATCTGGAGAGTGTAGGATATTTTGTCACACGATTTAGAGGGTCTAGGATTTTTTGTCACACGATGTAGAGGGTCTAGGATTTTTTGTCACACGATGTAGAGGGTCTAGGATTTTTTGTCACACGATCTGGAGGATCAAGGATTTTTTGTCACAAGTTCTAGGGGGTCTTAGAACACTTTTAGTGTTTTAGGAGGTCATTTATTTTTTGTCACACGATCTAGAGGGTCTTTGATTTTTTGTCACACGATCTACAGGGTCTTTGATTTTTTGTCACACGATCTAGAGGGTCTAGGATTTTTTGTCACACGATCTACAGGGTCTTTGATTTTTTGTCACACGATCTAGAGGGTGTAGGATTTTTTGTCACATGTTCTAGGGGGTCTAGGAGCATTTTTGGTGTTTTAGGAGGGCCATTCATTTTTTGTCACACGATCAAGAGGGTATTTGATTTTTTGTCACACGATGTAGAGGGTCTAGGATTTTTTGTCACACGATCTAGAGGGTCTAGGATTTTTTGTCACACGATCTAGAGGGTCTAGGATTTTTTGTCACACAATCTAGAGGGTCTTTGATTTTTTGTCACACGATCTAGAGGGTCTAGGATTTTTTGTAACACGATCTGGAGAGTGTAGGATTTTTTGTCACACGATGTAGAGGGTCTAGGATTTTTTGTTACACGATATAGAGGGTCTAGGATTTTTTGTCACACGATCTAGAGGGTCTAGAATTTTTTGTAACACGATCTGGAGAGTTTGGGATTTTTTGTCACAGATGTAGAGGGTCTAGGATTTTTTGTCACACGATGAAGAGGGTCTAGGATTTTTTGTCACACGATCTAGAGGGTCTAGTTTTTTTTGTCACACGATCTACAGGGTCTTTGATTTTTTGTCACACGATCTAGAGGGTCTAGGATTTTTTGTCGCAGGTTCTTGGGGGTCTAGGAGCACTTTTGGTGTTTAAGGAAAGTCATTCATTCTTTGTCACACCATCTAGAGGTTATTTGATTTTTTGTCACACGATCTAAAGGGTCTTTGATTTTTTGTCACACGATCTAGAGGGTCTTTGATTTTTTGTCACACGACCTACAGGGTCTTTAATTTTTTGTCACACGATCTAGGGGGTCTTGGATTTTTTGTAACACGATCCGGAGAATGTAGGATTTTTTGTCACACGATGTAGAGGGTTCAAGGATTTTTCGTCACACGATCTGGAGGGTCTAGGATTTTTTGTCACACGATCTACAGGGTCTTTGATTTTTTGTCACACGATCTAGAGGGTCTTTGATTTTTTGTCACACGATCTAGAGGGTCTAGGATTTTTTGTCGCAGGTTCTTGGGGGTCTAGGAGCACTTTTGGTGTTTAAGGAAAGTCATTCATTCTTTGTCACACCATCTAGAGGGTATTTGATTTTTTGTCACACGATCTACAGGGTCTTTGATTTTTTGTCACACGATCTAGAGGGTCTAGGATTTTTTGTCACACGACCTACAGGGTCTTTAATTTTTTATCACACGATCTAGGGGGTCTAGGATTTTTTGTCACACGATCTGGAGAATGTAGGATTTTTTGTCACACGATGTAGAGCGGTCAAGGATTTTTTGTCACACGATCTGGAGAATGAAGGATTTTTTGTCACACGATGAAGAGGGTCTAGGAGTTTTTGTCACACGATCTGAAGGATCTAGGATTTTTTGTCACAAGTTCTAGGGGGTCTTGGAGCACTTTTGGTGTTTTAGGAGGGTCACTTACTTTTTGTCACACGATCTAGAGGGTCAAGGATTTTTTGTCACGCGATCTAGAGGGTCTAGGATTTTTTGTCACACGATCTAGAGGGTCTAGGATTTTTTGTCACACGATCTAGAGTGTCTTTGATTTTTTGGCACACGATCTAGAGGGTCTAGAATTTTTTGTCACACGATCTGGAGAGTGTAGGATTTTTTGTGACAGGTTTTAGGGGGTCTAGGAGCACTCTTGGTTTTTATGGAGGGTCATTTATGTTTTGTCACACAATCTAGAGGGTCTTCGATTTTTTGTCACACGATCTAGAGTGTCTTTGATTTTTTGTCACACGATCGAGAGGGTCTAGGATTATTGTCACACGATCTAGAGGGTCTTGGATTTTTTGTCACAGGCTCTAGGGTGTCTTTGATTTTTTGTCACACCATCTACTGGGTCATTTATTTTTTGTCACACGATCTAGAGGGTCTAGGATTTTTTGTTACACGATCTAGAGGGTCTTTGATTTTTGGCACACGATCTAGAGGGTCTAGGATTTTTTGTCATACGATTTGGAAAGTTTAGGATTTTTTGTCACACGATCTGGAGGGTCTTTGATTTTTTGTCACACGATCTAGAGGGTGTAGGATTTTTGTCACAAGTTCTAGGGGGTCTAGGAGCATTTTTGGTGTTTAAGGAGGGTCATTCATTTTTTGTCACACGATCAAGAGGGTATTTGATTTTTTGTCACACGATGTAGAGGGTCTAGGATTTTTTGTCACACGATGTAGAGGGTCTAGGATTTTTTGTCACACGATCTGGAGGATCTAGGATTTTTTGTCACAAGTTCTAGGGGGTCTTGGAGCACTTTTAGTGTTTTAGGAGGTCATTTATTTTTTGTCACACGATCTAGAGGGTCTTTGATTTTTTGTCACACGATCTAGAGGGTCTTTGATTTTTTGTCACACGATCTAGAGGGTCTAGGATTTTTTGTAACACGATCTGGAGAGTGTAGGATATTTTGTCACACGATTTAGAGGGTCTAGGATTTTTTGTCACACGATGTAGAGGGTCTAGGATTTTTTTTTCACACGATGTAGAGGGTCTAGGATTTTTTGTCACACGATCTGGAGGATCAAGGATTTTTTGTCACAAGTTCTAGGGGGTCTTGGAGCACTTTTAGTGTTTTAGGAGGTCATTTATTTTTTGTCACACGATCTAGAGGGTCTTTGATTTTTTGTCACACGATCTACAGGGTCTTTGATTTTTTGTCACACGATCTAGAGGGTCTTTGATTTTTTGTCACACGATCTAGAGGGTCTAGGATTTTTTGTAACACGATCTGGAGAGTGTAGGATTTTTTGTCACACGATGTAGAGGGTCTAGGATTTTTTGTCACACGATCTAGAGGGTCTAGGATTTTTTGTAACACGATCTGGAGAGTGTAGGATTTTTTGTCACACGATGTAGAGGGTCTAGGATTTTTTGTCACACGATCTAGAGGGTCTAGTTTTTTTTGTCACACGATCTACAGGGTCTTTGATTTTTTGTCACACGATCTAGAGGGTCTAGGATTTTTTGTCGCAGGTTCTTGGGAGTCTAGGAGCACTTTTGGTGTTTAAGGAAAGTCATTCATTCTTTGTCACACCATCTAGAGGTTATTTGATTTTTTGTCACACGATCTAAAGGGTCTTTGATTTTTTGTCACACGATCTAGAGGGTCTTTGATTTTTTGTCACACGACCTACAGGGTCTTTAATTTTTTGTCACACGATCTAGGGGTCTTGGATTTTTTGTAACACGATCCGGAGAATGTAGGATTTTTTGTCACACGATGTAGAGGGTTCAAGGATTTTTCGTCACACGATCTGGAGGGTCTAGGATTTTTTGTCACACGATCTACAGGGTCTTTGATTTTTTGTCACACGATCTAGAGGGTCTTTGATTTTTTGTCACACGATCTAGAGGGTCTAGGATTTTTTGTCGCAGGTTCTTGGGGGTCTAGGAGCACTTTTGGTGTTTAAGGAAAGTCATTCATTCTTTGTCACACCATCTAGAGGTTATTTGATTTTTTGTCACACGATCTAGAGGGTCTTTGATTTTTTGTCACACGATCTAGAGGGTCTAGGATTTTTTGTCACACGACCTACAGGGTCTTTAATTTTTTATCACACGATCTAGGGGGTCTAGGATTTTTTGTCACACGATCTGGAGAATGTAGGATTTTTTGTCACACGATGTAGAGCGGTCAAGGATTTTTTGTCACACGATCTGGAGAATGAAGGATTTTTTGTCACACGATGAAGAGGGTCTAGGAGTTTTTGTCACACGATCTGGAGGATCTAGGATTTTTTGTCACAAGTTCTAGGGGGTCTTGGAGCACTTTTGGTGTTTTAGGAGGGTCACTTACTTTTTGTCACACGATCTAGAGGGTCAAGGATTTTTTGTCACGCGATCTAGAGGGTCTAGGATTTTTTGTCACACGATCTAGAGGGTCTAGGATTTTTTGTCACACGATCTAGAGTGGCTTTGATTTTTTGGCACACGATCTAGAGGGTCTAGGATTTTTTGTCACACGATCTGGAGAGTGTAGGATTTTTTGTGACAGGTTTAAGGGGGTCTAGGAGCACTCTTGGTTTTTATGGAGGGTCATTTATGTTTTGTCACACAATCTAGAGGGTCTTCGATTTTTTGTCACACGATCTAGAGTGTCTTTGATTTTTTGTCACACGATCGAGAGGGTCTAGGATTATTGTCACACGATCTAGAGGGTCTTGGATTTTTTGTCAGAGGCTCTAGGGTGTCTTTGATTTTTTGTCACACCATCTACTGGGTCATTTATTTTTTGTCACACGATCTAGAGGGTCTAGGATTTTTTGTAACACGATCTGGAGAGTGTAGGATATTTTGTCACACGATTTAGAGGGTCTAGGATTTTTTGTCACACGATGTAGAGGGTCTAGGATTTTTTGTCACACGATGTAGAGGGTCTAGATTTTTCGTCACACGATCTGGAGGATCAAGGATTTTTTGTCACAAGTTCTAGGGGGTCTTGGAGCACTTTTAGTGTTTTAGGAGGTCATTTATTTTTTGTCACACGATCTAGAGGGTCTTTGATTTTTTGTCACACGATCTACAGGGTCTTTGATTTTTTGTCACACGATCTAGAGGGTCTTTGATTTTTTGTCACACGATCTAGAGGGTCTAGGATTTTTTGTAACACGATCTGGAGGATCTAGGATATTTTGTCACAAGTTCTAGGGGGTCTTGGAGCACTTTTGGTGTTTTAGGAGGGTCACTTACTTTTTGTCACACGATCTAGAGGGTCTAGGATTTTTTGTCACACGATCTAGAGGGTCTTTGATTTTTTGTCACACGATCTAGAGGGTCTAGGTTTTTTTGTCACACGATGTAGAGGGTCTTTGATTTTTTGGCACACGATCTAGAGGGTCTAGGATTTTTTGTCACACGATCTGGAGAGTGTAGGATTTTTTGTGACAGGTTTTAGGGGGTCTAGGAGCACTCTTGGTTTTTATGGAGGGTCATTTATGTTTTGTCACACAATCTAGAGGGTCTTCGATTTTTTGTCACACGATCTAGAGTGTCTTTGATTTTTTGTCACACGATCGAGAGGGTCTAGGATTATTGTCACACGATCTAGAGGGTCTTGGATTTTTTGTCACAGGCTCTAGGGTGTCTTTGATTTTTTGTCACACCATCTACTGGGTCATTTATTTTTTGTCACACGATCTAGAGGGTCTAGGATTTTTTGTAACACGATCTGGAGAGTGTAGGATATTTTGTCACACGATTTAGAGGGTCTAGGATTTTTTGTCACACGATGTAGAGGGTCTAGGATTTTTTGTCACACGATGTAGAGGGTCTAGGATTTTTTGTCACACGATCTGGAGGATCAAGGATTTTTTGTCACAAGTTCTAGGGGGTCTTGGAGCACTTTTAGTGTTTTAGGAGGTCATTTATTTTTTGTCACACGATCTAGAGGGTCTTTGATTTTTTGTCACACGATCTACAGGGTCTTTGATTTTTTGTCACACGATCTAGAGGGTCTAGGATTTTTTGTCACACGATCTACAGGGTCTTTGATTTTTTGTCACACGATCTAGAGGGTGTAGGATTTTTTGTCACATGTTTTAGGGGGTCTAGGAGCATTTTTGGTGTTTTAGGAGGGTCATTCATTTTTTGTCACACGATCAAGAGGGTATTTGATTTTTTGTCACACGATGTAGAGGGTCTAGGATTTTTTGTCACACGATGTAGAGGGTCTAGGATTTTTTGTCACACGATCTAGAGGGTCTAGGATTTTTTGTCACACAATCTAGAGGGTCTTTGATTTTTTGTCACACGATCTAGAGGGTCCAGGATTTTTTGTAACACGATCTGGAGAGTGTAGGATTTTTTGTCACACGATGTAGAGGGTCTAGGATTTTTTGTTACACGATATAGAGGGTCTAGGATTTTTTGTCACACGATCTAGAGGGTCTAGGATTTTTTGTAACACGATCTGGAGAGTGTAGGATTTTTTGTCACACGATGTAGAGGGTCTAGGATTTTTTGTCACACGATAAAGAGGGTCTAGGATTTCTTGTCACACGATCTAGAGGGTCTAGGATTTTTTGTCACACGATCTAGAGGGTCTTTGATTTTTTGTCACACGATCTAGAGGGTCTAGGATTTTTTGTCGCAGGTTCTTGGGGGTCTAGGAGCAGTTTTGGTGTTTAAGGAGAGTCATTCATTTTTTGTCACACCATCTAAAGGGGATTTAATTTTTTGTCACACGATCTTAAGGGTTTGGATTTTTTGTCACACGATCTAGAGGGTCTTTGATTTTTTGTCACACGATCTACAGGGTCTTTAATTTTTTGTCACACGATCTAGGGGGTCTTGGGATTTTTGTAACACGATCCGGAGAATGTAGGATTTTTCGTCACACGATCTGGAGGATCTTGGATTTTTTGTCACACGATCTACAGGGTCTTTGATTTTTTGTCACACGATCTAGAGGGTCTTTGATTTTTTGTCACACGATCTAGAGGGTCTAGGATTTTTTGTCGCAGGTTCTTGGGGGTCTAGGAGCACTTTTGGTGTTTAAGGAAAGTCATTCATTCTTTGTCACACCATCTAGAGGTTATTTGATTTTTTGTCACACGATCTAGAGGGTCTTTGATTTTTTGTCACACGATCTAGAGGGTCTAGGATTTTTTGTCACACGACCTACAGGGTCTTTAATTTTTTATCACACGATCTAGGGGGTCTAGGATTTTTTGTCACACGATCTGGAGAATGTAGGATTTTTTGTCACACGATGTAGAGGGGTCAAGGATTTTTTGTCACACGATCTGGAGAATGAAGGATTTTTTGTCACACGATGAAGAGGGTCTAGGAGTTTTTGTCACACGATCTGGAGGATCTGGATTTTTTGTCACAAGTTCTAGGGGGTCTTGGAGCACTTTTGGTGTTTTAGGAGGGTCACTTACTTTTTGTCACACGATCTAGAGGGTCTTGGATTTTTTGTCACGCGATCTAGAGGGTCTAGGATTTTTTGTCACACGATCTAGAGGGTCTAGGATTTTTTGTCACACGATCTAGAGTGTCTTTGATTTTTTGGCACACGATCTAGAGGGTCTAGGATTTTTTGTCACACGATCTGGAGAGTGTAGGATTTTTTGTGACAGGTTTTAGGGGGTCTAGGAGCACTCTTGGTTTTTATGGAGGGTCATTTATGTTTTGTCACACAATCTAGAGGGTCTTCGATTTTTTGTCACACGATCTAGAGTGTCTTTGATTTTTTGTCACACGATCGAGAGGGTCTAGGATTATTGTCACACGATCTAGAGGGTCTTGGATTTTTTGTCACAGGCTCTAGGGTGTCTTTGATTTTTTGTCACACCATCTACTGGGTCATTTATTTTTTGTCACACGATCTAGAGGGTCTAGGATTTTTTGTTACACGATCTAGAGGGTCTTTGATTTTTGGCACACGATCTAGAGGGTCTAGGATTTTTTGTCATACGATTTGGAAAGTTTAGGATTTTTTGTCACAAGTTCTAGGGGGTCTAGGAGTACTTTTGGTGTTTAAGGAGGGTCACTTACTTTTTGTCACACGATCTAGAGGGTCTTTGATTTTTTGTCACACGATCAACAGGGTCTTTGATTTTTTGTCACACGATCTAGAGGGTCTTTGATTTTTTGTTACACGATCTAGAGGGTCTAGGATTTTTTGTCACACGATCCAGAGGGTCTAGGATTTTTTGTCACAGGCTCTAGGGGGTCTAGGAGCATTTTTGGTGTTTTAGGAGGGTCATTTATGTTTTGTCGCACGATCTAGAGGGCCTAGGATTTTTTGTAACAGGTTCTAGGGGGCCTAGGAGCACTTTTGGTGTTTTAGGAGGGTCATTTATTTTTTGTCACACGATTTAGAGGGTCTAAGATTTTTTGTCACCCGATCTGGAGGGTCTTTAATTTTTTGTCACACGATCTGGAGGGTCTTTGATTTTTTGTCACACGATCTAGAGGGTGTAGGATTTTTTGTCACATGTTCTAGGGGGCCTAGGAGCACTTTTGGTGTTTTAGGAGGGTCATTCATTTCTTGTCACACGATCATGAGGGTATTTGATTTTTTTCACACGATGTAGAGGGTCTAGGATTTTTTGTCACACGATCTAGAGGGTCTAGGCTTTTTTGTCACAGGCTCTAGGGGGTCTAGGAGCATTTATGGTGTTTTAGGAGGGTCATTTATGTTTTGTCGCACGATCTAGAGGGCCTAGGATTTTTTGTCACAGGTTCTAGGGGGCCTAGGAGCACTTTTGGTGTTTTAGGAGGGTCATTATTTTTTTGTCACACGATTAAGAGGGTCTAAGATTTTTTGTCACCCGATCTGGAGGGTCTTTAATTTTTTGTCACACGATCTGGAGGGTCTTTGATTTTTTGTCACACGATCTAGAGGGTGTAGGATTTTTGTCACATGTTCTAGGGGGTCTAGGAGCATTTTTGGTGTTTAAGGAGGGTCATTCATTTTTTGTCACACGATCAAGAGGGTATTTGATTTTTTGTCACACGATGTAGAGGGTCTAGGATTTTTTGTCACACGATGTAGAGGGTCTAGGATTTTTTGTCACACGATCTACAGGGTCTTTGATTTTTTGTCACACGATCTAGAGGGTCTTTGATTTTTTGTCACACGATCTAGAGGGTCTAGGATTTTTTGTCGCAGGTTCTTGGGGGTCTAGGAGCACTTTTGGTGTTTAAGGAAAGTCATTCATTCTTTGTCACACCATTAAGAGGTTATTTGATTTTTTGTCACACGATCTAGAGGGTCTTTGATTTTTTGTCACACGATCTAGAGGGTCTAGGATTTTTTGTCACACGACCTACAGGGTCTTTAATTTTTTATCACACGATCTAGGGGGTCTAGGATTTTTTGTCACACGATCTGGAGAATGTAGGATTTTTTGTCACACGATGTAGAGGGGTCAAGGATTTTTTGTCACACGATCTGGAGAATGAAGGATTTTTTGTCACACGATGAAGAGGGTCTAGGAGTTTTTGTCACACGATCTGGAGGATCTAGGATTTTTTGTCACAAGTTCTAGGGGGTCTTGGAGCACTTTTGGTGTTTTAGGAGGGTCACTTACTTTTTGTCACACGATCTAGAGGGTCAAGGATTTTTTGTCACGCGATCTAGAGGGTCTAGGATTTTTTGTCACACGATCTAGAGGGTCTAGGATTTTTTGTCACACGATCTAGAGTGTCTTTGATTTTTTGGCACACGATCTAGAGGGTCTAGGATTTTTTGTCACACGATCTGGAGAGTGTAGGATTTTTTGTGACAGGTTTTAGGGGGTCTAGGAGCACTCTTGGTTTTTATGGAGGGTCATTTATGTTTTGTCACACAATCTAGAGGGTCTTCGATTTTTTGTCACACGATCTAGAGTGTCTTTGATTTTTTGTCACACGATCGAGAGGGTCTAGGATTATTGTCACACGATCTAGAGGGTCTTGGATTTTTTGTCACAGGCTCTAGGGTGTCTTTGATTTTTTGTCACACGATCTAGAGGGTCTTGGATTTTTTGTTACACGATCTAGAGGGTCTTTGATTTTTGGCACACGATCTAGAGGGTCTAGGATTTTTTGTCATACGATTTGGAAAGTTTAGGATTTTTTGTCACACGATCTGGAGGGTCTTTGATTTTTTGTCACACGATCTAGAGGGTGTAGGATTTTTGTCACATGTTCTAGGGGGTCTAGGAGCATTTTTGGTGTTTAAGGAGGGTCATTCATTTTTTGTCACACGATCAAGAGGGTATTTGATTTTTTGTCACACGATGTAGAGGGTCTAGGATTTTTTGTCACACGATGTAGAGGGTCTAGGATTTTTTGTCACACGATCTGGAGGATCAAGGATTTTTTGTCACAAGTTCTAGGGGGTCTTGGAGCACTTTTAGTGTTTTAGGAGGTCATTAATTTTTTGTCACACGATCTAGAGGGTCTTTGATTTTTTGTCACACGATCTACAGGGTCTTTGATTTTTTGTCACACGATCTAGAGGGTCTTTGATTTTTTGTCACACGATCTAGAGGGTCTAGGATTTTTTGTAACACGATCTGGAGAGTGTAGGATATTTTGTCACACGATTTAGAGGGTCTAGGATTTTTTGTCACACGATGTAGAGGGTCTAGGATTTTTTGTCACACGATGTAGAGGGTCTAGGATTTTTTGTCACACGATCTGGAGGATCAAGGATTTTTTGTCACAAGTTCTAGGGGGTCTTGGAGCACTTTTAGTGTTTTAGTCACACGGGGGCCTAGGAGCACTTTTGGTGTTTTAGGAGGGTCATTTATTTTTTGTCACACGATCTGGAGGGTCTAACATTTTTTGTCACCCGATCTGGAGGGTCTTTAATTTTTTGTCACACGATCTGGAGGGTCTTTGATTTTTTGTCACACGATCTAGAGGGTGTAGGATTTTTTGTCGCAGGTTCTAGGGGGCCTAGGAGCACTTTTGGTGTTTTAGGAGGGTCATTCATTTTTTGTCACACGATCAAGAGGGTATTTGATTTTTTGTCACGCGATGTAGAGGGTCTTTGATTTTTTGTCACACGATCTAGAGGGTCTAGGATTTTTTGTCACACGATCCAGAGGGTCTAGGATTTTTTGTCACAGGTTCTAGGGGGTCTAGGAGCACTTTTGGTGTTTAAGGAGGGTCATTTATGTTTTGTCACACGATCTAGAGGGTCTAGGATTTTTGGTCACACGATCTGAGGGTGTAGGATTTTTTGTCACACGATCTAGAGAGTCTAGGATTTTTTGTGACATGTTCTAGGGGGTCTAGGAGCTGTTCTTGTCATTTACGAGGGTCTAGGATTTTTTGTCACACGATCTAGCGGATGTAGGATAATTTTTTCCACGTTTACAGCCGTTTTCGTTGTGTTGGCCAGTGATGGCCACTGTATAGTCGATCGCAGAAAAGCTGAACTTGTGGCCACCCGTTTTTTTGTGGCCAACTTCCTGCTCGTGTCTTAGTGTTGGACAAGATTTTAAAAAGGTTTTGGTCGGTGTGTTTTTGCTGGTGGTTGGTGGCTGGTGGCTGGGTGGTTGGCCACTGCGTTGGGTGGCCAACATTACTCACGTCAGACCAATCCCTCTGGATGAAGTAGGTTTAAAATTGTTATGTGAACTGTTGCCTCATTCTATAATTAAAAAAAAAAAAAAAAAAACATTCTATTGCTTGTTCGTGTTTCTTTTTTGTTTTGAAGCTGCCAACGTGGGATGGCATCACCATGATCGGTGACTCCAACATGGTCAGACTGTGCAAGGCAGTAAATGTGCCTGTTGGAAGTAAGTAAAGATCTTTTCTTTTGGTGTTTTTCAACGTCCTCTTAAGTTCTGGATTTAAGAAAACAAAAAAATATTCCTTGCCAGATTCTCCCCTGTGCCGTGGTGGATTGACTTCCACTGTCATGAAAAAATTTGGCAAACATGACCTGTGCACCGGAAAAAGTGGCCATTTTTTGTGGCATAAATGATATTTTGAAGGTACCGCTTATTATTGCCATATAATGTGATGTTAATTTAAGATTTTAATAGGTCAGTGCGCTGAATTGAATGAGACCATTCCCGAGTCGGTGCGATGAGCGGTTATGGCGCTACGGGTCAAAAAAGGTGAGATTTTGGCGTTTTTGCCCCTTAAAGGTATGCAACCACGTCCCCAACCCGCCTTCCAATGTACCTTAGGGTCGGTAGTAAGTGTGTTCAAAGTTTCAACTCAGCAGAATGAAATGCAAGGTTCATCTTGAACCTGGCCACTAACGTCCCCACTAGAACAGACTATGAACCGGCACCGCACTTGCTTTCGGGGAAAGTGTGTAGGGAGTCCGTTTTCAAAAACAGAGACTGCGCGCAATTATGACGGAAAGCAAGTTCTCTGTGCGTTCTGAGGAACCTACCGTAAACACAGTTTGGAAAGCACGTTTAGAGTCTGTTCTGAAGAAACTTTCTTCCCTCAACAAGCTTTGCCTGTTGTAAGCACAGATGTGTAACAGGCTTTGAACATACTCCAAAACGGAATCTGAACATGCTCACGGTTCTACTTTTCGCCAGGGTACCACCTGGTACCAGGGTATATTTGGACTTCCCCCTCCTTAAAGCATACAAATTAATAATCCTGGTACCAGCCATTTCCTGTCTGGTACACCTGGTAGCAGGGCATATTCGGACTTCTCACTTCATGTTGCATACGAATCGACCCCGGTACCAGCCGTTTCCCGCCTATTCGGACTTCCCCCATCCTCTAGTAAGCGAATCGACCCCGGTACCAGCCATTTCCCGCCTGATACCACCTGGAACCAGCACATATTCAAAGAGTGAGAAGTCCTAAAATGCCCTGGTACCAGGTAGTACCAGACAGAAAATGGCTAGTACCAGGGTTGATTCGTATAGAACATGGAGTGAGAAGTCCAAATATACCCTGGTACAAGGTGGTACCAGGGGGAAAATGGCTGGGACCGGGGTTGATTCGTGTACAACTAACCTACAATTCTCAACGGCCGCGTCGCGTATTGCGTCCGCGTTTAGTTGCCGGTTGGCTGGATCTGCTTTGTTGCTCGGTATATGACGATCAAATTTGTTCCTTAATCACGTTAATTCGAACTTTCGGTGACGACTAAGCCGTTGTTTCCATTGCGTGGATATTTATTGTGTGAGTGCGTTTACGTGTTCGCTGGCCTAGCGCGCGGCCGTATTGTAGGCTATGTATGACACCTGTTCTTGCAGTACGATTCGCTCTAACTTTGCTTTAGTTCTTATGTACTGTTGCAGTAAACTTTAGGTATTGTTCAAGCTTTGCTTGCATCAAAGAGCAAACACAATTTGATGGGGAACATTATCATGAAGTCTTGTTTTCATTCCTTGTAATGCACTCCCCTTTTTTTCACAGATGAAGAGGTACTCTCTGTTGAGACACTCCTTCTTCTCTCCGATGAAGCAGTGAAATCCATTTTCCCTAAGGCAGGCACTCAGGCCACCTTCTTGAAACATCTCAAACAACTTCGAGATGAGGTAAGTACACTAAATGTCATGGCCTAATTTTTGTTTCACAAGTTGTTGCGAATTTGTGCACAACACACAATGTAGGGCAATTTTGTAACCTATGAAGGGTCAAAGTGTCTGATGGATGATAGAATTTGTTCCATTTTTAGGTTACAAAATTGTCCCACATTGTGTTGTGCACACAAATCATGGGGCAAAAATAGTCTCATGACACCTTGAGTGAAGGAGTTGTATTATTTTCTTAGTTCTAAATTATAGATAAAACATTATGAATGCGTTTTTATTGAGCTGTTTTCAGTGTGATGATGTCATTTTGAGCGTTGATGATTTGACCAGAATCGCTCAAGAAATCATTGCTGAGCAGTCTCAAAGTATGGCAAGTGCTGCTCAATTAAGCCCAAGTGGCAAAGAAACTTCCTCGCTAATGAATAGGAATGTAATGATAATGGCCATGGGGAACCATTCCTTTAATTCTGTTACGTCAGCAGAAGCAGGTGTCTACACGTCAGCAGAAGCAGGTGTCTACTGAGTCTGCTGGGACGACAGAGGATCCATCTGCTGGGACGACAAAGGATCCATCTGCTGGGACGACAAAGGGTTCATCTGCCGGGACGACAGAGGATTTATCTGCTGGAGCAGGAGATTCACCTGGTGCTACTGAGGAACTATCTGCTAGCTATTCACAGGACAACCAGAAAGGTACTTCCCTTCTACTAGAATTCAAACATATTTCCCTATGTTAATCTTCTATATTTGATCCCCCTGCTACAATTAATTGAAGGGTGCAATCTCGTAAAACATTGTGGGTTTTGGTGGTTTCTATGGAAAGTAATTAAAATTTGTAAAAATGACCCTACAGAGCTTTTTCTGTGCTCCTTTTGATCAAGTTCACATAACTAATCACCGTGTAACTACAGAACATTGTTAAAGTCTAGGAATTTGAAGTTCAGTTGGTTGGTCATAATATTTCATAACATTTATCAACTTCAACATTCAAAGCTTGTGTGCGGGATATTTGCGAGAACCAGTTGTCAAATAATAATCACTTTAGTTGCTTTATTCAAGATGAAGTGTTCGCTGGGTTAAACTGAGATTGGTTTTGGCAAGTTTGAAAACAATTGTCATATGAGGCCTCCAAGTTATTACATTCTGTTAAATTCATCTTTAAAAGTACAGGATTGGCCTCACTTGCAAAAAATCTAGAGAACACTTCACCCTGATTAAAGGCAGCCAAAGTGACTGTTCGTTTTTTTTTTAGTTTACCCTTTGTTCTCAACAAATCTGGCCCACAAGCTTCAGATGTGGAAGTTGATGAAAATATTATGGCAAACCTTGTAAACATTGAATTCCTTTCACTTTTCATTGTTTTGGAGTGTAATGAAGATAGTCAGCGTGTTTAATAACAGTCGAGAAAGAGCTCTGTCCGGCAATTTTTACAAATTTAAGTTACTTTGTATGAAAACTACCAAACTTGGCAATATTTTTATAAGACTACCCCCTTAACATTCTGTTGGTTACTTGTGCAGCTTCCACTGCTGGTTCAAGCAGCTCGCAGAGGAAAAGACCGGCGCCAACTCCATCACTTTTTGGATTACTTGATATGGTATGTGTCAGGAACTTCAAGTTTCTTACAGTCTTTTGTTTTGGTTTTAACTTTAAACTCAAATCAGACTCAAAATTCTGGAGGTGCTGTTCTTGCTTTTGTCTTTGTTATTACTGCACGTTTCAATATTACAGGACTTAAAAACTCTCTGCAAGCAATGCTTGCATGGTAAAGAAGTGTTAGGGTACTACAGAACTCACAAAGATTTAAGTGAGAGTTACCGAAACAAATTAGCAGATGTGATGCTAAATAATTATCTCAAGGATGACCATGATAGGAAGTAAGTGTTCTTTAAAATTATGAGGAGATCTTGGCTTCAATTATTCCATATTAACAGATCAATTTTCACAGGTTTCCTGCTGAAGTAGAGACAGAAATGACGGACCTTATCCTACAGAAATTTCCTACTGAACTGGAGGTAATCAAAATCATCTAGAATTTTTACTGTACTTTGTTTCAAAATTTAATTCATTTGTGTATTTGATATCCAGGCTGTGTGGAAGTCAGACACCTCCTCATGTAGAGAAAAGGCAGTAGGCCGTGGAGTTTTAGTGAAAAGATATTACCATATAAGGAGAAGCTTGAAAAAGAGTGGTGCTTTGAAGAAGAGAGAGGAAGCTGACAGTGACAGTGGCGGGGAAGACAATCCCACAAATTTCCTGGGTGAGATTATGTTTCACTGTACGACTTACATTACAGGTTCTCAGAGTACTAGCTTCTGATGTGTTTTTTTTTTTTACTTTCCAGGTGCTGCAGTAGAAATGAGTGACACAGTGAAAGAAGCTCTGACATGGCTAAATTACAATTAACAACCGTGGGCTAAAGTATTGGAAAGCTGGGAAATGACATCAAAAGCAAGGATCCGTTCTCTACTTAGTGGCACACAGTCAGTGAATGCCTACTTGGAAACGTACGCAGCTCTGAAAGATAGCTCGGGGTACCTTTTGGTGAGACTTGTTTTTCCTCGGGATCTTTTGTGAAATGCAACGTGAACTACAGTGTAATGTTTCTTCTTTCGTTGCAGCTTGAGTCAGACTTTCAGTCAATGTTCCCAGATGCCAACAGCTTCTATTCACAATACCCATATTTCTCTGCATTTCTGGAAGATAAGTTGCCTGCTCAGCAGAAGACAGAAATTACAGATAGTTTGACTGCTGGTGAGTTAACTTCTAAGCAGATGCATTCCTAATCTTTGACTGTGGTGTATATTTTATCCCTCTCTTATTGCTGCCTTTCAATTTCCAGATGGGAAGAAGACGAGGACTATCTAGTCATTGCCACATTTGTTTAATGTGGTTACTGTTGCAAAGACTAAAAAGACTAAGAAAACATTCAGGCCATCTCGTTTGGAAGTAAACGTTTCTAAACACGCGAGAATTTTATATCATCGAGGATGCTGTTCATTGCTTTGATCAAGCCATCATTGTGTTCTCTTGTGATGTTCTGTATTTTGTGCAGTAAACTTATCTATGATCTGAGTTTTGTTTAAGTCTTCAAACCGCGCAATCATTGTAGGGTTTTATTGCAATACTTTGGCCAAAGATTGGCATACTTTTGTGTTTTCTTCAGCTGAAAGAGATCTGTGTCATTAGATTTTTGATTGTTCTTTTGTTTATTGGGTCACATACTCGAGTTAAGCTCATAGAATTTGGGATGAATTTTCTCTTGTTTCATAACTGTAATCTTGGTGTTAGTATGTTTGTCACTCTTCAATAAACAGAAGGAAGCGAGAGCCATACACTTGCCATTCAGTTAATCTTCTTTAAAAAGGGAAGAATTGGAGTTGCATCAGGAATGCCTGGCCACGATGTTCCTCTGGCACTGCGATCCGCCAGAATTGCTGTGGCTGCAGGAGATCACAAAAGGCCCCTGTAAATTGAAAGTTTCTGAGTCTACGAGAAGAACAAAATAGAACACACAATCAGGGCGACTACGTTTTTGGAACTCTGACATCGGGGAAGATTAATGTAAATAATTAACCTCTCCTCTAAATAATTACTTAAAATGAATAAGTCCAGTTGTAATACATAAAATAAAAAAAGGCAGGCACCGATGCAAGCCCCCATCACTTTAAAATAAGTCTTAAAGTAATGAAAGATCGATACCTACATGCAAAAGGAACTCAGTTGAGGCTGTCATTTGGAAAGGCGCTCAGTTGTGGCTGCCGATTCAAAAGGCACTCCAGTTGGATGTGCTGGTTTAAGAGGAGCCCACGTTAGACTTTCAAATAAAACAGGCACCCACGTTTTGATGGCAAATAAGAAAAGGCGATCACGTATGAATTGTTCGTTCATACTCACTCACTTTCTGTAGGGGTAGGACACCCTCAGAAATTCGGGATCAGGGTAGGTTGGTCTTTTCTTGCCCGTCTGAGAGCGATTCAAGAAGGAAAGAGAGCAGGTCCGCAGAGTGCATGAGGAGGTTGACCGTGCGTCAACGTTGCGTGCTCTCATCCCGCACACCGCGCGCAGAACGGGAGAGGGGAGTGAGGGGGTCTGAGCGGTTGGTACCGGATCGCTTGTGGCTCGGGCAGGCAAGACCGAGCTGGGAGCGCCACTCCACGCCACGCCGCCCAGACTGAGGAGACGCTGTGTGTAAAATCGTGCCTGCCGGGCGGCAGCGTTGGGACGTTCGAACGTGATGGCAATGGCAAGTGGCAAGCAGTGCATCGAATGAAGCGGAGCCTATTCGAAAAGATTCTCAATCGTCTGGCCTGGCGTGGCTGTCAGCAGCCTCCGCTGTGACTGTAACTGCCGCTCTTTTTGTGCGCGGGTGTCGCGGACAGCACCTGGCACCCTGAAAACAGGAACTGTTTGCATCGATAATTTCACGTGTGCGACGTTTAAAACCTACACCCGTTTCATATTGAATTCTGCACTTGTTTCTTTTGTCATGAGTCTGAGTTGACCGAAAGGCCTTCGGGCAAAGCAATGACCATGAAATGAGATATCTTTGCCTCCCGCTCCGGGCCTCTCTGGTGGCGCCGTTGAATCCATCATATCACCCTACTGCTGTTTCCCTACACTGCTAGACCTTAGGCTTCAAATTGAAGCTGACGCGCTTCGAACGGCTGGACGCGTCAAATTGAAGGAGAAGAGCTTCAAACGGCGGCTCCCCACTCCCGCCGGAGGCTCCCCCACCACCACAGCCGGCCGATCCCCGGCCCGCAGCCGGTTCGGCTCGGTCAGGCTGAGCTGGCTCGGCGCTGGGCGGCGCACGGCTCGAATCGTCTCGGCGAGGCGGTGGCGGTGACGAGGCGGTGCGCGACGAGTCGAACGACGCCGAGACAATTCGAGCGGAGCGCCGCCCAGCGTCGAGCCAGCCCAGCCTGACCGAACCGAACCGAGCCGAGCCGGGATCGGCCGGCTGTGGTGGTGGGGGAGCCTCCGGCGGGAGTGGGGTGCCGCCGTTTAAAGCTCTTCTCCTTCAATTTGACGCGTCCAGCCGTTCGAAGCGCGTCAGCTTCAATTTGAAGCCTAAGGTCTAGCAGTGTAGATGGTGCCTCTCGTGGTGGTTGCGCCTCGTGCATCTTTCTAATTTAATTCCTTGTATGCAGCAAGCCTCGAATTTAGAGACTTTTCGCCCTTCCCCTCCGCATGATGTCACCGTGTCTGGCGTTATGTGCCCAGTGGCAGGCAACAGAAGGTGTATAGAGAGTGGGTGAGTGCGAGAGAGGAGAGGGTCCAATTTTACGACCACGCGATACTGTAGCAGAGAAGCTTTCTCGTTGGTGTGTGTGCGCATGTATTTGGAATTGGCGGAGGGGGGGGGGGTCGTAGGATTTCCCCATTCGTTTGAGCTAGTCAAGTAGAGGGCGTTCCTCCCCCCCCCCTCCCGCCCTCTCCTTTTTAGCCCGTCCCGACACGTTTCTATAGAAACGGCAGGAGCCGGGCTTATAGTCTGCTGCCGGATGTTCGTTCGTTCGCTAGTGTGTACGCCAACTTATCGTTTGGAGGATTAACTCCTTTCCTAACGTAGAATCACGTACGGTGGCAACAATTTTCAATTTGTATCGCATCATTGATTAATGAAATTTTGTCAGTTCTTGCTTTTTGAGGTTAGGGTTGGCCGCCGCGCGCACACCATTACCATATCGCGGCACGCACAGGGACGGGCTCAGGTTAACGATTTAAATCGTAACAAATACATCTGCTATCGGGCAGGCCAAGCTGGCCAAGTTCCCCTGTCGAACCGAGGTGCCGGTGGAGCGGAGCGGAACTGGCACCGAGGTTGACGGAAGGGACGAGCCAGCTTGTTTTCGAAAACGGTGAGCAACGCATAGCATCTCTCTTTCTCTGAACAGACCTGTTGCCTTGAGCCCTGTCCTGCTACGCCAACAAAGTTGAATTCGGATTGCATATCCAAAGCGTCCGTATGGGGCCTTGCAATTCCGAATGCATTGATGCGGGCGTAAAGGATAATTATGAAACTTTCCGATTAGAAAGAACCCCGACTCCACTCTGAGAAATCCAAATCCTCCGCAGTGCTACTTCACTTCGCTCAACAAAAGATGCGTCAACAAGTACAATTCTTTCCCTGTTGGCCGCTGTTGGTCCCACGCCGGCCACGCTACGGCTGGTAAATCAGGGAGCTGACCCCCCCCCCCCCCCCTCTCCGCAGTGCCTGGCCCGGGAGGAGCTGGGTAGAGGTTAGAGGTATCGCTGCGTCCTGCGTTCCGAGTCCGCATGTCGTCCGACTCCGTCTGCCAATCCGTCTGTCATATCGCACCGCTGACGTATGCCTCTGCTGCATTTGCGAGGGCTCGCGCCTGCCTCTGGCCCGGCGGCCGCCCGGCCTGCACGAGATTGCCCGCTGGCCCTTCGGACCACAAGCACGGTGGCCACCTTGGAAATTCTCCTTCCAATGCCTATAATTCACGCGAGTCTCATTCGCAGTCTACTGCCATTCTGCAAGAATGTAGCATCAATTTGTTATCCATTTAAATTCCCTTTTTTCAGCCCCCCCCCCACCCCCCCCCACCCCCCCACGGGGTGCGTTGAGAGTATTTCGGCACCGTCGGAGAGGTTTTAACTCAGCCCATAATAGAACCGGGTAGAGTTAAAACCCTGGGGACAGACTTGATTTCAGTTGAAAATTGCTGAGTACAACAAGGCACCGTCGGAGAGGTTTCAACTCAGCCCAAAATTAACCTAGGTAGAGTTAAAACCCCAAGCACACGCTTGATCGCACCTAGAGTGTGTTAAGTGTATTCCGGCATCGTCGGAGAGGTTTTAACTCACCCCAAAATTGAACCGGGTAGAGTTAAAACCCCAAGGACACTTTTGTTCGCAGCTGGGGTGTGCTGTGTATATTTCGGCACCGTCGGAGAGGTTTTAGCTCAAAATTGAACCAGGTAGAGTTAAAACCCCCAGGGAGAATTTTGATCGCAGCTGGGGTGTGCTGAGAATTTTTCGACACCGTCGGAGAGGCTTTAACTCAGCCAAAAAATTTACTGGGTAGAGTTAAAACCCCGGGGACAGTTTTGATTGCAGCTTGGGTCTCTCGTTGATGATATGTCACGACCATTTGGTAGGGTCAGACAGCGCAGTCTTCAGCCACGCCACCCTGGGACTTGCATTGCATCGTCAGGTCGCGCGGAGTAGTTCTGGCGCTGCCTGACCTAACGAAATGGTGGTGACATATCGTCAGCAAGAGCTAAGCCTCCAAAATTTTGAGTCGGCTCGTGGCTGACAGCGTGGCACGTGCTGCGTAACTTTTCGTACCGTAGACTTCCGTTTCCGCTTTTGTGATTCTTGTCGTCTTCTCGTTTCCGGTCAAGCTCTACTCCAGAATACCCTATTGGATTTTCGGGCGGGACACACCAACTGCCCGTCTTTTTGATCGAAAATACATTTTTTTCCCAGTCCAAAACCAAACTGGAACGGCCGAGAGGTTCAAGGGACGCCAGCGTCAGGCGCGGTGTGCCTCGTCCCCGTCCCTTTTGGTCTGACGATACGACAGAAATTATGAGCGTGTACCAAACAAAGCTAATCCCTGCTACGAAAAGAATTGAAGACCAACTTCGATACGGTGCAATGATTCCAATAAAGCTCAGATATTTACCTGTTCGTCTCTAGATTTTATTCCAATCACGCCGAGGGCGACACAATAATAGAAAAAGCCATGAATTAGTTATAAATTGACACATTGTTTCAGAAGGCGTCTGGGAATTCACATATAATGTTGCACTATGACAGGTAAAAACGTGTTAAATTCCCTTGTGTCTGTAAATTTGCAGAAATTAACGGACTTTTACAGCAACCACTGTGAAATTGCAACAAGTAATGTAAGATAAAAGAAAATGATTTGTGTGCTTTCTAAATTGAATGCAATTTCGCAATAAATATATGTTATGCTCTTCGGAATGTTGTACAATAGCAATCTCTCGAACTCTTTCACACTGCTGAGCACGTCCATGTCGGACGTCGCGTATATGGGGTGTGTATTTGTAGAGCGACTTACTGCTCTACCCGTAGATACGCGACATCCGGCTGAGTGTAGCTCAAGGGGGTTGGTAGAAAGGTACACACTCAAGGGATTGGGGTATACACAGTTCTGACCACCAAGTACTCACGGAATCCTGATGGTGTTGCTCCGCCCGAGGCCCCGACGCGTCTGCCGCGTGTCGTCTGCGCCTCCGGCTCCCGACCGGAGAGCGCAGCGTTTGCACTTTTAAGCCTTTGCGAATATCGCTAGTTCGTCCTACGGAGGCGCGCTTTATTCAAACGGCGTCGCTCTGTCGACATCTCCCCCCTTGAGGAGAAGAGCGTCGCGATCTTAACTGAAATTTACGTAGGGCGTTAATTTATGTTTTCATTTCCTAAAATTTTGATTGACTCTACTAATTACATTAACTCTCTACTGTACTTGTTGATCAGAACACGATTTATTGATAAATCTCAATACCGTTTTATTTTCTCTGCTTGCTGAAAACACTTCCATCTAATTTGAACTTAAATGTATCGTTACAACTAATTTTTGTGGCTATTATGACTTATTTCTACCCGTTTCCCTCCTTGACAATAAAAATGTCCTCATTTGATCCTGATTAGAGATCGCCAACTAATGTACTGAATTTCAACGTGATCTTGATGGTACATCTATGTTAATTCGGAAAAGGTGATCCCGACACCGTCGAATCTCTTGAAGGGTAGTTTTGTCCCTCGATGCAGCGGGTCTTCCGGGACGCTGTCCGCTGTTGACTTCTTGCTGGCAAAGTTGGTACAGCTGGAAGCATTTTTTTCATCATCGCGGTCTTAGACGAGTCTCGAGCCCTCTGTCGCATGGACAGACCTCCTCCTTACGGACTTGGCTGTGGGCGACTGCGGTGCAGCCGTGCCTCCTCCTTGCGGACTTAGCAGCTCTGGCCGATTTCGAACCCAGAACAACGGTGGTATGTTGTTACTCTCGGGTGGCCGCGGCTCGTTGCGGTGACGCCTCTATTGCAGGTGATCGTGGTTCGTGTCCCCTCGGCTATAGTGCGCCAAACGCCTTCGAACTCGTCCGGCCTCCTCCCGTAGGACTCAGCATGGGGAAGCTGCTAATGCCCACAGCATTCCTGTTGAAGCAGCTCGGTCGCCTCGGTACACTGACTTGGCCAATCGATCGCTTTGAGCGCCCCTGCGCAATGCTAGCACGATACCGCGAGGTGCTTGATGGATGTAACGCTCCGGCGTAACGGATGTGGGTCCCTTCCGCTGGAGTCGAGTGCGCCGAACGCCTACTCGCTCGTCCGGTGCCTCCTCCCGAAAGGGACTCGGCGAAGGGCAGCTGCGCTGATTGGAATGCATCTCAGATGCTGCAGCCGTGACGCCTCCAAGCGGACTCGTCAACCCGTACGAATTTACGGAAGTCCGAATGCGAGACAAAGCAAACGGACTTGCGCTGGCTGGTCTGTGCAAGTGTCCAGGTGACAATTGGCACTTATGCGACGGTTCATTGCAAGTACAGCGAAAACAAGACCAAGGTGAGCCTTGCCTGCTCGAGGCAGGGTTGCTCCGGACGGTGGGACCTCTGCAACGACGATTTACACGTATTCCTTGATAGTCAGAAGGGAGGGTATGGGAAGGGAAGGATAGGAATTCGCCAATCTTAAGCTATGAAATGCGTTAATGCTAAAGGCTAACGTCTCAAGTGTCTAAAATTTCTTAATACATACTGTTCTCCTCATTACTAATGTTATTACTCTATATTATCACTAGCTTAACCTAACTAAATTTATTAGGCTGTTCAGAACCTGTGCAAGCAATGATTTCTCTTAATGTCTGTCTTAGTTTCATCAGAATTCTTCCCAAGTAGTTTGAAGCTGGACAATCATGGTGTCTGTCGCATACACACGAACCATAGTACTGATCGTGATCATAATTTTCAAAAATGATGAACTGGTCACCAGTATTCAGAAGTAGTACTGCTAATTCAGGATTTTGCTGGAATTTTTGTGTAACACAGTAAGCCATATGGTCCTTTCTAATGTCTTGCCAATCACATCGAACCTTAATATGTCCTGCTCTTTCACGGGCCATCCTTGGACTCTCTAATGCCATTATCCAATCTTTGTCTGCTTGACAAGTAGCCTTCTTCGAATGGTAAACGTGTTCGACGGAAGGAAACACACCCCATCAATAATTATTGGTGCAACAAATGCACATGACAGAAAAGCAAAATCCTCTCGGAAATCTGTTATCATCCGTTCATTGCTGTTATCATTATGATACATGGTAATTTCAATATCTGAATTTTTGAAAACTCTGTCAATAATTTCAATTACTCTATGTAGAATCAATTTATCCAGACCACAAGCTATCTCTGGCATAGCAATCCATTTTTTTCGTTCTTCTAGCATCTCTAATTTTAATGATCGCAATGAATCCTCTTAACTTTCGTATGTTGGTGACACAGGGTCACCTGTGGTAACCCCTTCAGTTGAAGTACAGCCTGGTAGTATTCTTGGTTCTTCGCGTGATGCAGTCCAGTCTGTTGTAACTCTTGCAGTAGAAGTGGACCCAGGTGATGCTGCTTTTCCATGTAGAGTTGAGATAGAAGCTTCATCCAGCAGATTCTGTTGATGGTGAGGCAAAAAATATTACATGTAAACTTAATCACTTATTATGTTACAGAAATTGGACAAGACGCTTTCCAGTTGACCGAATTAAAAAATACGCCAAATTCTTGTGACCAGAATGTATCAGGAACTGGACTTGAAATCATGGACATTGATAATGCATTAGATGCATTACACTTGCCTGGTAGGGAATTGCCTGTCAATATCTAGATTGTCTATCAATATCTCCAAGAAAGTTGAACATAAATAAAATAATTTTTACCTTATTTTTCAGAAGTGGCTGAGAAATCTCACGCGGTGTGTCCGCCTCTGGTGAAGAGACGCCCAAAGTTACCACTTCCTCGAATTCCAAAGGTGCCAAAGGAGCAGAAGACACCTTTGGTGCAGCGGCTCATTACGACAGCTGTGGTATGCAGGGCAAGGGCACAACGGCTGCAATCTAGTGTGAAATAAAAAAATAGAATCATTAAGAAACTGAGACAAGGACAACAAACAGTTTTGAAAAAATTTCAAGAAAATCTGGACCCCAATTTTTTTAAAATTCTTATTAATAATTTGGAAAATGCAGACAGAAAACCCCAAGGGCGTCGCTATCCGATGGATGTGAAATCAATTTACATTGCTATTCGGCAAAAAAGACCCAGGGCATACAATGCCATGCCATTCATAAAGCCAACACGACAGACCATATCCTAAACATTGAAAATGCTTCACATTCAGCCCGGTATGTGTGATATGATACTAAGAGCGCTCCAAACAAGATAGTAAGTATGGATGCAAAGGACAAACAAGTAATCATAGTGTTTGACGAAATGTCTTTACGAGTATATTTTGTATGTGACCCCGTGACGGATGGGGTCATTGGATATGTTTACTTTGGGAATGGTAGGAGGAGAAGCTTACCCGGAGAGGAAGTAATGAACGTGATGGTGAGGTCTGTGTATGGTAATTGGCAGCAGCCCATTGAGTTCTGGTATACACACCGCAGCTGCAAAGCAGATGATTGTAAGATGATGTTCAAAGAAGCCATTTCTGGAATTATTGGCACAGGGCTGGTGCCAGTTGCTACCATGACAGACGGCGTGGAGACGAATAAAAAAGCCATGGACCAGCTTGGAGCTAGTGTGGAAGACCCGTGGATTGTTTTTAAGGGCAAAAAAATATATACCTTGTACCACTCACCTCACAATCAGAAGGCATTAAGAAATGCTCAAATGAAGTATGACTTGCTGCTGCCTGATGGAACAATTATTAAAGTCTTGTGTTGATCAGGTGGTCAGAATGGACATGAAAATGCAGCCAAGACTGTTGAAAAATATTTCTGAAAGGCACTTGAACCCAAATAGTTTGCCACAAACGAGTGTTACATTGGCTTGTGAACTGTACAGTAGAAAAGTGGCAGCTACAGTTATGACATACACAGCACTGGGTGCTTTACCAGGTGATGCTATGGCAACTGGAAAATTTTGGGAGAAAATTAATAATTTTATTGACTCTCTAAATGGCATTCAAGAAAACCCACCTGATGAGGAGCACAAATATTTGTGTGCTGTGACTCCATCCTCTCCTCACTTCAACTTATGGGTTTCCATGTATGCTGATATTCAAGCGTGGAAATTTCTTGGGTCCACAAATTTAAAATTTCCAGAGAAGTACATGATGACACTGCGAGGCATGGCCAATCTTATTAAAGACAATGAAAAACTACTAAAATATGGCCCATTCCCAACAGGGCATTTAACATCTGACTGCAAAGAAAATGTCCATTCCCAGTTTCGTGGTGCCCTTGGCCACTGCCAGAACCCAAGTGCCAAAGAATTTCCATCAGCACTTTCATCAGTTTTTATAAATTCACTCACAACCTCTCTAAAAGAAAAAAATTGCAGGGATGACAACACATTAAATCTCATACATTTTAACACACTTGTTAACCTCGCAAGAGAAGAGCAAACTGACCAATTGAATTGCCAGAGGTGGAAGAGGTGAGTGAAGACGACATTCCCGAAGAAGAGTTGGATGATCCTGATGAGGAGGAAGAAGCAGGAGCTGGGGTGGAGCCTAGCTAGAGACAATGATTACCTCAAAAGGCTCCAGGAGAAAATGGCAGCAGCTTAAAGTGACCAAATTGCTGCTCCCATTGTAGAAAGCTACCTGAAAAAAATTGAATGTCAGGATTGTAAGAGCATCCTTCAAACCTCGAGCCAATTTCCTCTCCACACCCTCGCGCTCTTCCAGAAGCACCCCTGTACAGGTGCAGTCCTCGTGCTCTTCCAGAAGCACCCCTGTACAGGTACAGTCCTCGTGCTCTTCCAGAAGCGCCACTTTTTGCTCGCCGCCTCAGTGCTCCCCCAGAAGTCCCCCCGCTATCCGCTCGCGTCGGCGGCACTCTTCCAGTACTGCTCCCCGGCGCTCTTCCAGGAGTCCACCCGGGGTGCGCTCGCCTCCCCGACGCTCTTCTAGGAGTCCACCCGGTGTGCGCTCGCCTCCCCGACGCTCTTCTAGGAGTCCACCCGGTGTGCGCTCGCCTCCCCGGCGCTCTTCTAGGAGTCCACCTGGTGTGCGCTCGCCTCCCCGGCGCTCTTCTAGGAGTCCACCCGGCGTGCGCTCGCCTCCCCGGCGCTCTTCCAGAAGTCCTCCCGTTGTCCGCTCGCCTCCCCGACGGAGTCTTCTTGTGCGGCCCAAGGACCAGGCGTTGGCTCTGGCTCAGGGAATGTCAGAATATGGTGAGTAACACTTCTATATCATAATTCTTAAATCAGTGCCTGTTCTTGGATTTTTTTAACTTCGCTCTCTCGTTTTTCAGAGTTCAGAGCATATTTGATTAGTGCACTGCTGGGCATCAAAGCAAAACTGGTAACCCCTGACCCTGGTGCAGTAGCTGCAATGGCAACACTTGAATGTAGCACCACAGAAGAAGCACTTCAGGGCTTGCCAGCCGATACCTTTGATGAATGGAAACTGCTAGAAAAGAAAATCAGGGATGGAGGATCGAAATTTATTAACAAAATAGTAAGTTTTCTGTTTTAATTTTTCATCTAAACCACTCAAATTTCTTTTTTCATTCGTGTCCTGACTTATCAACTTCTTTTTTTCTTTTTGCAGGTGCTACTTATGAAATGTCTCAAATCAGGCGATGTGGCTGCTACTACCAGATCCATTCTTTCACACACCTTATCGAACCGCCTGGCTTGCAACTTCACTCTTAGGGGGACAAGAAAGGAAGGTCTTGCTAATTCGTACTTTTATAAAGCCGTTTTACCTAGTAAGTAGTCTTCCCTAATCTGAGCCAGTCTCCTTTTTAGTCTCTCCACTATTTTCAGTTGTATTTGAAGGGTTCCCTTTGTTCCCAGGAATCCTCAAAGCTGCTCATGGCTCGTTCTTTCAAAAAGAGATGGATAAGGCAGCGGAGAACTGGCTGCGACTGGCAGCACAGAGGAAGGGAGGCCCACGGTTTGAGGCAATCACGTAAGTTTTCAACCACACATTAGCGCATGTTAACCTAAAGATCTGTCCAGAAATTTTAGTTCAATTCCTCTTTGTTCTCTTTTGTTTGTCACAGTCGCAAAAAGAAGGATACCATGGAAATGTTAATGTAAGTTGAATATCCACACATGTTACCTGATTATTTATTGAATGTCTCCGAACTGAGTTCATATTCAAATTTGTTTTGATATTTCCTTGCGATGCTTAAATCAGTTTACTGATTCCATTTTTAAATATTTCATTACAGTGATGATGCCGACCGAATGAGTCTGACCAGCGAGGACAGCATGGACAGCATCCACAGCATGGATTGTGATTAAACTTAATCTTTGAATTTCTTGTTATGCTCTGACAATTAAATGAATGTCATCATTGATTTATTCTCTAACTACCATTACCTTTCCTAATAACCACAATCTAGATCTAGTTCTTCTGTAGATGTTATTTAGGCCTCTACCTCTGTCTAAAATATGTGGGCTATCAAACATACAATTTAAAACTTCTATTAGATAGCTACATGAATCTATTTAAAAGACATCTAAGCATGGACATCTAATATACCGCAGAAAACCGGCGTTAAGACATTCTATTAGATGCCTAGCCTAGCCGTCTACTAGATCAGTTCTTGTATAAATCTGTCCATCTATTATATGGAAAATAAACTTCCATTTTCCGTGTGGGGTACGTCAGTCCTTTGGCTATAATTTGAGCTTCGGTGCACATTTCTACGACTTATACTTTGACAGCTACGTCGATATTGCCACACGCTTGTTTATGGACCATAATTGAGGTTTGACCTCAGGTGTGGGCCATCGTCCCATGAAGCCCTGGCATCTGGCATAGTATGACACAACAAAACTATCAATTCCCTACAATCAGTGCAATAGTTATATTAAGACATTTATCAAGATAACTGTAAATCACATAAATGAGTTTCCTTGTGGAAACCTTAACATAGTATAGAAAAACACAAAGAGCTGCTTACCGACATTGTGAAGGTCGCACTAAGATATCGATTAATTCTGTTACGAGATCAGTTAAGATATTTCTGCGATACGATTCCGAGACCTAATGACCCATGAAGGACCAGGGGCGCCCAAACGTTTTGGAGGCGGTGGGGCAAGGCACCTTACCTCCCTCCCTTTAATCGTATAAACCTCCCTTTAAGCTCTCCCCCCCCCCCCCGCGTTGGATTGTGCGAATAGTGCTTGTACAAAATATTTAGGGCTTCGCTGTGCGCACTTTCTCGTGTGATTCGTGTGAATAATATGAAAGGAAGGAAATATAATAAAATGAAGGAAAGCATGGTTCTGGGAATAGATAAAAATAAATATTTTTATTACATGATAAAATGCAATTGAAAGAACTTCAGAACAAAGTGTTGGAAGGAATCCCTGTTTGTCCTGTGCCAGCCATCACAATATCTTTTGAAGGTATGATCCGAAACCAGAAAATATTGTACATTATTTTCACATGCAATTATCATGAGATTTTCTAACCTACTTTGACCCATGGTACTCCTTAACCTAGTTTTGATTAATTTTAATTTTGAGAATGATCACACTAAATCCTTATGTACAAATTTAAGCATCCGGAGTGCTTAAGCACATCCTTATGCGCATGCACATTTTTGTACGGAGTTACGCACATTTCTGTACGGAATTGTGCACAAAAAGTGTGCGTAAGCTTCTGTATGCTTAATTTTGTGCGCAACTATGCACTAAAGTGTACACAAGGATCTACTGTGATCTCTCTGTGGATGCACTTGTGACTGCTAGGGTAACTGCTATTTTGAGAGCAACATAAATAGATGGAGAATGCTTTTGAGACCAGAGTTATGAACATAACCTCTAACATACGGGCCATGCCTGCCACTGTACTTTTATCTTCTGGACAAGTATCGGAATCTCCATCTCCCTGCTGCTCCAGCTCCTCATCGAACCCCAACCACGCGTCATTGCAATTTACCCCTTCGTTTTCACTATCTTCATCGGCTTCAGAAAGTAAGTCAATCCAGTTTGCATCGTCATGGTCATGAAGGTATTCATGCAAACGAATCACAGATTCATACGCAGGGAAAATTTTAGTAAACTGCACGTACTCCCTCCGAAGATCATCTGCATTTAAAAACTTCCCCTAGATAGCACAAAAAGCAGCAAACGCATCTTTTGGAAGAGAAGATGGCTCATAGCGACCTCACTCATTCTACGGCTCGTGAAGAGTCCAAAATTATTTTTGGAGGCCAGGGGTGTGGGGCGGTGTAACGTGAAACCGGCCGGCCGGCCGTGGACTTCAGTTCCAGACAGATTTTGAAGACGACGTGTCGTCATGTCGAGTGCCAGTAGCAGACCCGACCCTTACCCCTGATGTTGTGAATCCCTTCGTTTTACGCCTCTCCTTTTCCCTTCTCTCCTCCTTCCCTTTCCTCTTTCTCCTCTCCTTTACCCTCTTCTTTCCCTTCTCCCTCCCTCCCTCCTACCTCGCTTTTAGACCACCAACCTCCCTCCCTTTAAAAAAACCGGTGGGGCAATTGCCCCACCGTAAACCCCGTGTGGGCGCCCCTGCCTAGTGTTACCACTTGGCCCACGCGCACGCAACGCATTCGCGCAGCGGCACAAAAAAAAAATGCGATTCCACAAAGTGAAATCCTAGGAGGCCCGAGTAGAGTCAGTCGATGTTGCCTAGAATTTGTAAATTTTGTAGTTTTACTGATAGGTTGAAGTGTCTTTCGAGTGCGTATGTGACAAACAGGATCTGGAAGGAGAGGAGGGTAAAAGGAGCGAGAAGTGTGAAGAAGAAATGTTAATGAATGATTCGTTGAGAAAATATTGGATAAGTATTGAAATGTGATCAAAAAGAAAAAGAACTGTATTTTCGGGGGTAAGTTCAATGATTGTTAAGTGAAAAAGTTTGAAAGAGCCCTAGTCTCGCCCAAGGTCTCGACTGCATTCTCAATCTGTACGCCAACAACGCAACGCGGCGACCCGCGGTTGCTACGACAGTCATCGTGTGATCAGGGATCGAGAGCGGTCTCTGCCGATTGACGGTAGCGCGCTCTGTCGGCTGGGCACAGAACTACTGACCGTACCTTAATCCGATGAACTTTAAAATATTTATTCTCAGCTCACATTGAATGACAGGAGTATTAACTACTAATTTCTTCACGTAATAACCACAATCAAAACTTTCGCGCACCACTCAAAACAGATGAAACCGACGTCGGTGTCATCAATTGTTTTGCTTCACCCGTCGTCATGGTGTTGGATGAAACATTCAGGAGGAAAGTACAGCCGACAGTCAACTCCCGGCAACGTTTGAAAGTCTGTACTCTTCGCCGCATTGTTGGCCGGCCACCCCAAGCTTGATATATCAACTTTTCAAACGCGGCAGTTTTTGTTTTTCGTTGCGGCTGCACTACGCAACAGGCTGTGGTCTGATTGGTTGTAATTTTACCCTTTCCACCAACTTTGCCTCGGCTAGGCTAGACCTTTGCTTGAATCGATCTTTTCGCCCATAAGAGCCTGCAGCTTGACTCGGGCTATCAATTTTTTCAATTGAAAATGCTCGAATTTCAGCTTTTGCGTTTTCGTATGGGTATCAGAAACTGAATCAGCGTGTCTCCTTCCTTCGCCTTGCAAACTCTCATCGAAATCGACAATTTCGTTCGGAGAAGTTCATTAGGGGCCATGTAAAAAAAATTCTGAATCCTAAAGATTGCAAAAGGCTACTTCGTGCCTAAAAGAAACGACACTCCCGACGCTTTTTTCGGGCTTCACGACGAAGCGTTCACTCGAAGAGCACACGCGGCACGAGTATCACTTGGTTGGCCCTCTTTATATGCACTTATAAATATAAGCCACACGTGGTGTGGACTGTATGGGGGAATTTACTGCGTCAAAGCGAGAAGCCGCTATAGTAAAAAATAACCTCATAGTATTCAGGAAGAACAGTATGAAAGACTGACACGGCTGCAGACATTCTGAAGGTTTTCTGACGAGGTGGAAGATTAACAACACGGTGCAACTTGTGATAGCTGTCCGGTTATCAATTTTTCTGCTTCTGTGGGTAAACTCAAGTATACTGAAATACGATACAGCGAATTCATAAGTAGTGAGAGATCAGCTTTCACGAAAACCGCCTTCACAGTCTTGACTATCACAGTTACACCCATGAAAGACACGTGTATTCATTGGTAGAGCTTTTCCACTTTGAAAACTTTCCATCTAGATACTGTAAAATTACAGACATAAAAGGCATTAGTAATTCTTTGCCCCCCCCCCCCCAATTCGTATCCGATCTTGGGGGTTCTGTTTATTTTGGTGTACTAGGGCGAAGACGGGGGGGCGGGGGGGTTACCGTGCTACGCCCCATTGGTATAACATCAGAAGCACGAGACAGCGTGCACCTTAACTTAGAAGACAAATGGACCGTGTCTTGAGTGAAAGTTTGCTCAGAAACGGCCAGCTCTGAACCATGGCCAATGTTTCTCAGTCTTTTACCATTGGCCGTGCCATTATTACATACGCATTATTGCTAACAACGCCATTCTCAAAATAGGATGCAATCTTGGAGGCAGATGTGGCAGGGAAAGAGTTGGCAACTGGAACACCATTCTCAGATGGAGGCTTACTTTGTGAGCGAGAATACTGCGACCTATATCTTTTCTTCGACACGGGAAAGACTGTAAACACCGCCACCAGCAAAAAATATGGAAATATTCATGCGCAATTGCGGAAATTTGTCATATTTTTTGTCCCATTTCCAAAAATACTTTTTTCCGATTTTTTCGATCATTGAAAAAGGATGCGCAGGGCACCCGAATGGGGCCTAGCTGCGCCTTGCAGCAGTAAAAATCAATGTTGCAGAAACATTATAAAAATATTTACTAAGGTCAATTTGGCTAAGGTCGGACCCTAAAGAACACTGGAAGGACCACAGGAGGTCAATTGACCCCTCGACACATTCAAACGACCGCTACTACCACATTTCCCGTCTGATTAGCATAATTTTTTTTTTTACTTTTATTCAGTTAGGACTTAGATCATCCCCATTTTTCTGTCGACGTAATTTTCTGTCTGTAATTCAAGGAAAACGTCGCAAGGTAAAGAATCGATTGTGGGTCCCTTTCCCAGAAAACTCAAAACGAAAATCACACTTAGTACGTCAGTCCTTTGGCTATCATATGAGCTTCGGTGCACATGTCTACGACTTATACTTTGATAGCTACGTCGATATTGCCAAACCCTTGCAAATGGACCATAATTGAGGTTTGATCTCAGATGTGGGTCATCGTCCCATGAAGCTCAAATTCACATATCTCGTAGAAAAATACCAACTTTAATCAGGAATAGAAGGGTATAGTTTAAAGGGAACGATACACGTACAGCACTCGGCACAGTCTTTCGCTGATGACCCTTGTGCTCAGTTTCGCGATTGAATCCTGTTTCGAACGGAGTGTGTCGCAGCCTTCCCGGAGCCCGTTTTGGGGCCTGCTGGGCCGTGTCGGGCCTCCGCAGGGGGCAGGGGACCTGCGCGGGCCCTACTGGCTGGCGCGGCCGGTTGCTGAACATGCTCCGAGTTTCAATATTCCGCCCAACAGTCGAAGAATCAGGCTAACTTAGACGGGTTTTCCGGAAAACTGGGGAATTTTCCAGGAAGGAGAACGTTATTACTGGATAGATTGAAGCTTCAACTTTTCGGTCACAAAGTTTCAGATCGATCCGCCCCATACGAAACGAGTAGCAATGTTCTAAAGTTACAGGGAATCACCTCTCCAAGTGGCGCGCGGAGCGGCCAGCGAGGCTCCGAGGCCGGGTGTATCGTTCCCTCTTAATGTTCTTACTTTTATGGTTCATTTGTCCGGATTTTATAAGTTTAATTGCGCTCTGGTTATCTACCATCAGCCCAATTTTAGGCACGATGTCCGTTAACTCGTTGAATAAAGTGCTAAGGTACAGTATTTCTTTGCAACATTCTGCTGCAGAAATGTACTCTGCCTCTATTGTAGATGTTGCTACAATGCTCTGTATTCTAGAGCACCCGTATACCGCTCCACCCGCGTATGATATCACATAGCCTGAGGTACTTCTCATTTTGCTTTTTTTGGCGAGATGCTCGCCCGTCCAAACAGGCATGCGGTCGTTCTGTTACCGGCTTCCGCATTTGCAGGTGTCTTAGTTTGACTGCTCCGGCATGAGGGGCCTCGTAAGGGCATTGAGGGGGGGGGGGGGTATCTTACGTGCGTGCATTCGTTCCATAAGGTCAGGTTAGGGCCCTAACATGGGGGGGGGGGGGGCGGAGGGGTCCAATATTCCTTAAATTTTCCTTACGTAATTATTGAACGCTACATAACGGCGCACCACCTCCCTGTGTATCTCGGGATTTTCTTGCGTGTACCAGCGCACCGGCTCCCTCTTTACCTTGGGATTTTCTTGCGTGTATTGGTGCACCGCCTCTCTGTGTTTTCTGCAAGTGCCCGAGCGTACTCACCCACTGCGTTGCGGTGCCGCCGGTTTTTAGAGTTTGGCTAACCAGAACCAACGTGTTCGGTGCGTGTCTCCACACCCAGAAAAAAAGGGTTCTCGGAGTGAGAACAATGTGCTTCGAACAAGATAATTTTAATCTCAGCTTTGTCTAGTGCATTTTGCTCTTCATCCAAGATGTAAATGCTCTCGGAATCGCACGGTGCCAATGGAGACCAACTTACACTCGGTCAAGACAATGTTCTCACCGAATTGGCTTGCTACGAGCTCTAAATCTACTCGAATTTTCATATGTTCTGGTCTCGGTGAAGATTCTACTCAACCTCCACCAAAAATCTTTTCTTGCACAACTGAGGTCATGTTCTCGACAAAGATGAGAACAAGACCAAAATTCACGGACTATAAGGGCAGGCTCGGACTGGGCCTACCAAATCCCCCAGGGCTCACTAATTCCCCCCCCCCCCCATACACCCCCGAAACAAAGAAAAATAGAAAGGCCGGAAGGGCCCGACCGAAACCATGCAGTGTATGTAGGCGGCCGCTGCCAAGAGGGGCCCCGCCGCACCACCGCTAGGTCCACAACCTGGTGCCCTTGTCGGAGGGGCCCCACCGCAGCCTGGCCCACCACCGACCGGTTTTGGGTCGTTTTTGGGGGCCTTGGGGCCTCGAACGGGGCCCAACCACAGCCCAAGCCTTGCGCACGACGTGACGGTCCTGAATCGGACATTTAGTACGTTAGCGGGGTTCGAAGGGCCTCTAAATTTCGGGTTTGGTGCGGGGCCCCGCCGATAATAATCTGGCCAGTCCGACCCTGGATGGTAGAGGGAGAGGGGGGCCAAGTTAAGGTTCAAGCAGTTGTGTTCAAATAGGATTGTAGAGCATAAAAATTAATACAATTTTGATATCGGAATACTTTATTACGTTATGTCTTCATTACATAAATACACACAAAAACGTACAAAATTACAGTTACAAAGCATATGTTTTAATGCAACAACTTTTTTTTATCAAAAGAGCAACGCTCCCACAAAGGCATATAGTATAATAATCTTTCATGACATATTGCTTGAAACTCTTCAGTTGGCGTAACTTCATAAGAACAAATGTGGTTGACATATGACAGAGAGATAAGAACGTTAACAACAAATATTACAGACTTTGTATCTTTAACAATTTTTCCAAATATCGGTAGCAAATCACACACCTTAATAAGAAGCACAGAATTTAAAAAATACCATTCCCACTCAATTTAACACTTTCTGCCACGGTAATTAAATTATTACACTGATAAGGAACACCATCATGAATGGGGAGGTAGTAGTCAAGTGTACCAACACAAACTTGACGAATGCCACTAGAGTGAATAAGGCTATCACAGCCATCAAGACGCATTAGTCTTTCACATAAATAAAGTTGAAACTTCACAGCCACAGAAAAAGGCAGATTAACCCTCGAGTTGCACAGTTTGGCATAAGCTTTTCCCCAACGATGATTACTTTCACACATCAGTGAAGATAGGAGAACTAAAGGACCATTTCTGCAAAGAAGTATAATTTCCACACCCTATCTGAATCTGGCACGAGGTCTCCAATCATTTCACCTAAATAGCGAGCAAGGCATTACATATCCGATGCTGAAAGATTCCAACTGCTTTTCTGGAGACGCTGTACAGTTAAATTTATGGTAGGTGGTTTGTTTCTAGTTTTACTTGGACCATAATCAAAACCCCCAATCCTCTCAGTTAAGGCACCAATATTAAAACAATCCCTATCACTGATGAGATAAAACAATATATGACAAATATCATACCGAAGCATTCCTTCATAAATATCATGCATAACATCACAGTGATGACTCTTAACACAGTGAAAACGGGGCAACTCGTTCCAAACACATTCTTCACGAACACCTGTAAGTGATGAGTCATTAACAACTAAATCAGCAGCGTAATATCATTTCTGAAAAAAAGCATCAGGTTCAGGAGTGCAAAACTGTTCCATAACATTTCGATGGAGTTTATTCCACAATAAAAGTGAGCCCGAAAACTCTCAACAAACCCCAAAATTGAATTGGAGCCTAAATTATCTGCTTTGATCAAACAACAGCAAAAATAAACTTGAAATTCATTATCATTACAAGCGATGGATATGTTACGGCTTGAGTCCGGTCACCGGCTAATCTTAGGACTAACCGGCTAATGATAAGAATAGCTTATGCCGTTCGGCTAGTGTCTCTTGTCCGGACAATAACCGGCTAGTGTGTGCGCTGGCCGACATTAGCCGATGCTGCTCGGCTAATGTCGCAGTCGGGTGCTGCGTCGACTAATGACCGGACAGGAGGACAGGGGGTATGTGGGAGGGGTCAACATTATTTATTCGTACAACTACGGCTGCTGTGGCACTTCGAGGTGCACAAACGTTTAGCCCGTCGGCAGCCACGCCGTGCAGTGTTGCAGCCAGTTGAGCAAAGACATCTCCGGTAGCCTTGACCACCAGAGATGCTTTCAACAGCTGCCCAACCGCGAAGTGTAACTTCTTTGTCGGACACGTCAGAGATGTTTAGGAATTGTTCCTTCGATCCCCCAAATTGGTTGGCTCAGGAGAGTCCGCAACGTGCCGTGCTGGTTCCCTACGCGGTACAAATTTTGGTCCGTGACTTCCAGCACAACAGCTATCACATTGCGGGGGTCACCGCGGAGTCGACATCGAGGATAGGGATCGTGACTGTGTCCCCGACGTTGGCTGGTGGGAACTCCCGCAGTGACGTTTTCACCATCTTCGTCGCCTGCTTGTGGAGGCTCGTCACCGCACCTGCGTGTTGCGTCCTGATGTCCGTACTCCGCTTGCATAGTTCGCACTTCCCATCCTCGGCACAACCCTTGTGCACGGGTTTGTGGCAAGCTGCACAGGTCTCAGCCGGTGGGTATACACATCTATAAACATAAAACGGAACTTTTCTTAAGTTTGCATTACAGAACAAGTCAAAACTTGAGAAGGTAAGATCTATTAGGGGCTTAACTAAGCATGGTCAAAGAACAAGTTTCCATGCGAGCCATAGGCACCAGGACATGGCAGGGCACGGCACGCCATGGCAGCCCACGCCACACAAAGGACCGGCACTGACGCAACAGGATTTTCACTAGAATTTCAGAAAATTCATTGCTGCCTCGATGGCTGATTCTGCAGCCTCTATGCTTGAGTCGAAGCTCATCGACCCAAACAAGTCCAGGGTGTCTCCCTTTCCGGTCTCTTCTTGCATGGTTGATCGCGCTCCCACACTAGGTCTGCTCTCAAAGAAAATTGATGCACCACTGACGAGCTGGCTGGCTTCGGTCTCGGTCCGGGCGAAACATTTCCCACCCTTAAGCTCACTTCGAGTTAAGCGACTCAGGCGAACTCTACCGAAGAGACTTCGGGTACGGACTTCGGCTCGTGAAGTTATGTGAACAACCCTCGGCGTTCGCGCGCTTCGGCTCGGATCCTCGGCGGCGGCACGGCGCGTTTGGTTCACACTTGTGGGAATGGCTATCCTGGAGTCGAAACTCCAGGCGGCCAAACGCTGACCTCTCAACTTGCGACGGCTTCTTGCACATTTCACAATTCCTGACTCACCTACGTTTGCTCCAAGGTCCACTTGAGTTTATAATCACACAACTTTCTTTGGCAACATCGCCAAATTTAAATGAGAACGCGATAAAGTCACCAAACTGCTCTCCGCCACCTCTCCCCCTCCGCCGTGAAGCGCCGTCCGTTCTCCCCGCAGCTCCGCGCTTCTTGCGCTCGCCGCCGCTAGGGGCGCCACTAGTCACGTCTCGAGCGGAGGCGGCGCGTGCCGTTTGGTTTGAAAGTGTGCGACGTTGCGACGCTTCTGCAGCTGTTTGTCAGTTAAGAAATTGCGGTTTTTTGACAAGATGTCTGACGATGAATCTAGCGCGAGTTTTGAGGCGGACGATCCCGAAGCATTGAATTTGTCGGATGAAACGGTGGCATCAACCGACAATTCTTCGATTTCGTTCAATTCGTCTTTTTCTGAAAGTGACACTCCAGGACCCTCGAGCGCAAGTACACCGAAGAAAAGTGGTAGAGGGAAAACAAATGCTGGGAAAAGTAATGTTGAGGACAAGGGGCCTGATCCATTTAAAAAGCCTGAACCCCCAAATTTTTTGCAAAATGTACAATTTGCAAAAGTGTTCTGAAGACTGCATCTGGTTTTGCAAATCACAATCTGTCCCACAAGTGGAAAGGTAACTGAGTAGAACAGTATTTTTCCCCCAGTATTCTATTTATTCCTGTTTTTTTTTCTCAGATGATTAATTTGAATTTTGTTTACTTTTGCATTCAGAGCTCGCTACAAAGCAGGCATCACCAGAAGAGTTGCGACAACACTGTCTGAATGTTGGGGCCTCTGCTGTACTTCAGGACATTGAAAAATGTCCGTTCAAAGGAGAACATAGCAAGGACAAGATTGCATTGGCAACAGCTGTCAACAAAAAAAAAAAGACTCAAAAGAATGTCTTGTTCTTCTGGAGACATTGACAGCAGAAGTTGTGGCAGGTCTCACCACTTACAAAATTAACAAGAAAGGTGCAGCATTTGCCTCTTCAACAAGGCAGAATCTCATGGAAAAAATTTCTGCTGTTCTTTCAAATGAAGATTTCAGACATGACCTCATTGAGAAACTGATAAAAATTGAACTGTGCACAACCACTGTGGGATACCCTTATTTGCTGGAGTTATTTCGTAGACTAGGTAATTCAGCTCTTGCTTTTCTCATCCGCTCGTTTGGTCGAGGGAACACTACAAGGAACCATCTCCGTTCCAAAGATGATTTCTCCAGTAATCTCAGTCATAAAACTGTCTACTACATTGCTGGATCCAGCATTCGCTCCCATTTCAGACATGCATGCAGGTACAACAAAAATTCAAAGCTAAAGAGAATAAAAGCCTGCATTCTTAAGAAGATAGCAAAAATTGGAAGACCAGCGGTGTGTCAAGAAAAGGACAAAAGCTACTGGACATATCAGATGTGTCGCAAGTCTTTGATGTTTGTTAATGATGTGGCTTTTGAATTTTTTTTGGAAGTAGCTCAAATACTGCAGAAGTTGGAACGACCAGACGGTAGCCTGGGCCATGGAGCTGTCATGGATGTTGTTGCTGCTACTCCAAGCGTTCTGGCCAAATGGGACGCAACTATCGACTCAGAGCTAGATGAAGATGAGTCCTTCTCCTTCATGGTGAAGGTGGTTAAAACCTACACCAACACCTTTGGAAGAGGAGTTTTACTGCGCAGAATGAACAAAGAGTTCAAGAAAGGTCGAGGAGGCAAAGCTACGACATCAGTAAGTCACAGAGCCAAACTCTTGTGATTTTGAAAGTAAGTGGTTCTTAATATTTTTCATTTTAACTTTTTCTATAAATATATTTCTCAATTCTTCTGTCTTGTTAATGTATTTCTTAATATTTCTGTGAATATAATTCTTGGTATTTCTATGTATGTAACCCATAATTAACAGATTTGATCAATGTCATTATTGTATGATGTTTAACCAGAGTACAGGGCACAGTCAAATAAAACAACATATTTTCAATACGTATTTATTTAAGATTTGAAATTGTGAGAGAGCACCAATAACTTCTTATGAGGTCAACAGAAATACTAAAAAATTAACAAGTTTTAACATTCTACAACTCCAAACAAAAAACAGAACGGGTAAACAACAGAACAGAGACAACAATACCAATCAATAACTTATTAAACTAAATCACTTTACCCCATCTGCTTTCTCCTAGCGCATCTTCCTTTTCGGGAGGGGCTCGTCACTTACTTCAAGTAATTTGTTCATTGCTTGAGTATTGCCAGATCTCTTCCTTACATTGTAATCTCTGTGGGTAGAGATTGAAGCATCACTGTTAAGGAACTCTGATGCATTTGGGTTGTGGCTGCCTCCAAGGCTGGCACGCTGCTTCCCAAAGTATTGCTCGAGGGGATCTTGATTAAAGACCCGAGCATTGATGAACTTAGCTTTTTCGGTCCCTAGCATATATTTTACCGCACCAGTGAAACCATTGATGGTAATCTCAAGCCCCTGTAGAGTAGATCTTGCCAGAAGCATTTTCTCTTTCTCTTTAGCTGACACTCTCTGCTTAGCCATCACCTCATCTTCCCACTCCTTGAGGTAATGCAAAAAGTCACCCAGTTCTTGGAAGCGGGAATCATTCACATCAGTGTAGGAGTTCAGTCTAACATTGGCGGTTCGCTTTCCGTGTTGACTGTGCGCTCCATTCAAACAGTCAAACATGTCATTGACTTTCAGGATAAAGTCCACAGTTTCAGATGTCCCTTTCCACTTTCTTGACTGTAAATCCAAACCAGTTGTTTTGCTTAAAACCTGTGCAGCATACAGTACTTTCATGCACGTGTAACTATTGAGATAAACATTAACTGAATTTAGTTTACAATTTTGCCTCCATGTATTTTCATGGTCCTCTAAATACAATCTCTGAATAGTTTTCCAAACAATAAGTTCCTTGTTTTTTGTTAACAATCTCTTACATTTAGGGTGAACACCAGACTTAGCAAAACAGTTTCTAATAGTCTTTAACAGGTGTGGTGGGTCTGATATAAAATAAAGAACCCGATCTGGAGCAGCCAAATGAACAGTATCAAATACAACACCAGAATCAGTTACAATTACAGGCTTGTGCATTTTGAAAAACGCTCTATTAATGGAACTACCATCACATACAATACTTAAGATTTTAATACCTGCCACTTCACAGTGAGTGATAACATCCCATGCTCTATCATATACAAACTCCTTGTTTGGAGAATTGGCTGTAAAAGAAGCAACTACTTCTTTTACACTATTGCATACCCCTTTCAACATAAAAGCTAAAATAGTTGCAGCAACTGGAGGCTCATCAATTTTTTGTTCACCATTTACTGTTTTAGGTAAACTCAACATTTCCTCCTCAACTTCATTTAACTTTACATACCCTATCATATTTCCTGTTGACTTTTGGTAAACTATTTTCTGAGAAATATGTATCTCATCCATTAACAAATTATGGAACTTTTGATATGAATCTTTATAACCAGCTAACTTTTCAGCCACTTTCTCTAATCTATGAGGCATGATACCCTCCTCTCTAGGAGCTACATGAGAGTAATCATACAAAGTTCGGCCGGTGGGGAACCTAATTCCAGCACTTGTCTATGTTTCCAACATTGAACTCTTCTCAGACTTGATGAGGAGAGCCAACCTTATCATGGTCGGATGCCATCTCATTCCCCTTTTGTCCTTGAGGGAAGCATTTTTTATTTGTTGCTGGATGAAGAGGGCTTGTAGTTTGGTGAGCTTCACATCACTTAATGCTTCTGATAAGCCCTCTTCAATATCATCATCGACTGGGACTGAATTGGAACGGAGAAGAAGTTGAACTCGATTGTGTAAAGCATCAATTATTCTGTCCTTATTTTTGCTTTTTCTTTGGAGCTCATATAATTTGTGTAGCTTTTGCTCCTCTGTGAGACACACATTTGGTGTGTTTGGATGGTATTCACTCTCTCCCACTTGATTCATTTTATTAGTCCTAAACCTTGCACACACCTTACTGCACTCCTTACATCTCCATTTCTCCACAGGCACAAGCATTGCACATTTATGTGGTCTAAAAGTACTGTCATATCTGCTCTCATCAAAAATATTACTATCAGCAACACCAGTTGTATCAGCCTTGCACTGTTTTTCAAAATTTTTATCATCTACCCCTGAACAAATTTCCATTCTTCTAACAAATGTCACTAGAGAGAGTGTTCTATCCACAAAAGCCCTAATATTTTCTCTGTTCAGAACCACTTTGTTCCCACCAGCTTTCACAATATCTTCATGCAAGTCACTTGGCAAACTGCGACGATGAACAGTGACTCGGACAGCACCACTGAAATACATCAGCACAGTTCTTTGAATAGCCTTATCGTCGCCACGAGACAGGAGCATGACATGTATTCCAGTTCCATCTGCAATTGGGTGCCAATGCTTTGGAAGAACTGCTCTTAATATAGAGAGCAATTTATTTACTGTTGACAGTCCAACAACTGGCACCTACCAAAGAAATAAAACAGAAAACCAAATTATCTATAATACAATTGAAAGTAATAGAATAACATGTAAAATCCACTAATACAAACCTGTTCACTTGTAGATGTTTCACTACCTGTGCTATCCAGTGAGCCACTACTATTGGAACTGCCTGAGGAATTGCTCTGTTCTGAATCAGATTCCTGAACCTGGGGGTTAACAGATAAAATAACGACTACATATTGTGTGGCAATCGAAAATAATTTGAAACGAATATCAATCCACTGTATTTACCATGTTTGACAAGCTGTCATTGTCATCTGATTCCAAAGCTGCTTCAAAATTGACAGACTCATTATCCGACTCACTGTCTGTGCCTGTAACTCTTCCACTGTCATCAAAGTAATCCCTTTCGACGTTTGAGTCAATTTCAACGGTCTAAAATAGGCAGAAATCACAAAAATTAAAAAGATTACTCGCATGTGAAACAAATACATTATGAGAGTGAAGTGTACTTACGAATGCACTTGATTTCCGTGGCCTGCCTCCGGGAGCATGGCCTCTTGCACACTTGTTTCTTCCACGCTTGGAGTGGGAAAAACTGCTACCTCTTTTGTGTCGCGGCATGATTGCTGGCACAGCAAAACCCTACAAAACAGAGACTGAATTTAAGAGACAACCTCAATTTATACCAACAAATATACGTCGAAAAACCACTCGTCCATAAGAGGTGGAGGTTAACCCGGTAATCCACCAAAACAGCACAACCCTCAAAACATAACGAATTAAGAGCAGAAACGACTTCATACTAGAACACTATTTTCATATTTACCTCACAATTTCTTTCTTTCCACTCTTCAAATTCTCATTCGTTCGTGCAGTCACAATAGTAACGGAAAGGCTCGCACTCGTAGCAAACAGTAAACAATAACGAAAACCAAGCAGAAACACGCCCAGACTCGAGACATGACTAGTGGCGCCCCTAGCGGCGGCGAGCGCAAGAAGCGCGGAGCTGCGGGGAGAACGTTACGCGCCTGCAAGACGGCGCTTCACGGCGGAGGGGGAGAGGTGGCGGAGAGCAGTTTGGTGACTTTATCGCGTTCTCATTTAAATTTGGCGATGTTGCCAAGGAAAGTTGTGTGATTATAAACTCAAGTGGACCTTGGAGCAAACGTAGGTGAGTCAGGAATTGTGAAATGTGCATTGGTTACGGAGAAGAAGCCGTCGCAAGTTGAGAGGTCAGCGTTTGGCCGCCTGGAGTTTCGACTCCAGGATAGCCATTCTCACAAGGTTCACATCAGCGTCGGCAGAGCGCGGTGTAGCGCGGAACGAGAACGGGGAGGCGCGCCCTCGAGGCGCGTGGTTTCTCCCTTCCTCTTCCCGGCTCAGCTTAGCGGCGTAGAAAGTGTTGCCTACCCAACAGGCGCTTCGGAGCGAGAATTCAAACGGTGCGCGGCGCGGCGCGGTCGACTTGTCAATACATTACACGCGTGTTTATGGTTTTCGCCGATAGGTGGCGCTTGTGGCGCGCAACGCCGTGTATAAATTCGGAGGCGACGACAGCTCGATATCAGTCATTCACAGAGCGTAGCCACACTAACTTAAAATGGGTATCCTTGCTTGTGCCTGTGACATTCAGATGCTGAGAGGAAAGCACGGTGAATATGTGATGAAGGAGTTTAGCCTGTACGATCCTCTGTTTCACAAAAAAAACTTGCGGTTTTGTATAGGCCTACTGGGGACATAATTTTTTCCGCACACCAAAAATTCTAACGACTACATCTAGCTTGCCTCATGGGCGTAGTGGGAAATAGCTAGGGAAATTTGGGGTCACCATGTTGGTAACAGGACTGCATGAAAAAAATGTCGGATTGGTTCGCGAACTTATTTCGAATTTCAGTCATGCAATCCACATTTGGGCTACGCCCCTACATCAAAGTGAAGGAGAGAGGGGAAAGCAAGGTATTCACAAAATGTCGGATTGGTTCGCTGGCACGAACTAATCCGAATTTCATGAATACTTTCCTTACGTACCGCCCCCACAAGGGAAAGGGGAAAGGGGGCCCGGGGCACAGGTGACAGGTCACCTGGGGAAAAATATAATTAGGTTGAGGTTACACCCCCAAAACAGGGTTACATCAGGGAATAAACTTGAGTTGGGGTTAGGCTTAGGTTGGGTTAGGCTTAGGGTAGGTTACGCTTAGGTTGGGTTAGGCTTCGGCTAGGATAGGCTTACGTTGGGTTAGGGGCCGTGCCAATACTACGTGACCAACTTAAGGCCACTTTTTGACCCCCCCCCCCCCCGTCCCCGTGACGTGGATAACCTAACCTTCCCATGTATTAAAGATAGGGCGCAGTATTTGGTCGAACCCCCCCCCCCCCCCCCAAAACCGGTCACGTAGTATTGGCACGGCCCCTTAGGCAGGTGACATCCCGCGTCAAACCTAGGTTAGGTTAAGGCAGGTGACATTCTACGTGACAAAATGGCGGCGGGGTGACATTCCGCCACCAAGATGGCGGCGGGTGACATTCCGCCCCCTATACTACTCACACTCAACGAGCTCTATAGTATTTTTAGAGATTTTGTGTCGTGACAAGAACTCCTGCACACCTTGAGTGCGAAGCTGATAACGTTGCTCCTTGCTCCCTCAGAGATTCTATCAACTTATCCTTAGAGATGAGCATTTTGGTCAGGTACCGAACTTTCTCAGCAAGTGCAATTTCTGTCTTTGTGGCTTTTTCCACATCATGCACACCAACCGTTCCATGATTAGACTTCAGTGCCACTTTGTGAACTGTAACTCGTTCTGCAAAAGAAAAGCCAACAATGTACAAAATTTGATCAGATTAAATGCTCTGACAAAGATCCACTCACTCTTTTGACGCTTCCTTGGTTTGCACTTTCTTTTCCTCCTTTTTTTCTGTGAGAGTTCATTTTGTGGATCATTATGGATGGTTTTCACTTCCTCCACTGTAGAGATTGAAGGCCCGGAATATTTCCGAAAATTTTGGAAATATTTCCGGAAACTTTCCGAAATATTTCCGAAGGGTCGGAAATAATTGGAAACAGTGGAAATTTTGATAAAAACGCTTTTAAGATGCACTTCTGGTGCTTTTACTGGCCGCACGCTGCGCCGATCGCTTCAGCGCACGATTTTAACTTTGAGGTGATTCCCAGAATACAGGTCACTTTGAGGCATTCCAGACGAAAAAAGCCACCCGTTTTTCGACCCCTTCCGAATTTGTCCCACATTTCTGATGCCAGAAAAAAATTTATCGGCAGTTTTGCGAAGACTTCTAGTGTCTTTATCGTCGAAGCGTAGATATTTCATTATGTCTTGGAATCTATTGCGAGACATAGAATTTGTAAAAAAGGGCGGGCCCCACTTGGAGTCCCACAAATCACTCACTCGGATGCCTCGAGCACCGTATGCACCACGCGCGTACAAAATTGCTATGAACGCATCTATTTCCTCTAGCGCTAAAGTCCAGTTGGGATTCTCGCTAACGCGCCTGGCTTCTTTTTCAGTATATGTTTCTATCAATTTTAGAATGGGCTCAGTCAGAAAAAGACGCAAACTTGTATCAGGGAAGTCTCTATCCATGCCCCTTCTAGCGTGCCCCGTGGGGCCACCCGTTTCCCTCAACATGTTCTGTGTACCCCTTCTACCAGCTCCATCACCGGGCTGAATTCTCTTCCAAATGGTCCCATCATTGCTGACCTCCTGCTCACCTATTGCAGGGCGGGCCTGAGCTGGTGCAGGCCCTGTGGCAGCCGCAGCTGCTGCGACTTGTGGAGGAGCTTGCCCAGTTGCAGCCACACTTCGTTCCCGACCACGCTCGGCAGCAGCTCCACGCCCGCGGCCCCGTTGAGCAGCGTCGCCACCTCGAGGATCAGCATCATCCCCGTCAGGTACTTCGTCACGTACAGCAGCAGCACTTCGTCCTCGGCCGCGCGTCGCAGCCTTACCGCGTCCACGGGCAGTAGCAACATCACGACCGTGTCCACGGGTAGCAGCGGCAGCAGCAGCAGCACCACGACCGCGGCCACGGGTAAAAGCCTTACCGCGTCCTCAGCCACGCCGAGCAGCGCTGCGTTCCGCGGGGGTACAGCTCCGTGGACTCTCGTCATCAGATGTCTCAGCAAGCACTTGGCCACCTGATACAAAGTTATATTTAAAAATTTCATTAAAGAACAGCATGTACTAAATATGACTTGTAAGTACGCATCCAAAAATAAAGTGATTACAAACCTGCATTTCCAGATTCATTGCCGCGAGTTGCACGAGCAGTGCCTTGTTCGACCCCTAACTCCAGCTCTGCATGACCTACGGATACAATATGATAGTATTCTGTATTTCCGACGTGACGAATGTGTTGAAATGCGTAGAGATAAGTACTCACTGTCAGCTTGAAGTGTCTCTTCCTCGGATTCAGAAACCAGACTCTGAATCCTCGCTGGAAGACGGAGCAGGGCAGTGGTCGTCGTCAGAGGAATCTTCGTCAGACGGAGCCTCTAGATCGTCTACTTCTAGCTCAGCTGGCGAAATGTCTTGCAATGCTTGCAACATTTCGGCCTCGGTAAGGCCACGGCGTCAAGCCATGGTGAATGAACTCGCACGCAAAGTCACCCTCCTAGCGACGATCGCACAGCTTGCCTTCGCGGTAGGCGCTCCCGAGCCTGGCAAGTCAGAACCGGCTGCTGGCCGCGTGCAACACCCGGCTGTGGTGTCGCTGATCAGTCTGCTCTGAGCTAGCACAACCGCTGGAGTGTATTCCCCGAGAGGTATTAGTAGTATACGGGCCCCCTGGTTGCGGGTTGCGGGCTTGCCTACCTCCCAGTGGCGGGTGTCATATTCCGATGACGTCAGCATGTCGCGTGCCGGGTGTCGGATTTCGCGGGCGGAGGCAATGACCTCTGCAAATGTGGCGGTGTTTTCGCAGTGTACTGCAGCGTCAGCAGTTTTCAGAGTTCCTACAATGCTTTTTCAAGTACCCCCTCCCGGTTCGCGCCAATCCGCCTATCCGTTTGAATTCTATTAAATGTTTCCGTTTTGTTCCACCCAGTGCTTGGGCACGACTATCAAGGGCGTAGAAGGAAAAGGAACAAAATTTGACACGTTTGCAGCCTTCAGATTCAAATTTATTATTATTATTTGTTTTGGTCAAATTAAAATACAGAGTCGATGTGCACATTGCACAGACTAGACCAAGTCAAAAATTACATAGTTACTATGGAACATAATACCATTCCTTATGAAGCAGATTACCGAAAAACATTCTTGCAAACAGCTTAATATCCAAGACATATAATACAACAAAACATGCCTCATAAATGAGTAGCCCTAAGGTTGGTAGTCAAGCGCCGGTACCGGCCGGCGCCCCCTTGTTCGCGGTCTCCTTGACAACACTGTTCGACGCTCCCAGTTGGCAAATAAACCCCGGCTTGCACTGACGTGTCGCCTGTGATTCCCCGCCGTTTCCTCACAATCAGAAGTGGGATACTGAACCGTGAGCCATGCCGCGCAGAGAAGAACGGGAGAGACGAGAGCGCCGGGAACGTGAAGAGAGGGACCAGGAGCGAGAAGAGAGGATGGAGGGCATCCTTCGGACTTGGGTGCAGAGCAGCGAGGCCCTGCAGACCCACACCGCCAGCCTCGTCGAGCGCGTCTCCGACACCATGACCGCCCTCCCGGCAGCCCTGTCGTTTCGCCGATCTGGTGAGCGGGTGCAATGCCCAAGGTTTGACGGCGTGGACGAGCGTGGGGTGTTTTACTTGCCCAATTTGAAAGCGCCGCCACCGAGGGGAACTGGTCTCTGGAGGAGAAGGGGCGTCGTCTCCTGTGCTCGCTCGAGGGCCAGGCTGCCAACCTGGTGCAGAAGCTGCCCCGCGGAAGCTACCTGAGCTACACCGCCCTGTGCGCCCGCCTGGCGGAGCACTACCGTCCCGACAACGAGACGGAGCTCGCCGAGGCCGAGCTGGAGCGGCGCAAGCAGCGCGCCGACGAGCCCCTGCGAGACTACGCCACCGATGTCCTGCGTCTGGCCCGCACGGCCTACCCCACTTGGCCGGAGCAGATGCTGCAAACCACCGCCCGCAAGGCGTTCATCGGCGGGTTGGCCAACGCCGAGGTGAAGAAGCAGCTGCGCCTGCGCCGCCCTGCCTCCTTCACCGAGGCCCTCTCCGACGCGCTGCATGTAGAGACCGCCGTTGAGGAGGACCAACCAGCTGGTAAGCGACCCCGCCTCCAAGTCAACCAGGTTGCAGGTGCCTCCTCGTCGGCGGTGACCACCGACCAGCCGGACGCCGCTGCCATCCCCGGTTCCGGCGCCATGACCCCCGACGTCGCTGTGCAGCGTGCCGCCACCGCTGTCGCCCCAGTCGACGCAGTCTCCAACCAGCTTAAGGAACTCGTCGACAAGCTGGCTGGCCTCGCCCGGGCCCTGGAGAAGCCTGCAGAGAAGCTGTGCTATGAGTGTCACAGGCCAGGTCATTTTGCACGCGACTGTCCCGACCCTGCGGCGCGGCGCCCTAACAATGCGCCCTCCGACCGCGGCGAGCGCCGCCGCGAGCGCAGCCGGCGTGAAACTGCGCGCATCTCTTTGCTTCGTTTGGGTGTGAGGGTGCGCGCACGTGAAACTGCACGCACATTTTGTGGGTGAAGCCAAGAGCCCGTGTTTAAACTGCGCGCACGTAAAACTGCGCGCGCTTGAAGGTGCGCGCACGTTAAACTGCGCGCACATTTTGTGGGAGAAGCCAAGAGCCCGTCTTTAAACTGCGCGCACGTGAAACTGAGCGCAACTGCGCGCACGTGAAACTGCGCGCGCTTGAAACTGCGCGCACGTTAAACTGCGCGCACGTGAAACTGCGCGCAGCGTAGAGTGCGTGGCAGCACGCGCGGAGACTCGCCCCTTCCCCCCCCCCCCCACTCCAGGCGGAGCGGTGCAGCGCTGCGCATTGGCTCCGCCTACACACACCCCTCCTCCGTCCGCGGCGGCGTTCCGACAGCGCGCTCCCCGCACGAGGCTAGCAGGCTATGAGAAATAGCGTTGACCGTTGCGAGAGCCCCGCAACATGCGGTGTTGCCTCGTCACTGGCAGTGCGCTCCCGCTCCTACCTGCAGGCGAGCGAGCGCCCGACGCCTAGGCAGCCCAGCTAACCTGCAGCTGGGGTCTGTTGTCTACTTGCAAGGCGTTCTGGCCCGGGTCATCAGATGAAGAAAAGAAGGTGGCCAATTGAACTGTTCGGCCGCTTCCCGTAATTGCTTCGACAGATTCGATTTGTTTAAAAGATCAGTGAGTTGCACTGCATACTGCAGGCGAGTCCGCCCATGAATTAACTAAACACATGCAAGCATGTGGCTCAGGGTCATCGGTTAAACAGTTACTAAGAACTGTACTTGAGCAGCGTCACGTCCTGCGCCACATCCTGCCGCCGAGCCGCTGTGGGGTGAGGGGTACTGTACGCCCGGTAGGGCAGAGGACAGCCGCCCCCGCACTGCCTGTCTGGCCTCGCTATCTCTCTCTCTCTCTCTCTCTCTCTCTCTCTCTCTCTCTCTCTCTCTCTCTCTCTCTCTTCGGTCTTCGATATCCTTCTTAGCCCCGCGGTGGTCCTTGACTGGAGGCAAAACTGTAGTTTAACACTAGAAGGGCCGAGGGGGGTCAAAATGACCCTTAGCGAGTTTTCTCGTGTATTTTTTATATTTCAGACTTTTGCTACGCATCTGAATTTTTTTGACATTTCCTAAAACCATGAAAAGCACCACCCCACCAAATTTTATCTATTTTCGTCAATTTTTGTGGACGCTAGCCGTCATTTTACCTAGAAGGGCCGCAGGGGTCAAAATGACCCCTGCGGCCTTTTTGCACTATTTATGACACACATTGTCGCCAGAACGTTGCTTATGTCACAGTTGACTTTACAAGCGTTGGTACTCATGTTTGGGACGATCTCCTTGCCGCAATAGCCTTATTGCATTCCCCTGAAAGTAGGCAGTGGCCGACGAAACACTTCTCGACACATTGCTAAACAAGACCTTGGCGAATGGGCTTCGGTGAAGGTTGACTGGACAGACCTTCCGAGAAATGCCGCTAAAATTATTTTACCAGGCCAAATATCAACAGTCAGCCCACGGCCCGATCAAAAAAAACGAAATCTTAGCCAGAAAATATGTTCTTGAATCCTATCTTTCAGCTAGGGATTTATAGACTAATTCGGACCTCGGCAACGTCATATCATGAGATGGCAACGCATTCTTTTGACTTCACTTCACGGTTTTTCGCCACGACTCAGACATAACGGAGTGTCGACTGAATATCTCAGCCGTCACGACTCAGGCGTTTCTAAGCAGTCTGGCCTAGTAAAATTAAAACCAGGGTAGATTCGATTTATCCTCAGCTACGACTACCGGATTCTAGCCCGTTATCTATTTTACCAGGCCATGATACGTCTCTGGAAGGCGGTAAAGTCGCCACAGACAGAAGATGGTCGTTTTGGCTTTCGGAAGATGGTTTTCGGAGCCGTGTTTCTCGGGAGTTTGGCCTGGTAAAATTAGAACCAGCGTGGATTCGAGTTCTCCTCAGGTAGAACTACTAGAATCTAGTCCGTTATCTATTTTACTAGACCATGATACGTCTCTGATGGCGATAAATTAGCCACATACGTCAAGTCGTCGTACTGGCCTTTGTCTTCGGATAGAAGTTTCTCGGGAGTTTAGCCCAGTGAAATTGTAACCAGAGTGAGTTTGAGTTACCCCCAGCTAGGACCTCCGTTATCTATTTTGCCAGGCCATGATTCGTCTCTGGATAGCGACGAAGTAGCCACATACGTAAAGTCGTCGTTCTGGCCTCTGTCCTGGGATAGGAGTTCCTCGGGAGTTTGGCCTGGTAAAATTGAAACGAGGGTAAATTCGAGCTGTCTTCAGCTAGAAATACTGGAATCTTGCCCGTTATATATTCGACCAGGCCATAATTCGTCTCTGGATGGCGAGAAAGCAGCACCGCATGAAAAGTCGTCGTTCTGGCGGCAGATCGGATTTAACGCATTGCGGGTTGCCTATCTTACGCTTAACCGATTAACCTAACCCAACTCTCCAAACACCATATTTGATTGATTTTTTACCATTATTCATCATTTAAACACGAAAATACATCAAAACCCGGCTTTTAACACGGCAAAACATATAGGGGTCAAAATGACCCCGGCGGCCCTTCTAGGGTTGCCAAAAAGCCGGCCCTTCTAGTGTTAAGTGTATTTTAAAAGTATGCTCATAAAAGAGCTTCGAAAGTATTGATAATAGCCAGTTCAAATCGCAGTTTACAGTATACCTAGCTTTACAGTCAATAGTACTTTTTAAAAGCGTACTGAAAACTCAAATAAAACTGTATTTACCACTAAGAAATGACATTGCAGGAGCAACTTCTTTTTTAAAGCACAGATAGCGTCGAGTAAAACTAGAGTTTCGCACTGTTACAGTGGCTTCTTCCGTTGAAAATGAACCGTGCACTAACTTAATTTTCCACCTCCGACCACAGACAACACTACAAACTCGAACTCCTTCTTTATTACACTTATGACACCGAAAAAAAGGTAGTCAGAGATCTACAGTTTAACATGTACAGTGTGAACACTAAAGATCCTTTCACCCCGGAGGGGACCGTGGCCGCCTCCCGCGGCCAGGCTGAGGGGGCACCCTGATGAGGCTGCTGGACATATAGGGACAAGCCGTCCGTAGGTGTCCGTTCAGGTCCAATAGTGTCGTCCGCGATTTGAAACAAATTGGACGAGCTGTGCCGCGTCCGTGTTCCGTCCATGAGCGTCCTAACGGACGTCCACCGACTCGTCCGCCGCGGTCCGTCCTAGCCATCCTAGGGACGTCCGCCGCGGTCCTCCGCGCCTCATCCTAACGATGTCCTAGCCCGTCCGTGGTCCTGCAGACGTCCGCCGCCGTCCGCGCTTTGTCCTAACGATGTCCTTGCCAGTCCGTGGTCCTAGGGACGTCCGCCGCCGTCCGCGCTTCATCCTAACGATGTCCTAGCCCGTCCGTGGTCCTGCAGACGTCCGCCGCCGTCCGCGCTTTGTCCTAACGATGTCCTTGCCAGTCCGTGGTCCTAGGGACGTCCGCCGCCGTCCGCGCTTTGTCCTAACGATGTCCTTGCCCGTCCGTGGTCCTGTAGACGTCCGCCGCCGTCCGCCCTTCGTCCTAACGATGTCCTAGCCTGTCCGTGGTCCTGGAGACGTCCGCCGCCCAGCCCACACGGCAAACATGCGTCTTTATATAGGCGGAATAGGCAGGTACCTCAGACCACTCAGCTAAACGAACTGCTTGAGGGTGGGCGTCCTCAGATCAACCTCATAGGACAAGTGGACGGAGGATGCTCCGGAGCCTAGGCTAACGCCCGCATGTATATCAGCCGCGTGTAGGATTGTGTAATGGACTTAAATCATGCTAAAATGCTCATGTTGGATGGGGGACAAGACTGGACCAGTTTAAGGAGATCACTTGCTGTTCGACGTGATGCTTAGATTACCGAAAATCCTTATAGCACGTCCAAAACATAGGGAAATATGAAAAGGCAGAGAAACATCCGACACTGGCGCCATCTAGCGGAAAAAAGTTCAGAACCCCTCTACCCCTCTGTAGTCCTCGCTTCGTCCTTGCCCGTCCGTAGTCCTTGGGGCGTCCGCCGCCGTCCGCCCTTCGTCCTAACCATGTCCTTGCCTATCCGTGATCCTGGGGACGTCCGCCGCCGTCCGCCCTTCGTCCTAACGATGTCCTTCCCCGGCCGTTGTCCTAGTTACGTCCGCCCTTTATCCTAACGATGTCCTTCCCCGTCCGTTGTCCTAGTTACTTCGGCCCTTCGTCCTAACGATGTCCTTGCCCGTCCGTCGTTGTCCTGGGTATGTCCCTCGCTGTCCGCCCATCGTGCTAAGAATGTGCTTGCCTGCCCGTGGTTCTGGGGACGTCCTAACGATTTCCTTGCCCGTTCGTTGTCCTAATTACGTCCGCCCTTTGTCCTGACGATATCCTTGCCCATCCGTGGTCCTCAGGACATCTGCCCCTGTCCGCCCTTCGTCCTAACGATGGCCTTTCCCGTTCGTTGTCCTAGTTACGTCCGCCCTTTGTCCTAACGATGTCCTCGCCCGTCCGTGGTCCTGGGGACGTCGCCGGACGTCGCACTATGCTCTAGCCCGTATGCCATTCTATAAATATCCAAAGCCGGCCGCCGTTCGTTTAATTCGTACCCTGGGGCGGGCAAACCTAAACAACCTGTGGGGGCCCGTGCCCAATAACTGCACCTTCCTTTCCGAGCCCTGTGCTGATTCCACTGTATCGTGCGGAGGAAGCTGCGCGAAGGCAAGGCCACCATAGTGACATCTACGGACACTGCCGGATTTGGTCCCGTCTGCCGACCGCCGTTGCTGTCAGTGATATATAGTGACTGGTTTGCGGAGATGCACGGCATGGTCGCCCCTAAAGCTCCCCTCCACCGAATCGGACGCTACGAGACACGAAACCGCGCCTGTAGGCATTGGAGGCCACAATGAACTGCACTAGACTGCACTTAGTCTACCAAGACTTCGTTCGGACAAAGGGCGCACGGCGGACGAGAGCGAACGAGCCATGACGGGCACTTGGGACGTTGGCGGACAAATATAGGACACCGGACGAACGCGGACCTGGGCGGACCAAAAGCCGTGGCCTTCGTCGGACAGTGGCCGGACGGCGGACGAGAGCGGACGAGCCAGGGCGGGGACTTAGGACGTTGGCGGACGAAATTAGGACACAGGACGACGCGGACCTGGGCGGACCAAAAGCCGTGGACTTCGTCGGACAGGGGCGGACGGCGGACGAAAGCGGACGAGCCAGGACCGGGAAGGGGGACGTTGGCGGACGAATTTTGGACACAGGACGAACGCGGACCTGGGCGGACCACGCTCTGCGGACGATTTTGGACCCGAGATGGACGGCGGACGGTCTAGGACGTGTTTTGGATTTGAATTGGACCACTTTGGACAAACTGCGGACAGCGGATCCGCTAGGACGTTGGTTTGGACGAAAATATCCGTTCGCAACTCGTCCAAATCCTCATCAGGGCAGGGGCAGAGGACGGCCTCTCGCCGCTGTGGTGAGAGGGCTGAGGCTGAGGCCGCCGGGGGGGGGGGGAGGACGGCCGCTCTCCTATGCGGTGAGAGGGCTGAAGCCGTTAGACCGACTCCCGCTGCCAGGACCGAGGCAGAGGACGCCTGCTCACCGCTCGACTTTCTCCGCTGACTCAGTACGTCGTCGAGCGCCTGACGCTAGGCAGCCCAGCCTACCCGCAGCTGGATTGTGTTGCATACTTGCAAGGCGCTTTTTTTGAACCTGCACATATCACGCCGCGCCTCCCCTCGCCCATAGACACACGGCGCGGAACTAAGCGGAACGAGAACTGTTCGAGCGAGCGGGGGAGGTATGGATTGACTGGGAGACGTTACTCGGCGCCGTGTCGTTCCCACGGTGTCTATGATCGTAAGTAAATTCCCAACGCCCGCGAACGCCCCAACGTTCTCGTTGAAGCCTTAGAGTTGGTTTGGCTCGTCACGGAGAGGGCAGTGAGGGGGGGGGGGGGGGGGGGGGGGCCGCCTCGCGCGGCCAGTCCAAGGGGGTGGGGGTGCTCTCCGCTGCGGTGAGAGGGCTGAAGCTGCCTCCCGCTGCCAGGCCGAGCGCTGCCTACACCACTAAAAGTTTCAATAATTTTCGTCGATTTTCGAAATGGGGAGGGGGGGGGGCAGGCTTACGACCGGGGTAGGGGGTTGTCGTCGGGCCTAACGCGTGAGATGGTGTGAGCGGCACTGCCCCCCCCCCCCCCCCCCCCCTCATTCTCTTACTGATCACGTGACGCTACTCGCTACCCTTCCCAGGTCTAAAAATCCGGTTGATAGGGGCCAATTTCGCGCCGCTAACGCAGCGGATCCGGTCTTAAGGGAATCCGTTATCATCCAGGATCCGGTATGTATGTAGTCCGGTGTTGGACCGGATCCTCTGCGTTAGCGGCGCGAAATTTACCCCTTTCAAGCGGATCCGTTCTCGTCTAAGCGGATTCCCTCCCGTAGGCAGCGGATCCCTTATGCCTAACTTTCATGAAGATTTTTCTAGGTGCATGTGGAGTATCAGCGCGCTTTAGAGTACTCCTGGGGTGGTCAAATTGAGTTTGATCCAAATCTGTGTTTATTTTTGCTCTATCTGCAGCCGTTCTCGAGATAGAAAAAAATTAAACGGGATTTCGCTGATATTAAAACCAACCTAGTGAATTTGGATGGCCCTGCGGGGGCCGCAAAAGCTGGAGCTGCCCTCTGCCGTGCCGCGTTGCCTTGCACAGCGCAGAGGGCAAGGTGGAATGGCGGTGTGGCGGCGGGGCTCCAGCTTGTCGGAGTTATCTTTGGAGCCGTGGGCCGTGGGCCCTGCAGAGGGGAGCGCGCGGCAGCGAGGGCGTAAGTGCAGCCGCGTTGGGGGAAGCCGGCTGGGGCTCTGGCTGCCTCCAAGCGATGAGCGAAAGGAAGAGAGCGGGAGAAGTCTGGTAAGCAATGAACAGCAGTGCGAGCGGGAAGCAGCCCCCCCCCCCCCTTCCCCCCGTGCGTTTCCCGCGTCGTCCATGCCTTTGTGCGGCTGGTGGTGGAGTTCGCCGTGCATCTAGGCAACCTAACTAACATTGTGCATAGTTTGGTTGCCTACTTGTTAGGCGCCTTGCACCTTTCGATTCGTCTGCTTCGCATGTACTGTTTAGCGCAAACATCGCAACAGACGGGGGAGAATGAGTATGAGTTAAGTCGAGCTGTACCGTCTTTTGTTAGGATTCTGACACGGCGGTTGCACTCGCCGAAAGAAGTCAGAGTGAAATTATTTTCTTACGAAGTTATACACTGAATAAACGAAGGCGCACACTTCCCTGATTTCTGCACTTCCCAGAGGCTGGAAGTCTAAAATTTGACCAATATTCAAATATCTTATGTTGTTATAAGTGTTGGTTATGGGCACAAGTAATATTATCAAATATAATATCATCAGATATGATTCATCAGTAAAATAATATTTAAAAAAATTATAATGCAAAATAAGAAAATAAAATGAGATTAATCGAATATCTCAGCAACCATCAGGACTTCTCCCCGGCATATAGGACATAGGCCCTCCTCGTGTATCCTCTGGGCACATGGCCCACTTAAATTTTTGTGCCCACAAGGGAATATGCGAGGGGTTCACAACTCCAAGTTTGGGTGTACACACGATTACCAAGTTGTAGTGATTACCGGTGTTAGCGATGATTACTGTGATTATCTTTGCCATGATTACCAGCGGTTACCAGTCATTTCCGCCGATCACCAGTGATTACCGCTGATTACCGCTTGATTACGACTGATTACCGTTTGATTACGGCTGATGACCGTTTCATTACGACTGATTACCGTTTGATGACGACCGATTACCACCTTAAATAATGACCAAAACCGCGTATAACCTTGGGTGATTACCAGCGATTATCATTGATTACCAAGGCGATGTACACGCGATTACCGGAGTTGTCATCCCCTCGGGAATATGGCATGCGACTTGGGGCCGTCAAAGCATACGCGGCAGTCTAGAAACCGGAAACGTATAAATTAGCAACAAGTTGTAAGAACTGATTAATTGCACGCATAATAAATGAAGTTACGCTTACCAGCGGCTGTTTTTTAACGGCTTCCTTTAAGGCATTCGAATCGGAATCGGAAGGTCAAAAATAAAAAAAGAAGGCTTATCTGCACCCAGAGCCTATTTTGGTTTTATTTGTTCATTACATAAATGTCTCCAAGTTCAGGTCATGGTACTACATTTCCCGAAAACTATTATATGGTGAACTAAGTAAGAACCCACAAAAAAAGATCACACAAGTTCAAAAAAAGCGCCTTGCAAGTATGCAACACAATCCAGCTGCGGGTAGGCTGGGCTGCCTAGCGTCAGGCGCTCGACGACGTACTGAGTCAGCGGAGAAAGTCGAGCGGTGAGCAGGCGTCCTCTGCCTCGGTCCTGGCAGCGGGAGTCGGTCTACGGCTTCAGCCCTCTCACCGCATAGGAGAGCGGCCGTCCTCCGCCCCCCCCCCCTTCCCCCGCCCAGCGGCCTCAGCCCTCTCACCACAGCGGCGAGCGGCCGTCCTTCGCCCCTGCCCCCCTCAGCCTGGCCGCGGGAGGCGGCCACGGTCCCCTCCGGGGACCACTGTACATGTTAAACTGTAGGACTCTGACTACTGAGAGAGAGAGAGAGAGAGAGAGAGAGAGAGAGAGAGAGAGAGAGATTGATTGATTGATTGATTGGTTGGTTTATTGGGTCTAAATAAATAGGGCAGTTGTGCCCCCTTACATATTAAGACCCTTAGAGGGTTTCATTGGAGCAGTACAGCAAGATAAAGTACTAATACAAATACAATTCAACATAAATTGTCTAAAATACATATTTTTGCATTAGCTGAGTACGTAATTTACCCTTAAGGGTATTGGACGTACGATGGATGAGTTTAAAAACACTATAATTGTTCCATAATTTACTGGCAGTAACCTGAAATGACATATCAAATTTAGTAGTTCTATGATTTGGTATTTGTAGGACACCTTCAGTGTGCCTGTTGCGACGACAAGATATTTCAGACAGATAATTAAAACAGTTATAGATGTAGATAGGCTCTTTAGTGGTTAATACTTTGTGCGTTAGTACAGCTACACTGAGTTCTCTTTTTTCAGTATATTTTAACCAGCCTCTCTGCAAATAGTGGGGTGTTACATGATCAAATCTCGATATCTTGTAAACAAATCTAAGGCAAGAGTTTTGCACACGAAGAAGTCTATTGGATTCACAGGAAGACATATTAGTAAATAGCGGTAAACAATATTCTAAGTGAGGAAAAATTAAACTATGAACACCCTTAAATCTTACACTTTCTGGCAAATAATCAAATGATCTTCTCATCTGAGCTAATGTGGAGAAACATCTTTTTATGACACTGTCATTATGAGATTTCCAAGACAGGGTTTGATCAAAGATCACTCCAAGATTTTTAACCTCTGATTTATATTCTATTGGTACATTGTTGACACTGAGACAAGGTACACTACCATCCTTATCAAGTAAGGTTATGTTCCTGGCAGTACCCATTATTATGGGCTGTGTTTTTGTAGCATTGATAAGTAAATTGTGGCTTTCAAGATAAGCAACGATTGAACAGATGTCATCATTCATAAGCTGAACAGCACCATTGATATTATTTTTGAAGAAATGTAGGAATATTTGAATATCATCAGCATACATGTGGAATTTACAATGTTTAACAGCAGAGGAAAAGTCATTTACATATATTGAAAATAATAGTGGTCCCAGCACAGATCCCTGTGGGACTCCTGTTAACAGTGCAATAAATTCAGATATATTATTACCACATACCACTCTCTGCATCCTACTGGTAAGGTAATCCTTAAACCATTGCACGGTGATGTCTGCAAACCCATAATAACTAAGCTTAGCCAAAAGAAGGCCATGATGGACTCGGTCGAATGCTTTGCTAAGATCAAATAAACATAATATGGTTAGTTGACCAAGATCTATAGCCTTACGCACATTATCGGAAACATTAATTAAAGCTGTTGTAGTGCTATGATTTTTGCGAAAACCAGATTGGTATTGGTTATACAAAGTATTACTGTTTAGGAACTCACTTACTTGCTGATGAACAATTTTTTCCAGTGCCTTACTCAGTACACATAAAATACTCACTGGCCTATAATCTTGGCATTTTGTTGGTGAGGTTACTTTTTTAAATGGTACTATGTTAGCTAACTTCCAATCGGAGGGAAATACTCCAGTCTGCAGACTAAAGTTAAACAGATGTTCAAGAACAGGTAATATGAGATCAATACACTTAGTTAACATAAATACAGAGACACCATCCACACCAACAGACTTTGATTTAATGCCTAAGATACTCCCTTTGATATCTGATGGTAGAACATATTTAAAGTAGAACTTATCTTTGGACTGCCTTTCCTGAAGTTTATAAGATTCTTTGGTAGCCTGCACTAGTTCTGGGTTGGGAGTTATGGCAGCTTTACTATAATACTCATTAAGGTCATTAACAGAAGTAATTAATTCACAAGACTCGTCAGGACTTTTCCCTATTCCAAGAGAGCGCACTTTTTCCCACACAGATTTAGATGAATTGCAGTTGGCAAAGATATTGTGAAAATACTTAACTTTACTTGATCTTATTAGAGTCTTCACTTTATTTCTTAAACCTCTGAACTTCTCCCAGTCATCTTCACTTTTTGTTTTTGAGAACTTGCTCCTTGCCTTGTCTCTTTTTTTCATCAATCTTTTTATTAATCCAGATAGCCATGGTGGCATATCATTCCTGAAATGAACTGTTTTGATTGGTGCATGCTTGTCAAATATTGACAGCAAGGCACTGTTAAAAGTCTGGACCTTGTCATCTATCTTATCCATTTGATAAATTTCCGCCCATGGATATTGCTGAACATCACTACAAAAATGGTTGTAAGAGAAATTTCTAAAATCTCTGCAGGATCTAGTAAGTTGTACAGTCTTAGGAGTTTCAATATTAAATACTGCATATAACAGATCATGATGAGAGAAAGCTGCAGGTGTTTGGCCAATTTTGACCACTAAATTATTACAATTGGATGCAATAAGATCTAAAGATGAGCTGCAATTAACAGTATTATATGTTGCATTGAAAGGTAAACACTCGAGGTTGCAATCAGTAAGCAGGTCAGTAATAATTTTGGTCTCATCAGATCCGCTGCCAAATCTGGCATTAAAGTCGCCACACACAATTACATAGCCATAATCAATTAGTAGGGCTTGAAGGTCATCCCTAAATAAGTCTAGATGCCCAGCTTTGGGTCTACGATAAAGACAAGCACATAATATTTTGATTTGGTTAAAACACAGTTCTAGTATAAGATATTCGGGTTTATTACTGTACTGACCTGGGGATGCACATACTACCTTAGTCTGTATACCATTCCTGACAAAGAGTGCAACGCCTCCTCCTCCTTTGCCAATTCTGTCATTCCTGTGGCATTGGTATCCTGGTAGATTAAAATTCATATTTGGCTTTAAAAATGTCTCACTCACTGCTATCACATCAATGCCACTATTTATAAATGTTCCTAAAAACTCAGTTTTATGAGAGGTATCCTGCAAAGATTGAGCATTAATATGTACAGTTTTCAGCAGAGAAGAATAATTAGTTGACACATCTTTGATATAAGCCTATAACGGCAATGACATATTATGAGTAAATATAAGATATGAACTATTAACAAACAGATATATAGTAGATAATAAGCAGTAACAATATACAAGTATATCACAATATAATACTGGTGATTAGATAATATCACAGTAGTTGAACGAGCACAGCCATAGTTTTATCACAGTTATTTATCACAGTAAGCATGAGGAGCCAAGGAACAAACGCATTGATGACTAATTAATATTCCTTTTTTTGGGTGGCTTGAATTTGCTCATGACATATTTCAGGTCTTTCTCTTTGGTAATGCGATACCTGGTATCTTTGTTTTGCATTACTATTATTGTCCCATCAGAGGTCCATACATTTTGCATATTGTAGGTGTCAATGGTCTTTTTTAACAAATCCAGCCTGTTCTTAGTCAGATCCTCATGGATCGTGACTTTTGTTCCCTTTAAATTCCTCTTAGCCTGGAATACCTTACGACGGGCTGTGTAGTTGGTGAACTTGATAATGATTGGTCTAGGCTTCCCTTCAGGGTTCCTGGGGCCAATACGATGACATCTGTCAATGTCTGATGGAGTGACTTTCACACCAATTCGTGCTGATATTTCAGTTTTGACAAGTTCCTCCACATCCTCGTCATCTGCTTCTTCCAGGCCAAAAACTCTCACATTATTCCTACGCCCGTATTGCTCCAATTCATCGACTTTACTTGTGAGGAACTGGATTTCCGAGTCTTTCTTCTTCATTTCTTCCCGTAGCGCCTCAATTTCACCTTTCCACTCTAGGAATTCGGTACTTTCAAGTACCTGGGCAACAAGGGCTTCGAGCTCAGAGCTCTTGGTCTTCCGTTTTGAAGCCATTTCAGGGGCAACCTAACCTCCTAACCTCAAGTCACCTCGGGAGTAACCTTCAAAAACTTGGCACTCAATTCTCGTACCCAGGTACTACTACACTCAGATGCTCCTTGGGTCCAGCTTCTCACATTAAAATACTCTGACTCTCAATTAAAGCAAGCAAAACGACATAATTTTCAATTAAAAACTGCAGCTTGCGGTTCACGATCTCTCACTCCGCCATGTCAGAGAGAGAGAGAGAGAGAGAGAGAGAGAGAGAGAGAGAGAGAGATAGCGAGGCCAGACAGGCAGTGCGGGGGCGGCTGTCCTCTGCCCTACCGGGCGTACAGTACCCCTCAAGCCACAGCGGCTCGGCGGCAGGATGTGGCGCAGGACGTGACGCTGCACAAGTACAGTTCTTAGTAACTGTTTAACCGATAACCCTGAGCCACATGCTTGCATGTGTTTAGTTAATTCATTGGCGGACTCGCCTGCAGTATGCAGTGCAACTCACTGATCTTTTAAACAAATCGAATCTGTCGAAGCAATTACGGGAAGCGGCCGAACAGTTCGATTGGCCACCTTCTGTTCTTCATCTGATGACCCGGGCCAGAACGCCTTGCAAGTAGACAACAGAACCCAGCTGCAGGTTAGCTGGGCTGCCTAGGCGTCGGGCGCTCGCTCGCCTGCAGGTAGGAGCGGGAGCGCACTGCCAGTGACGAGGCAACACCGCATGTTGCGGGGCTCTCGCAACGGTCAACGCTATTTCTCATAGCCTGCTAGCCTCGTGCGGGGAGCGCGCTGTCGGAACGCCGCCACGGAGGAGGGGTGTGTGTAGGCGGAGCCAATGCGCAGCGCTGCACCGCTCCGCCTGGAGTGGGGGGCCCCGAGTCTCCGCGCCTGCTGCCACGCACTCTACGCTGCGCGCAGTTTCACGTGCGCGCAGTTTCAAGCGCGCGCAGTTTCACGTGCGCGCAGTTTAAAGACGGGCTCTTGGCTTCTCCCACAAAATGTGCGCGCAGTTTAATCTGCGCGCAGTTTAACGTGCGCGCACCTTCAAGCGCGCGCAGTTTCACGTGCGCGCAGTTTAAACACGGGCTCTTGGCTTCACCCACAAAATGTGCGCGCAGTTTCACGTGCGCGCACCCTCACACCCAAACGAAGCAAAGAGATGCGCGCAGTTTCACGTGCGCGCAAGTTAATACTTCCCATTCTTTCGTTATGCTGGCACCATTTATCTATTATTGAACAGTAGTCAGCTGTTTGCCCCGGAAATCGTCTGCTTTGACGTTTGAGCCGTGGAGCCGGCTGGCAAGGAACTTCTTCTACATAAAAATCCAAAGAATTCAATTGTTAAAACATGTCAAGGAAAAAATTCCATCTCGTATTCTCGTTGAACCCTCCATCGTCCGATGTGGTCAGGGAGGATAAAGTCACTATGTATGAAGACCCCAGGTGCTCCTTCTAATGGGAGAAGCAAAAAAATGTGTACGAGGAAGTGCAGGGCTCAATTCTCAAGACAGGTATTCAAAGATTTAAAAAATATTATCCTACCATGCACTTCTCATGCGTGTAAGGTTCATTCTATGAATCACAAATTTTTTGCCCTGTGTTTAACTTGCGTGGTTACTTATTTGTATTGATGTGTCGTTTCTTTTCTTTGTGTTCTTTCAGGAATGAAAAAGGACTTAGTAATCCTGAAAGTGAGTGGGTCTGGTGAAATTTTAACAGGGGAGGGTGTCTGTATTGGGACACGAAAACAAAAAGTGGAGAGGGAAAGACTCCGGCAGGCACATGCCCAGCAGGAGCAGCTGAAAAATGTAGCTGGGCAGCTGCTGGAAAATGGAGCAGGTAATGTTTCCTCAAATCAAGAATAGCTCGTTCGTTTTTCACTTTGTTTTACTGCTTATTATTTCACCTCTTTTCTTTCACCAGAGACTTTGAGTGAGAACCTGTGTCCCGTTCTGAAGGAGAAGAGGCCTTCAAAACTCACACCCCGCACGCCTGAGCAAATTGAAAGCCTGACCACCATCCTGAAGGCTTTGCCCTGTTTTCATCCAGGCCCTGGAATGGTATATTGTTAATTTTAGTGCTTTTATTGTTGTATATATTAAATTAACCCTCCACATTCCTGAAATTCTGTCACCTGTCTAGTCATGTATAAACATTTGAATTTGAAGTACCATGTAAGTAGAGTAATTAGCGAATTATCATACTGCACTGAGTTGACCCGCTGCATTATCTGTTCACATCGTATAAATCAACTAGTTTGCACTATCACCATCATATATTTACAACAGTTATCAATCAAGAAGAATGTTTGTTATTTAGTGAGTTGTTAAAATTTTCAGACTCAACTACTTCAAGGGAAGGCAGTCTATGTGGATTCGGGGAAATTAATTTTGGCCAGGAGGCGCTTTAAACTTATGCCAAAATTTTTGCACTCCGCAATCCTAAAAGCTGCACTGCCATGCAAAATTTTAACCATGGACGGTGTCAGTCCAACTGGTACCAGATATTGTGGTGGGATACCAGAAATTTTAAACCAAACCATTGCTTGTAAGTACTTTTTTTTTAACGCAATCATAGATTGTCCTGTTGAATTCTTTGCAGTAATGAAACCTTTCTTTGCAGTGTATGTGCAACAGATCTACTCTTTGGCAGGAGGAAAAGCAGAAGACATCGAGTATGATCCACAAGTTTTAATGACAAACCTGTTCACAAACACAAGGCAGCGGCAAAGAGCACAGACTTCAGACTCATCATGTTCATCTTCTACTTCGACTGTCTCTTCTTTTTCTGCCTGTTCATCAACTTCTTCTACTTTGACTGTCTCCTCTGCCTGTCCATCAACTTCTTCTACTTCCACTGTCTTTTCTTCTGCCTGTCCATTAACGTCTACTACTGTATCTTCTTCTGCCTATCCATCAACCTCTTCTTCTTCGACTGTCTCTTCTGCCTGTCCATCTGCTTCTTCTGCTGCTTTGTCTGATTTTCACACTCTTCCACACCATTCTCCTTCCTTTCTCCTGTCTGCTTTTCCTCTCCTTCATGCACTCTCCCTGTACGTCCTGTCTCTCCTTTTTCTGATCATCACTCTTCTATGTCATCCCTAGACCAATTTTGCATCCCTGCTCATCCTTCTCCTCCTTTGTGTATTTCTCGCTTTGACTCCTTGGCTCTAGTCAACACATCTCCATGCCTTTCTGAACACTCATACCCATTACAAGACATCCCATTTAACATTGTGCCTGTTCAGGAAGTTATCATTCCACAAAACCAGTTCTAAGTAACCATTTTTGGAATTTTTTGATATTCTGTAGCTGCTATTTTTTTCCCCTGACAATAATGTTAAGTTTACATTTAGTTTATTTATTATTCCAAAGTCATGAGTGATTTGTCAGAGTTTTTGCTCTTTATTATCTATTTTTGTATCTTTATTTCACTTAGAGAGGTAGTAGTTTTGTTACCATTTTATATAGTTCATGTGACTTGTGAAACCTTGTTTCACTGTATTACTATTTTTTTTTCTTCAAATATTATTGGGAAGTTGTCAACCACTTTGCCCTAAATTTGTAGCTGCTGTTCTCATGTATGTACATGTTTCATAAAATATTTGTCAAATTTTGGTGAACCTCTCAAAGATTTGACTGGAGTGAGAGAAGTTTAATAAATTTGAATTTGAAGGCTGCAAACGTGTCAAATTTTGTCCCTTTTCCTTCTACGCCCTTGATAGTCGTGCCCAAGCACTGGGTGGAACAAAACGGAAACATTTAATAGAATTCAAACGGATTGGCGGATTGGCGCGAACCGGGAGGGGAGCCAGAGTGATGACGTCATGATCTGTGACGTCACGTATGCAGGCGGTAACAATGTGGCAACACCGCCCTCCGCCGCCCGTGCGAGGGGAATAAATTTGGCGTTATTTTGATGTTAAATGTACCGTTTTAATATATTTAAAAAAAAACGTAAAAATAACGCTATAACTACGGCTATTGCGTTTAGCGTATTTTTGGCGTTAATTTGACGTTGCCGCATGGAATAGATTTGACGTTCTTGTCACGTATATTTAGCGTCCGGGGAACGTCAAAATAACGCCAAGTTTACAGACCTTGGTTCCACACGGGCAGGCGCGGGGCGGACGCGGGGCGAGCGCGGTCCGGCGCGGCGCGGTCCGGCGCGGCGTGGGCGGGCGAAAGGCGCGTTTCGCCACGCTCGGGTGCACCACATGTGCTTCCGATACTGGCAATAATTGGTGCTAAAATTGCTAAACTAGGTGCTAAAGCTGCTAAACTTGGCGCCAAAGATTCTAACCTGGGTCTTAGCACTGCTAAACTGGGTGCCAAAGCTTCTAAACTGGGTGCTAAAACTGCTAATCTGGGTGCTTAAGCCTCTAAACTGGGTGCTAAAGCTGCGAAACTGGGTGCCAAAGCTTCTAAACTGGGTGCTAAAACTGCTAATCTGGGTGCTAAAGCCTCTAAACTAGGTGCTAAAACTTCTAAACTGGGTGCTAAAGCTTCTTAACCGGGTGCTAAAGCTGCTAAACTTGGGTCGTCTGGGTAGTGCAGTGCACATCAGCGATATGCGCCCATATTTTATCGCAGTGTACTGCAGGGTCGAGCTATGCGTCTTTGGCTGGCGGTCGGTCCGGCGCGGTCTGGTCAGGTGCCGGGCAGACGGGTGTCGGATGTTGCGCGCGGAGGCACTCACCTCTGCAACCGCGTTTTTTGGCAGTGTACTGCTGTGCTAGCAGTTATATGAACTATCCATCCCTCTTTGTCGCTCCCGTTAGCGAAATATGTGATCGTCTAGGCGGTGCATTGCACGGGGTGTGGCGCGCGACTCTGGGTGGGTTTTCTTGGAAGAATAATGCACAGTGGGATATTTTCTCTTCAATTTTATTTGTCTTAGTACATTGGTCAATATCGTTTACATGCAATCAGGCTAGAGTACAGGATCATTCTGTTTTGGGTGATATTAAAAGTATAAGTTTTCGCGAAGGACGCTTAACAGGGTAGGGATGAACGGATCGTTTGCGTTTTCTATGAGATAATCTTTTTTCTGACGCCAAGGAATATATGTATCCATCATTGTATATATTTCGTCTTTAAAGCAGCGCAATATTTTTTTCTGATTCTTGGACAAACCGCAGCCGAAGTATCCCCGCGTTAAATTGAAACAAATTTCACAAAGAAAACAAATTAATTCTTTACTTGCGCATCTTAGAATAGCTTCCCTCATCTCATAGTCATCATCCCGCAGGACGCGTAGGAGATTTTTGTGAAGTTTCACTTTCGAGCGCTGTGCGTCCCATCCATTGTCTTCTTCATCGTCATCTGCTTCTACCTCTTCATCAACGTCACTTTCTTCTCGTCCTGATCCGTCATAGTTTGCACTATTTCTTCTTCATCATCGCTCTCTTCCTCCCATGTTTTCCAAGGAATTGGATCGTAGTCCTCATCCCCGCTTTCGCTGCTTTCCTCACTCTCTGTTTCGCTTGATTCTCTGCCCCCAGTTATTTCCCGCATATCTTCGTTCTCGTCCTCCTGATCAACGTCATCTTCGAACTCGTCGTTCTGCTCATTCTCCCGCTCGTCGTGGGGAAAATGGTTATGCTCACCTTCCTTCAATACTTGGATGCCATCCGCACTTCGTCTCGTGATCGCAGTGGCAGAGCAGTCCAACTGCGATCGAAGGCACCTCCAGTACATTTTTTCATTTTTCTCTAGTCGCTTAGTATATACGAATCCTCTGGAATATAACGGGGAAACCCCCTTACGGATTTGACGATGCGTGCTGTCATGGTTGTGATCGGTTGGATGACAGGACTAAACTGATTCTCTCGGGTGCGCCGCCAAGACTAATATACTTCGCAGTGTGTGTGTGTGTGTGTGTGTTAGCGAGCGCGCGTTTGTCTGGTTGACTTTGTGGTGGATATAAAAGTAGCTGGTATTCGGTTCAAGAAAGTTTACCACTATAGTTTAGCAGTTTTAGCACCCAGTTTAGAAGCCTTAGCACCCAGTTTAGTAGTGTTAGTACACAGTTTATCAGCTGTAAAACCCCAGTTAGCAGCTTTTGGCATAAAATTTAGCAACTTTGGCAATAAGTTTAGCAGTGTGAGGGTGCATTACCTGTTGTGATACAGTTTTGGAAGCAAGCGTAGCAGCACAGGTAGTAAGTGTAGCGGCTTTGGCACCCAGGTTAGAAGCTTTAGCATCAGGTTTAGATACTTTAGCACCCAGATTAGCAGTTTAAGCACCCAGTTTAGAATCTTTAGCACCCAGTTTAGCAGTGTTAGTACACAGTTTAACAGCTTTAGCACCCAGTTTGGAAGCTTTAGCACACAGTTTAGAGGATTTAGCACCCAGATTAGCAGTGTCAGCACCCAGTTTAGAGGCTTTAGCAGCAAGTTAAGCAGTGTTAGCACCCAGTTTAGAGGCTTTCGCAGCAAGTTTAGAAGTTTTAGCACCCAGTTTAGCAGTGTTAGCACCCAGTTTAGCCCCACGTCCGCCCCGCGTCCGCCCCGCGCCCGCCCCGCGCCCGCCCCGCGCCCGCCCCGCGCCCGACCGACCGCCAGCCAAAATACGGTTAGCTCGACATTGTAGTACACTGCGAAAAAATTTGGGCGCACATCGCAGATGTGCACTGCACCACTTAGACCACACCACGCGTAACACTATGAGAACGAGAAAACACACATTTCGCCAACGAGAGCGACAGAGCAAGATGCATAGTTTGACACTGTGGTACACTGAGAAAAATTCGGGGCGCATATCGCAAATGTGCACTGTACTACCTAGACGACACCACGCTTCACACAATAAGTGCGAGAGTGTGCAGGTGTGTGCAGGTGTGACTTCCACCCCAAACGCTTCGCCCAGCAGTGACAAGAGCTTGAAATACAAGGAGGCAAAGCATGCGGGTATGTTCTACATTCCATCTGTGTGATGATGTTGTGCACTTAATTAGCATTGTAATTTAAGGTTTCTGTGGTTCTGTATCAGGTACTGCTGCAAAAGCGCTGTTTACCTCGCCTGGAATGGAGTCTTATTAAACAGATGAGCTTGCCCCTATCGGTACCTCCTATCAACAAACGCTCAACAGCTCCGATGTCTGGACACATCCGACTATCAGAGACGGCAGTAGGACACAACCGCTCACCAGCGCGGATGCTGAGACACAACCGCGTATCGCGAACCCCGGCTGCACACAACCGCTCAGCTGTGCAGGAGGCTGGACACAGGCGCTCATGTGGCTGTTTTGGCTAAAATGAGTTTATTACGGAATTTGTTACACCATTTCTTTATCCTTCTTTCGGTCGCCTCAGTTTTTCGCTAAGTCGAGTAAGGCCGTTTCTCTTTGCACTGTAAGTTTGGACTAACCTCAAACCTGGTCAGACTGCTCCAGTGCACAACCGCTCATCTGACTCGCGTCTCCTCCCTGCCGTGCCGAAGCACCGCAACTCTGCCCTGACCCCTGGCCCTAGCGTCACTCGCGTCTCGGTCCATGTAGGTACAGACCCGCGTCGCGATAATGACAAGCAGAAGCCGGAGACCGGTGCATCTGGCTCTTAGCACTGGAGCCCCAACTTCAGCTCCGCTTCCAAAGCCTCGTGAACGTGGACGTAACACAAAAGGTGCGCATATTTTAGTGAATACATAAAGGAAAAGTGCAAACTTTTTCGATCATAACCTATCGAAGGTTAGTTTTCCCTGGATTTATAAATGCTTCTTTAGAATGTTACACACACATGTTTTCTTTTCGTCAATGCACCATTGATGCATTGCGGTTCTTTCAAATCCTGAATTTTATAACAATCAGTCAAGTATCACCATCGGGATCAACTTTTTCTGCAGTCGGGTTTCCACCTAATGTGGCCTAGGGGAGTCTGTAATGTATATGTCGTGTGCTGCTAGAGCAATTTTAAGTGGCCAAAAAATCTTGGTCAAGAAATGTTTATTTCTTAACATCAGTGTTAACTTTCCCCAAACTTGTTACTAGGGGTACGCTCCATTTTTCTGCGCGTAATGTCGCGAGCGTAGCGTAGCTTTTTTTTTTTAATCTATTGAGCTTCTCTGAGGCGCCTGCAAGTGCGAGGGTAGGCCAACCCGCTATGCACGCGCCCATGCAGGAGTCCTACTTGCCTACCTTGCGGGCGCCGTGAGGCAGGACGCACAAGTGCATGAAAAACGTGTGGGCCTGTAGTGCCTGTGAGAGTCTAGGGTAGGCCAGCCTGCAAGGCACAGGCGCAAGGGCAGATTTAGGAGGGGGGGGCAACAGGCCCTTTTTGTCCCCCCCCTAAGCCGATCCTAGATCCGCCCCCAGCACAGGCGTATGATGGTGTCACTGGTTTGGTCTTCCTACTTGCCCTGCCCGCCTCACTGATATCCCCATCCCCCGCAAATATTACCTACCACACCGGATATTTGAACCCGACCCCTGATAACCTAACCTACGGGGTGAAGGTCCGCTATTTGCTGCTCTGCTGGTAACACAGGCGGTCATTTAACTCACGTAAACGTTCGTATCTCGCACTTTCGCCCCATTCCAGTACCCGTTGAAGAAGGGCCTGTTCTGCTAAACGACACCTGCAGCAGCACCTGGTCTCGCACTCCGTACATTTCCGGGTTCAGAGGGCGTCGGTTCCCAAGTTGAAGTTTGTATCACTCACCGCTCCACCCATGCGAGCAGGTGCGGATTAGAGGGGTGGACTGCCCTTTGCCCGCCCCCCCCCCCCCCTCAAGCCGCTCCCAGAACCGCCACTGCATTCGAGTCCCCACCCAAGAAGGCCCTTTTCTGCTCAACGTCACCTGCAGCATGCACCTGAGCCCCCGGTTTTGCAAACAGGCAGTCGGCAGTCCAGGCGTAGAATATTCATAATATCTAACTGGATGTTCATTCTGATTCCTGGTCTGATTCTGCTCAAAGTTGAAGAATTGGAATCTAGCATGAATTAAAACCAGTCTCTATTTGAAAGGTTGAGTGGAAGTGTGAAATTTATTTTCAACTTCGATCTCCAAATAACATTTTTTGGTGCCTTTATGGTATTTTCACATTTGCTTTTAGTACTCCTTAGCTACAGCTCAAGTGGGCATAGCTTACCACACTTATTATTTCATTCAAATGGGCACCACTGGTTTTTCTAGACCACTGTGTAAGCTTTGATAAGAATCTTTATATGTAACACTCATATAGATTTTAAAAGGAGTAAGGTGAACAGAAGACAAATTACTCGATCACATTCATTTCACACCTTGAGAGAAAAGAATTTAAGTATAACCATAACAACAGAACAAACCAAGGACTGTTACAGCCCCACACGTGAGATTCCTTTTCACTCTAGTTTTAGTTCATAAATGTTTAAGACTGGAAATAAAAAGCAAGTTGTCACCAAGAGCATGGAAGAAAGGTGTAGGGAACAGCATCCCTGTCATAAAATTTGATGCTTGATGCGATATCTGCTCTACTTTTTCACCCTTGAAAACAACCTAGAAGAACAAACAAAAACAATGTTAGCATTTTTAGTTGAGAATTAGTAAAATGTTTTGGATCAAGTAAGTCTGAATTGATATTTGGGCAGCTACTTACAAATGAAAGCAGTACATTTGACGATAGATTCCAGTCACAAACAGGAGGAGCCTCAGGATGCCAAACCGCACTCGATGATAAATAATTAAGTGCTGAAATGGAAATATTGAAACAAGTGTGAGCGGGGCTGTACTCAATAGCCGGGATAGAAAAGGAAATTTAAATGAAATAAATGAAAAATTGTAGCAGACACATTTTGGTCATGACAAATCACATTTGCAAAAAAACAAACAACAGAAGAGCGTTTCAAACTAACTAAACAGATACTGTCTGCTATTACATGGCAACTAAACATTTACCAAGTCAGTAGTTGGTAGCAAGACTTCAGCGTCGTGAAGTGTCCAGCATGTACAGCGTGTTAACACTTGTCAGTATCTGAAATAAGAATGAATTTTTAATTTAACAGATAAAGACCTACACACAGAATACAGATAAAATCTCTTCTTGAGAGCTTACCTTGTGCATTTAAGAAAGTTGAGGTCTCTCCATGTCTAGGCTTTTACAACCAAGCAGAAGACACAGCAAAGCGGCTTGAGAATCCACAGATACACATGCACATGAGACTGTAACACATCAAACAGACTGTCATTAGCAACAAATTTGTAATCAACGACACCGGTTTTCACATATTCTTTAGTGACAAGGTGGATTTAGTTTCGTGTGTGACGGCTGTGTGAGGGCTGAAGCTGAACACGCACATCTTTTGTTTTGGGTTCGTTCCTTTTTGCTTCGAAGTGTCGACAGCGGCAAGAACTGACAACGCCGCCAACGTCTGTGGCTCGGGGGGGGGGGGGGGGGGCAAAACAAGCTGAGCGCGTCGGTGCTGAAATTCAAAAGTGGTCGCCCGGCTTGCCGCGGCGACGGAGTCGTTGTCGTTGCAATCGGTTTTTGTTCGCGAAAAGGTTTTGGCCTCGAATGGTCAGCAAATATGTACAGAAAATTGATTCGCACAGCGCCTGACAATAAAACTCCACCTCACTAAAATTATTTCTCTCAATCTACCTACCCCTTCCTCTCTCAAGCACCCCCGCCAGCCTTTTTCATTAGTTAGTGAGTACATTGCGCATTTTTACGTCTATTTTACACTTTTTATCACACACCAACGTAAATGACAACACGATGGCAAACGAAAACATGAAACACCTGTCCGCCGGAGGCCAGCGGCCCCACGTGTGGCCACCCTGTTTCCACCCCTTCCGCTCGTGTCGCGGTGCGTGCGCTCAAAAAACGTACCCCTATCGTCACAACCACCTTGCGCGCCAAATAGTCAGTAGTCGGCCATTAGCCAAACGTAATGGAAGAGCTGGAGACAAAGCTAATACGCGAAGTGCGGAGGAGGCGGGTTTTGTGGGACTCACGCCACAACCAACACCATGTGGGGGCGGTGCTCCAGCAAAATTGGATGGAGGTGGCCAATTCGTTCACCCCTGCCCAAAACCGTGAGTACATAGGGCCCAGCTCAGTCCTCTTGTAGTATGCCGCTTCCAGGCAGGCACCTGACGGATTCCATGTGCTCATTCTCCTATCAGCTGTCAACTGCCGCTCAAGATGGGCAAGTTTAAAGGCTGCCTATCGCCAAAATAAGAAGAGGCAGCGCACCAAGAGCGGCATGGGTGCTGTGGATGTGGCCTCCACCCACAAATACGCGCTGGAGATGTCATTCCTGGACGACACCACGGGGCCAGAAGACACGGACTCGTCGCTGCGCCGAGTTCCAGCCGGTGCCAGAACTTGTCCGCACCCGTCCTCACCTGCTGGGTCCTCGTCGGCCACTATGTCCGTCGGGGTGAGTCAAAATTTACATTTTTGGGTTCAAACCAATTCAAATTTTCCTGTGCGATATTATTTATTCGAACGCAATATCAGATGAGTCACAAACGCCGCGCACTCTCTAGGATAGGCAATCCCGGTTTGAAATATCTCCGTCTCTTTCTGTCTCGGCCACACGCGTGAGACAGAAAGAGACGGCGATAGTGCGTTGCGGGATTGCCTATTCCAGAGAATGCGCGGCGTTTATGAATCACCTGGTATTATCTTGCTGTATCAATTACTTATTAAGTGATTCGCATCCGTTTTGATTTCAGGCAGAGGCACGCGACTTGTGGGAAGCTGTGGATCTCCCCTTCCTGTGTACTGGGTCCGATGGCCAATTTCAGGACATAAGACCTCAGGAGGAGACGGTGAAGGACCTCACACCCCTGTCCCCACCTCCACGCCCTGCAGCAGTGGTCGGGGCAGATGGTGCCCTGTGGGAGAGCAGTCAGGAGCCCCAGCAGCAGCAGCAGCAGCAGCAGCAGCAGCACGGCGGACATCTGCGGCGGTCGTCCGCAGCAGAGGGTAGGGCACCGCCATCCCCTGAGCGCCATCCACCGGCTCCTGTTCTGCGCCCCGTCGTGAGGGGTGCTGCCGGCCGTGTGCCAGTGCATTGGCCGCGCATGCTGGCGCCCGCTACCGTCGCCGCTGCCGCCGCTCCAACCGTGGCTCCCGCCCAGAGGCATCAGCTGGCCGCCGGCGTCGTCAGCGCTCCCGTGCGGCTGCAGCCCACCGCCGCCCCGACTGCTGCCCCGCAGCAGGTCCGGGTCCAGCTGGCCGGTGGTGTCGTCGGTGGCCCCGTCCGGGTATGGAGTATCACCACGGCCCCGACAGCGGCCCCCCAGCGGCTTCAGCTGACCGCCCGCGGCGTCGGCGCACCCGTCCGGCTGCAGCAAGTCACCGCCGCCCGGCCCGCTGCCCCAGCTGCCACGCAGCAGGTGACGGCCGCCCGGCCCGCTGCCCCAGCTGCCACGCAGCAGGTGACCGCCGCCCGGCCCGCTGCCCCAGCTGCCCCGCAGCAGGTCCAGGATGTGCAGCACCGCCGCACCGCCCCCGCCCGCTGCCCCAGCAGGTCCAGGATGCCCCACCGCCGCCCGGCCCGCTGCCCCAGCTCCAGGATGGATGCAGCAGGTCACCGCCGCCCGGCCCGCTGCCCTAGCTGCCCCGCAGCAGGTCCAGCTGGTCGGCAACGTCGTCGGCGCTCCTCTCCAGGGTAGACGCCGCCCACAGGGGCTGCTCGTACCAGCTTCAGCTATGGAGCCCCAGGAGGACCATGCGCAGCTTCTAGACGCTGAGCAAGAAGAGGGCGCTGGTGTTGGGGCTCCGGACCCTCTAGTGGACCGAGAGGGCTACCGGGCCCACATGGTCAACAGGGGGCGCCTGGAGCGGGACCGCCTTCGAGAGGAACGCCAAGGGGGTCGGGGTGCTGACGCCGATCCGCTTCCCCAGCCCGGTCCGCAGCCACGCCGCCTAGCCGTGCCAGCTGCTCCAGCGGCCGGAAGAGGAGGACGACAAGGCCGGGCGGTCCAGCGGCTGGCCAATGATCGGCTGGACGCGGAGCTGGAGAACGCTGCGATGGCGGTCCTCAACCAACGGCCCGAGCAGGACCTGAA